>JARLTB010000420.1:2915000-3515000 GCA_030141615.1 Unio pictorum
TTTTATGCCCGCGATACCTACTAAGTCAATCTCGATTTTAATCAAAATGACAGACAGACATGCGTTCATACATACATACATACATACATACATACATACATACATACATACATACATACATACATACATACATACGTACATACATACATATTTTGGTTAACGAGACAGCTACGCTATTGAAATATTTATAAACATTATATCAAGCATGTATTATTATCGTGTGTGTGTGTGTGTGTGTGTGTGTGTGTGTGTGTGTGATATGGATTTTTAACGTGGCTTTAACAATTTCTCCGTCATATCGCTATGAGGTCTGCAGTGTGACAGTTTATAGTAACGCCAAGCACTTGGACCATCTCACATACATGTAGATGTATGATGTCCCACCCAGTCACATTATCCTGAATGTAATCCGACAAGTCCTAACACTAACCTCTAGGCAGCTGTTGGTACCATTTTTGTAAGTTTTTGGTATGACTCGGCCGGGGATCAAACCCATGACCTCTCACTTTTGAGAATGACGCTCTAACCACTAGGCCAGTGGTATATTCTTCTTCTTCTTCTTCTTCTTCTTCTTCTTCTTCTTCTTCTTCTTCTTCTCATGATCATCATCATCATTATTATTATTATTATTATTATTATTATTATTATTATTATTATTATTATTATTATTATTATTATTGTAGTAGTAGCAGTACCGTAATGGTGACTTTAATTATGTTCATCAGATTATGGAATGTTTTTCTGTCGAGACAAGAGCCTTGGAAATAATTAGAACAAAATCGAAGAACACATAATAGCAGTAAATTTATAAAAGTAGTTAGAGGAAGATTAAAACATACGAGGATGATTCATGTATGTCCGTCTTTTACTTCACAAGGTCTGTCAATAAGGCCTTGAGTTTCAGTATATAATAGAAACATTATTTCGGATGCAAACTTTGCACCTGCTATGTCTCGTGGTACAGATTGGGTAAGTATCTGATAGGACATAACGTGAATATTTACAAAATCATTGCATATGTGCACAAAGGGCGTGGAATGAAAACTTCAGAAGCCAACGATATTCATGAAAAATCAAACTTATTTCGTGTGCAAGTGATGCGTGTATTTTATATTTCCTACTGGATGGAAAAAGGTAGTCGCAAGTATTGTACTTGCCATGTTAATTACCGGTTTAATATAGGATACTAGTAAGAGACTAGAATTTTTATCTCATGGTCTCATTAAGGTATATAAGGTGTAATATAGGCTACATGTATGAGACTGGAATTTTTCTCTTATTGTCTCATTGAGATATATTAGTGTGAGGACAAATGATATCACTACTGTGGTCAAAAAGCGGTATCGCCTCTGTAGCAATTTCAACAGCATTGGCACAGAATGGGGGAAAAATCGCTGCAAGTCGATGCAATTGTAGCTTTCTGAAATACTATATTGTTTACTTGTGAAGAAGAAATAGTTTATATTGTTGCCCTTATTAATGATATTTTCAGAATGATGTATATATAACACGTTCAGAAATTTGAAAGCTGTGATTGCATTGGTCTATCACAGTGTCAAAAGAGCATGACCTTTTATAAGTCCCCGTGATGCCCACTAAGTCAATCTCGATTTTAATCAAACTGACAGACAGACATGCGTTCATACATACATACATACATACATACATACATACATACATACATACATACATACTATGTTAATGAGACAGCTATGCTAGTGACATACTGATAAACATTATATCAAGCTGTTATTATTATCGCGCGCGCGCGAGTGTGTGTATGTGTGTGTGTGATTTGGATTTTTTTTAACGTAGGTTTAACAATTTTTCAGTCATATCGCTACAATGTCTGCAATGTTGCAGTTTATAGTGATGCCTCGCACTGGGACATTATGTCACAGACTTGTAGTATGATCTCCCACCCAGTCACATTATCCGGACACCAGGCCGACCAGTCCCAACACTAACCTCTAAATGCTAAGCACCAAGCGAGGCAGCTGTTAGTACTATTTTTGTAAGTTTTTGGTATGACTCAGCTGGGGATCGAACCCACAACCATTTTATTATTATTATTATTATTATTATTATTATTATTATTATTATTATTATTATTATTAGTATTATTATCGTAAAGGTGGCTTTAATTATGTCAAAAGTTTCTCGGTCGAGACAGGAGCCTTGGAAATAATTAAAAGAACCTCGAAGATCACATAATAGCAGTAAATTTATAAAAGTGGTTAGAGGAACGTTGAAACATACGACGACGTCGACTATAACCTTGTTGAAATTCCAATTGATGATTCAAGTAAGTCCGTCTTTTACTTCACAATGTGTGTCAATAAGACCTTGAGTTTCAGTATATAACAGAAATATTATTCTGGTTGTAAATTGTGCACCTGCTATGTCTCGTAGTACAGATTGGGTAAGTATCTGCCTGGAAACAACGTGAATATTTACAAAATCACTGCATATGGGCACAAAGGACGTGGAATGAAAACTTCTGGAGCCAAACATATTCATGAAAAATCAAACTTATTTCGTGTGCAAGTGATGCGTATATTTTACATTTCCTACTGAATGGAAGAAAGTAATCACAAGTATTGTACTTACCATGTTAATTACCGGTGTAATATAGGATACTAGCAAGAGACTAGAATTTGTATCTTATGGTCTCATTGAGATATATCAGGTGTAATATAGGCTACATGTATGAGACTGGAATTTTTCTCTTATTGTCTCATTGAGATATATTAGTGTGTGGACAAATGATATCACCACTGTGGTCAAAAAGCAGTATCGCCTCTGTAGCAATTTCAAAGGCATTGGCACAGAATGGGGGAAAAATCGCTGCAAGTCGATGCAATTGTAGCTTTCTGAAATACTATATTGTTTACTTGTGAAGAAGAAATAATTTATATTGTTGCCCTTAGTAATGATATTTTCAGAATGATGTATAATACGTTCAGAAATTTGAAAGCTGTGATTGCATTGGTGAATCACAGTGTCAAAAGAACATGACCTTTTATAAGTCCCTGCGATGCCTACTAAGTCAATCTCGATTTTAATCAAACTGACAGACAGACATGCGTTCATACATACATACATACATACATACATACATACATACATACATACATACATACATACATACATACATACATACATACATACATACATACATACATACATACATACATAATAGCATCACTACGGTGAAAAAGCGGTATCGCCTCTGTAGCGATTTCAACGGCATTGGCACAGAATGGTAAAAAATCACTTCAAGTCGATGAAAATGTAGCTTTCTGAAGAAAAAAATATATGAAAATAGTTATTTGTTTTTTACTTGTGAAGAGGAAATAGTCTATATTGTCACCAATTTAATGTTTCTTTTAGTCTACAAAAAGAATTGATATACATGTACGCTATTTATATGATGGCGTCAATAGGGCACAACAATTTAAATATGTCATAGTATTCCACGGGAAGTCGCATTGAAACGACGGACTAAACCAAACGAAAGTAATTTTGATTGACCCGTCCCTACAAAAGTATCCCAGTATTCAACGCATTTTCAGGGTTAAATTTTGGACAGCTATTGTATGAGTAGTTACATTGTTAGCACTTCAAATGGATTACTTTATATTTTTAAAAAAGATTTATGAAGTTGAAAACGCGTGAAAGATGCTTACGTTTTGACCCATTTCTGCGCCTGTAGTAGAGACTGAATGGTTATACTTGTATTAATAACCTTAAAACCAATCATATCTGAAAAAGACACCTTTCGACATTCTAAAAAGGAATAAATTAAGCAATACACCGTCCAGTATGGCTAAATATTGAATGTAAGGGATGAACTTTCATAGCTATCTAAATAGAATTTTTAACAATAAAGCACAATTCTTACACTTTTTTTCTGTGTTATTTTTTATATCTAGGGCCATATTATTTAGAAATAATATTCGGTTGTATTCTAATTTGATGGTAGAATTAAAAGATGTACGTTTGAACAACAAGTGAATTATGTCGGTAAAGATAAATAAAATAAATAAACTACGGCAGTATAATCTTATTATTCCATTCGTTTTAGTGGTCTAAAGCGCTTTCCGTTACGGATCACTGCCATCTCACCTCTTTCTGCGTTGGTTCGAGTCTCAGATTCGGTCAATGTGGGTATGTGAGAAAGTTCGCCAGTAGCTTCTCTTGGATCGGTGGCTCTTTCTGGGGTTTTCCTGGCTTCTTCCTCCACCATTAATATTGGCCGCCATGTATAGCCTATCGTGTGCTGAAAAATGGCGTTAAACCCTACAACAATAACAACAACTATGTGAAATAGACGGGGTCCACATACTCAAAGGCACCCACATAATAACTAGAACCTTAAATTACACCCTAAACAATACCACATCATGCAAATAGAACACAAAGCCATTAAATTATATCAAACAGTATATTCAACGCTCCACAAGTATAATGACCTCTATGGTAGCCTATTGGTTAGAGAGTAGGTGTCGGATGCAGGAGGTCGCGGGTTCAATCCCCGGCCCAGTCATAACAAAGACTTACATAAAAATGGTACTAACAGCTGCCTCACTTGGCGCTAAGCATTTAGAGGTTAGAGTTAAGACAGGTTAGCCTGGTGTCAGAATAATGTGACTGGGTGGCTCATGATGCTAAATGTCTGGGGCATGTTGCCCCAGTGCTAGACATCACTACAAACAGCCACACTGCAGACATCGTAGCGAAATGACTGAAAACTTGTTTAAAGTTACCTTAAAAATCCAAATCTCTCTCTCTCTCTCTCTCCTCTCTCTCTCTCTCTCTCTCTCTCTCTCTCTCTCTCTCTCTCTCTCACAACACACACACACACACACACACACACACGCACACAAACACAAAAGATAATATATACTGAATAGTTTCAGAGCATATTTACGACATCAAATTAGCAGAAGTATACACTGGCACAGATAGTGAGATTTTGCCATATATTATATGTTCCTCTTTTTTCATCCATCAGCAGATAAGCATTCATGCATCCTTTGTTTCATAAATCCCGCATGCAAATATAAAATACGCATGCATGCTTTAAAAATAAACTATTTGTCAACTCTCCAAAAAACAGAAGTAGGGAGCTTTGATATCATGTCTATAATAGGTTAACGTCTATATCTCAGCAGGCCTCATGAGCAAGTCTTTTGTATTGTCTCAATTAGGAACCGCAATTTCTAATTGTAAGAGCGTCAGATTCATAATCGAATGGCAGCGAGATCGACACCTGCCTATGGCAGCCTGAATCAGCTGTCTCAGCGTAATGTTTGAACAGACACATATTTTCCATTTACTCGGGATGATAAAGCAACAATTTGTTACGATTGTCGTTAAAACTAACAAAAACAAAAAACAACTGTCTTTGTAATAAACCTTGGAATTTGAAAAGACTTCATCGATATAGCGCGATGAGGAGAGAGAGAGAGAGAGAGAGAGAGAGAGAGAGAGAGACGAGAGAGAGAGAGAGAGAGAGAGTGAGAGAGAGAGAGAGAGAGAGAGAGAGAGATGTTATAAACAGGTGTGAATATTTAGCGCTGTAATGCATGTTTGAATATGTAATCCTCAGATATATGTTTAAATCTGTAGTCACTGGTTACATGTTACAATAGGTAATCCCAGGTGATATATTTAAATCTGTAGTCCTTGGTTACACACACACACCACACACACACACACACACACAGACACACACACACGCACACAAACACAAAAGATAATATATTGAATAGTTTCAGAGCATATTTACGACATCAAATTAGCAGAAGTATACACTTGCACAGATAGTGAGATTTTGCCATATATTATATGTTCCTCTTTTTTTCATCCATCAGCAGATAAGCATTCATGCATCCTTTGTTTCATAAATCCATCGGCATGCAAATATAAAATACGCATGCATGCTTTAAAAATAAACTATTTGTCAACTCTCCAAATAACAGAAGTAGGAGCTTTGATATCAAGTCTATGATAGGTTAACGTCTATATCTCAGCAGGCCTCATGAGCAAGTCTTTTGTATTGTCTCAATTAGGAACCGCAATTTCTAATTGTAAGAGCGTCAGATTCATAATCGAATGGCAGCGAGATCGACACCTGCCCTATGGCAGCCTGAATCAGCTGTCTCAGCGTACTGTTTGAATAGACACATATTTTCCATTTACTCGGGATGATAAAGCAACAATTTGTTACGATTGTCGTTAAAACTAACAAAAACAAAAAACAACTGTCTTTGTAATAAACCTTGGAATTTGAAAAGACTTCATCGATATAGCGCGATGGAGAGAGAGAGAGAGAGAGAGAGAGAGAGAGAGAGGAGAGAGAGAGAGAGAGAGAGAGAGAGAGAGAGAGAGAGATATGTTATAAACAGGTGTGAATATTTAGCGCTGTAATGCATGTTTGAATATGTAATCCTCAGATATATGTTTAAATCTGTAGTCACTGGTTACATGTTACAATACGTAATCCCAGGTGATATATTTAAATCTGTAGTCCTTGGTTACACACACACACACACACACACACACACACACACACACACACACACACATATATATATATATATATATATATATATATATATATATATATATATATATATATATATATATATATATATATATATATATATATATATATATATATATATATATGTATATATATATGCTGTCCCTTGTTACATATTTAAGTCTGCAGTCCCTGCTTACATGTTAAATTTGTTGTCCTTGGCTACATATTTAAACCGGTAGTGTCTGGTTATATGTTTACATCTATCGTCCCTGTTAATGTTTAAATATGTAGTGCCTGGTTACATATTTAAATATGTAATCCCTGGTTACATGTTTAAATATATAGCCCTTAGCTACATCTTTGAATTTGCTAGTCTCAGTCATAAGAAAATTCAATACGAGAATTCTAAATGTTTCGTTTTTCTTCAAGTGCTGGATCATCTTTTACATGCTCTTTTCTTTGATAGTGCATTAATATCATTGCACATTTCATGGACCTTGTTGTTCATTTAAAAGAAATGAAAAAGGAATCAGTATTTAAGTTAGGCAGACTGGACATGCATTGTTTATTCAGGCCAACTGTACTCAAAGATTAGGCAGACATAATTCTGTAAATATTCATTCTCGCTTCATTTCTCCCTTACTGCAAAATTTATGAAATTGCTCTTTACAGATTTGGTGGGTTTTTGACATAGGAAGCATGTAGAAACTGGACAATTCGATTTCTATCATCTGTGTAGAAGTCGTCGATATAGTGAATATTTCTGATGCTTTTTTCCCGGACACGCAAAACGTTAAATTAGCAACTCTCTTTCTGTGAAAGATGTCTCAATGCCATTATGGAGACATGCGTATTGAAGAAACAAAAATCATATAATAGCTGTCCAAAATGTAGCCTGAAAACATGTGCAGGACTGAGCTAACGCTAATTTCTAACGAATCAACCGTTTTCTGTGGTCAACCTTAGTCACAGTGAGTTTCGACGAACTCCGCCCTCGCGGCATATATTTTCAAGCTCTGTTATTTACGAAAACTAAATCGTTTGTTCACACGAATCGGAAAGGACATTGTCCAGTCTTGTGTTACAAATAATTATGCAAATAATTGCACATAAATGTAAAATAATTAAACTTAAAAAACGTTGTCAATTCACAGAATGTCATACTGCACAGTTGTATGTTCCTTTCCGGAAGTACAATTTAAAGGAGTCATCATTTGCGTGTATCTTGATACAAATATTCATCCAAATAATTTCAATGTGTTCTGCCTTTTCTGAAGTGTTTTGTGTGCGTTTACTGAGATTGTATATTAACGAAAACAACAAATCTTGAAATGAACCATTGCTCAGCGTGAATATAGGTAATTACAGACAAAATCCTCCTTTAAAAACTTCGAATATTCTTGATGCGGGAACAAACTATGAGGACGTAATAATGGGGACGAACCGTCACCGATAGTTCCCAAACTGGATATTCTGAAAGTAAGGTGCAATATCGGTTTCATTGAAAGAAAACGTAATTGACAAACGTATCATAAGGAAACGATACTTCAAATACAGTTAACAGGTACGTTCTTGACATTTATAATCTTGAAATCTGCTAAATGAAGGTTGTATTGACTTAACAAAGAACTTTTTGTACTTGCAGACGAGAGCAGTTTTGACCAATGGGAGCCTTAAAGTTATCCATTACACATCTCCAGGTACCGTACATCCTCAATTATAAGTCAAATCGATCTACAAAACAACATATACCCTCATTTGCCGTCGCATGATATGTCGGCAGGTCAGAGCCTATATTGTTTTTCTACTGATTACTTATTACAAACAACACAGACCCAGATCTGTCTGCGTATAATGCGATGGCAGGTATGGATATGTGTCATTTAATGTGGATGAAGTACGTTATTCCGTTCAAGTGTAATTTTGATTTTTTTTCATAACTACAAGATAAGGTATGCATCAATTAAAAATATATCAAATAAATAGAAGTGTTAAATTTCGATCGAAAACCATAATGACAATATCAAATATGTGATGTCCAGATGGGTTTATACTTCCATCTATCAGTCCATCTTGTTTTGCAACTCCAATTCCAATGCTAAATTATATATATATATATATATATATATATATATATATATATATATATATATATATTTATTACAAAAAATCGCAAAATCAGATGGGACAAATTAGATGTCTAGCAGACCACAGAATGTGCTAGTGCGTAGCAACAGAGAATGTTCCATAAACTCTGATAGCATTACCATAAAAAATATGACTGAGTGGAAGAGTGTACACACAGAAGTGCATACGGTGTCTCTTGTATTAATATTAGTTTCAGTGATTAGGATTATCCGCTAAAACGTCCGTTTTTAAAACGAAGCAAAACGAAAGATCACTTAAAATTTTAAAAAAAATTGGTATTTCAATATGTAACACCGATATTATTCTTTGATCAGTTAAGCTCTACGACAACGCGGGCAAATAGTTTCCATTGATCTTTGGCTGACAGTAAAGTAAATATACTGTTCACCCTTCTCTGTATGTCAATTTGTTTAACATTTAAATCTAAACCTATTATTCCATTCCCCCGTATCTAATAGAGCGTGTTTTTATTTAGATCTCAATATTTTTTCCCTCGTGTCAAGTGTACAATGTATGTAACAAATATCTTACGATATTAAGCTTGTTGAACCCAATTCTCGCGTTGCTCCATGTGATCTACGTCATACGTATTGCAGAGGTAGCTTGGTACCTTGGACACCCATAGATTATGTAACTTTCACAACCCCCTTTATATGAATATCGTAAGACAGTATGTATGTATGTATGTATGTATGTATGTATGTATGTATGTATGTATGTATGTATGTATGTATGTATGTATGTATGTATGTATGTATGTATGTATGTATGTATGTATGTATGTATGTATGTATGTATGTATGTATGTATGTATATATATATATATGCTAGATAATATAAGAACATACAAATTGGAAGTAAAGATGGTCATTGGTCATACCTCTACAATTATTTGTTTAGATGGACATTCAAACATGTTTCGTTGAGGAAGTTTCAGAGATCAGTGGACTGTGTGAGTCATTGTGTGCGGTATGTGAGTATGCGTATGTCATACATATATACTGTAATGTACATTATTATTGTAAAATGTAACAAAATGAATTAGCTTATATCAATGTAAGGCATTTCTCTTGTGCAGGAGATTACAAACTTAGCAACGTGTAGATATATTTCAGCATTTTGTGAGTTTATTTTGGAAGATACCCATAGATCATGTCAATATTAGCGTCTGCACATTATGCTTCTTTTGGAACATCACTTGTCCTTTAAAATATGTCAGACATAAACTAGGACAGAGCTCGACGAAGTGATTTGCATCCAGTGGATGTATAATGTTTGCCAGTACCTTCCATAAATGGAGCGGCCCTATCTGTTTACCATAGCAGCTCATGTGTGGCTGAAATGTCTTTCTTTGAAATAGTTCTGAATATAGCGCAGGTACACTACCTAAGGTAGGGATGATCTGGCGGAAATGACCCAGTGTTATTCTTCTCGACATCCGCTTGAATGGACGAGAGCTCGACCTTTAAACAATTCTTGAATCCTACAACTCCTGATGAGGACCATTTCTCGTTTAATTTAGACTTAGTATCTCCTACAATATGTACAGTTTAAAAAAATTAAACATTGTATAAATAACACAATGTATATGGGCTTAAAGCTCTGTCAGAGACATCGCCACCAGCATCGATTAAAATGAACCAAAACAAATCGAAAATCAACGTGAGAGCGTTCTAGTTATAATTGCTCCGCAAAGTAAATCCGGGTAAATAAACTTTAAATCTACACACGTTACTTATTGCGGTCACAGCGCGTGCTGTATGCGTGAAGTTCCAGCCGAAAGATGTATTACGTTGATTTGTATATTGTAATGCCAAAGAATACCAATAATATGTCGAAATTAATGATGACGCGAGACTTTAGTGTTATATTATCAAAAAATAAATTCAATAAAAGCTACAAAGTATCCATCTCTCTCTTGTTTTTGTCACGCCATTTTGAAGTGTCAAAAATATTATCTCCTCATTGAAAGAGCCTATAAATATTAAGATCGACTAGCGGCTTATGCAATTGTTCATATGAACAGTATCCTCATAATGTTCAACAAACAGCAGGTTTTGTTCGAACACGGCACATATTCAGTTATCTTCACCACGTGTCAGAGTTCAATTACACCCGTAAGCTATCGAAGTAACAAACAGTCGACACTTAACAGAGGTCACGTGAAGACACATTGATAATACTAATTTATAAAGAAACGTGAAACTGGACTCATATCACTCAGGTAGAAAACAAATTTCAATGCTGAAGGCCGTGATCGCTGGAAATAATTGTCCAACATTAATTCAAAATGATTATGCAAATAATCACACATGAATGTAAAGCCATTGAACTAACAAGGTCGTACATTGTACCGTTTTATATAACCCACTGATACACTGATTGCGAGAGGGCCAATTTAGATCTCGCTTGATACCGATATACAAAAAAATAATTTCAGGACATAATATATTTTTTTTAAAGGTTTTACCACGGGTCTCTTGGATTTTGTGCATTAAAGAATGCGACAAGGTCTGTATTTCTCATCGGACTATTACAAAGGAATCCATATCATCTACATTATAAAACAGTAGCATATGTTACGAACCTGCAGTTACTAGCAGGATAGTCTGAGATTTGTTACTGAACGGTTCGTGAATGGAAACACCGCTTTAATCGTGTTATGTTTATGCATTTGTTGACCTCATATTTTTAAAAAAAAAAACAAACAACTAAACAAATACAAAACAAATAGTTGAATAGACTGAACAATGAAATTTTGTTTTTGTACAGAATGACTACTATAGCCAAAGCCATGAGGTTATCAGCGTGGGAACCTATTAGGACGGTGTAATTAATCTTGTTGACGTCACCAGGTATGCTAATCTGAGCTATCTTTCCTTCTTTATTTTAACTCTCTTCCTTCCTTTATGTCTATCCCATATTCTCCGTTAGTTTGCCTACCTCTATGACCGTAAGTGTGTCCGTCTTTTATGGATCTAGCTGTTCAGCTCTTTCCGTGTTGTTTAGTTTTCTTTATCTTGTGAAATAGGAAAACAATTTTAAAACGTCGTTATGTTTCATTTTTTTTCTTTCTTCATAATTTCATATTTTGATTTATTGATGTAAAATATTTAGAATTGTAGAATGTCCACGATAAGCCTAAATATAAAAGAAAAAAGATGAGACTTCGTTACCAGGTGTAAACGGGAAATGTAATATTGTTACGAAGAATATAATTTTGTAATACTTAATTTGTACCAAACAGAGAGAGAGAGAGAGAGAGAGAGAGAGAGAGAGAGAGAGAGAGAGAGAGAGAGAGAGAGAGAGAGAGAGAGAGAGGAGGAGGAGGTCTTATCAATTATATAGCGACATATCATTAACAATTAACAGGAACTCCCTTACACATCATTGGAAGTGTTCTCGAAGTATAGTTTACTGGATTTATTCGTGCATGTTCTCCTTCATTCGTTATAATACTAAATAATAAAATGGGACTTTACGATGGAAGAAAACTTTATGTATACTTGATTTCGACTTCCTCGTAGCGCGAAAGTAATTTGATCGGGGTCGTTAAATCAGCTATTCCAGCGGAATAATTTAATCACCTTTGCTGGTACATGTGTGTGTAATGCATAACATGCCAATGGGCTATATCACGAAATATTGGTATCGTCTATTGCGGTAAAGTAATCGACACTCAGCTCACGTTTCATTTACTATATAATAATCGTTTGGTTACGAGTACATGTGTGAAGGAAGCTATCACGTGGATACATCCGAAATTAGCAAATTGAATGTTCTAAGTAAACGGTTGTATTCAGAGGTTTTCCGTGACCGTTGATCGCTTTATGTTAAATACAATTACATTTCTGACCCAGACGCTATATGACACGTACCGCTGCTGTTATACGTTTTAAAGTTGTATACTTAAGTGTGTAATTTAGAGAACTGAAGAAACATCAAGACATTTTTAAGATCTCCCTGGTCCAATGCCTCAACCAGTAAAACCCATTACTAAATAGAAGGGGGGGGGGAACAATGAAGAAAACGTTAAAGCTTTACGTAATAAATGTACTGAAGAAGCTTTTAAAGTAATCGATAAAACTGGTCCAGATGAATTTCCAGCTCTTGATGTTACACAATATGAAATGAGAACAAAATGTACGGAAACAAAGAAAGAAACAACAACAAAAGAGCAGAAAATACAAGAGAACGAATTCTTCCATGTGTTCAAAAATTAATTGACAAATTTAGACCTGGAACTTATGAAGAAAAAAAAACGAATGTTGATAAATTAGCTGAATATATTGCTGATGATTCTAATATTCATATGATATATGATATGTTACCAATTTTTCAAGGTTTGTCTAAGATGATCTTTAGAATTCGTCATAATACAGGTGATATTAGTACGGGTATTCCAGATTTCGTTAAGTTTCTGCAAAAGTAGATCAACTAATAGCAAATCAGAAATAAATTGATCCATCAACAGTTCCATTTTCTAAATCACTTACTAAACCAACATCTCCTTGAAAAAATTCATCGACCTCAATAACCGCCAGAACTAGTTAATCTCAAGGATACATTTGCGTGTACAGATTTAACTTTTATTAGAAATTCGAGATACGACAAAGTAGTAGATATTACCGCACATGGATTGTCAAATGTCAAAATACTTAAAACCTAGGCTTATTTATTCTTGGAAGAGTAAAGATGATTTTATTGAAAATGTATACAGTATATCTCGAAGAAGAAGAATTACACGATGCTCTTTCGTCCGGCGCAACTGGAAATGGTTCTTCTACTCAAAGAAGTGGTTCTATATTCTCCTAACAACAATTCGTTATGACGTAGATCGATTCTGATTGGCGGAAAACGTGCTGGAAATAATTATTCAGAAATTATTAACGAAGCAGCTGATATGTCAATTTTTTATTTTCAGGCGGGGTTTATCGATCTATTTTTGATACAATTGCTGATGACTATCACAGTGCTTAAATAAATGAATAACAAATAAGAAAATAAGATGAAATACAGAATGCTCAACGTGGACCGATCATAGTCATAAATTCGTAATTACCTATTTATAAAGTAATTTACTGTGATGGACTCGGTCATGTTGTTCAAGTTTTATTTTAGAAGAACAGCCGTAAAAGCAATACCAATTGCAAAATATTAGGAATGAAAGCTATTGATTTTAATCATGATAAAGCTCCTGGTGCTATTGGTAATGTTGCCAGTAAAGCATATTTAGCAAACAAAGATAGACTAACACGATCAATACGAGGACAATCACATACAGTAAAATTGCTCAGTACTGACGTAATGCCTGCAGATATCAGTACAGTAATAAATCAAGCTGCAAATCAAAAGTTAGCAGGGTTTTCGGGTGAAGCAGAACAAATATAAATACAAGTCTGATAGCAGGAGGTGGTCTTCGTGTTAGACGATAACAATTATAATAAAATGTTCAAATATATATCCGATCCAGCATTTGACATGAATGCCCGAATTCCAAAGGATGATTCTATACGCAATTATTAATTTTATTCATATGAAGCACGACAACTAAACTCAGCGTTGTCGAATTAAATTACAAGTTCAGGTTGCAACTAGATATCTCTTACCTGCTAAAGCGTTTATTGAAGTAGAAGGAGAACTTGTAACAGACGTCGTCACTAATATAGAATACTTAGCTGATATCAGAGTCGTTTTTGTTAATAACGACATCATGGTGTTATTCAAAAGTGCTGTATATATGATTGATGGTAGAGAAATTTAAACAATTCAGGATAATGTTGACGTTGTTACTACGATATTGCAACAGGGATAATTCTGACCTTCCTGATCGCAGACCGTACAATATAAATAAACCAGAAGACCGTGCTTTTCCTGCTGCTGACGTTAATATAGAAAACGTGATTATTACCGTTAATCTAGATTACAATTTAGGTTTAAAAGCACGTCCATTAATGTTTAAAGGTAATCTTAAAAGATGTTCATGTGCTATTCCCGTGTCACATATTTTTCGATTTTGTAGAAATGTTAGAGAGGTTTTTTCGGAGCTAAGCATACAATTGTACTTGTAAAAACGGGTAATGAAGCGATGTTATCTGGAGCGTAAGTGGTGCTGTTGGTGGTGCTGGTAAAGAAATATTATTCAAACGTTTGTTGTGTATGCTGGTAATAACTTCATCGCTCGCTAAAAAATAATTACTTGCTTTCATGGACTCAGTTGGTAAATCAAAATTATCATGGTTACCGATGACCACAGATAGCGTTCAAAGTGCTGTTGATGGTGTTTATACTTGTCATATAACATCCCAGCATGGTGTTTCTTCACCACGGTATATTTTTATTGCATTTCATGATGTTACACGATTAAACAGTAAAGAACGAAATTCAATGATATTGACAAACTTGGTGTTTCTGAAGTTTCTGTTAGAATAAACGAACCTCAAGAACAATCTGAAAATATATTATAATATTTGATCAAAATTACGTTGCAAGTGCATATCAATGTTTGATGACATTTATGGGACATGATCAAAACATAGATACTGGTTTGCGACTATCACAGCTAGATTTTACAACACTGTATCCGATCTATTACTTTTCATTGGAATGAGGAATGAGAGTCATTGATGCCATAGTAGAGAACATCTAATTAAATCGCTCATGATATTATATCATACAGTCATGTTAAGGTCACCCTGACTCCTTGTCAGACGATACAATTAGTCAAAGTTTACAATAAAATGCTGAATTAAAAAAAACATTAAGGAAGATTGAATTGTTAGTGGTTGTCCAAACATATTATCATTAATATCATCTTAAACATTTTAACAAAGCTTTAGATTCAAAACATGAGTTAAATTCTATATTTCTCTGAGTTCCATTAAAGAGTCAATTAAAACAGGTGGCATATTTCCACTTCTTGCAGATATACCAGCGTTAAATGTCTTAGCAGCTCCAGCTGTCGCTAGAGCAGTTGCGTTAGGTGCTGTTGGAAACGATTGCACTAAAGAAAACAATAGGTCATGGATTTTTTTAAACAAAAGAGGAAACGAACTAAGATTACAAGGAACTCCTCGATATGGAACAGGACTCAAACTTCCAGGGCAGTACCTCGTTAGACACAAAACATTCTTCCAATATCTATTTTTGATTTAATTAATGCTGCTGAAAAATTATAAATAAAATTTGTTGACGCGTTTTTATGCGTGATAATTTTTATAATAGTTCTGGTTTAGGAACTATATGGGTTGCATACGAAATTCATCCACGTGGATCTGTTTTTGATATTCGCATGGACTTTCTCTGCCAAAAGAAGGTATGTTATATACAACATTCCATTCCGATAAAGTATTGAACATTACGAACACAGAAAATAACCGATCCACCAATATGTGGCCATGAATAAATTTCTGTACTTAATGCTGTATCAAAATCAACCAAACCACCTCATAAATCGTGTAAGAGTATACAAGTAACCTCTATCGTTTTAAGTAGATCTTACAAATATATTGTTTGATATTTACGGAAGATCTTCCTCTAAACAAAAACAAGCAACTGACGAAATATTGCAGGACAATGAAAAAAAAATATTGATACAATATTCGAATTACAAAATCTTTTCAAATGTAGATCCAAAGGAAGTTGTTACATTTCTAGATAAGCAAAGAAGATTAACAATGAGTAATTTTTCGTAACAAGGTAATGTCGTCAGAATTAATGGAGTAATCGAAAACACCATATGCGTGTTCGATAGTAATGGAACACTTAAGCACGGTAGTGTTATGTCAACGATATCAGATAATATTCGCAATCGAGTACAAAAATCCGATGATACAATGACTTGTCCTCTCAGTATGACTAATAATACAGTTACTGGCCTTGGATAACAAAATTCAAACGATAATGCTACAGCGAGGAAATACGTCGATGATAGAATGCCGAGCTCGCTAACGACAATCCATAATGAAGTAATCGATCTTAGATCCGATTATACTGCTCACATAAGCACGTTCTTGAGATTTTATAGAAACGTAAACAGAAACAATAATGATTTTTGGAAAGTCCAGCCATCGTTGATATTAAATATTAAAGTCTTTGACATAAAAAAAGATCACCGGTAGCATCTGGATCAGTATTATGGTCGCCACTCAATAATGCCATTAAACATCGCGCTGAGGTTACCGGTATATACAGGTTGTCAGTACTAGGCGTTACAGTGTTTACAATATCTACTACAATACCACGGCGTTATCCACTAACACAATCTTCTGTATTTATTTTTAGTGATGTTGGTGCAAAACGAAAAAGTAACATTTGATGTTGAACCTAACGAAACAAAACTCAACTTGATTTATCATTGGTGTCTTTAATTAATCGCTAAACTACCACCTAGTTAGTATAATGAGCTGCCCGATGATCGTGCAAGAGTATAGGTACAGTCAGGTGCGTGAATGGTAAAATAAATTAAAAGATATATAATTGATGAGTATACAGCAAAAGTAAAAAAAACGCAGACGTATGGTTGTCGCTGATATAATTGTGTATTCGGTGGGTGTCAGCTGCTATAGTTTGAACCGGCGTATTGCTATCAACAATAACAATGACATCACCAGCAGTTGTAAGAATTTGTGTTCAGCTGCACCAACAATTGATGATGTTCTTAATATCATTGCCAACAAAATATCTACATGTAGCGAAAATAAATTACACGAATATATAATAAAGTTGCATACAGCGACTCTAGCATATTCCAAATTATCGTCATTGATATCATCACGTCTTAGTGATGGAATAATACCCTATACATTGACTCGCAAGAGAAATGAGTGATTGAGGAGTTATATCATGCAGATATCATACATTGTTTCAGTGGAAAGGATATAAATGAACTCCTGAACGAATGGGTAAAACATATCCCAATGATCAAAATTTGGGATGAAATATGCACAGTAGCTAAAGATATATTAAAAATATTTCTCGATTGGTTGTTGACAAAAAAATACTGCTGTGATAATGTGCGGTGATCATGGTCAACCACCAAGTTGTGTTGGATTGTCTCCGCATGAATGTCTGAGAGGTTTTATAGATTATTATGAAATCATAACTGATGTTCATAGAACACTTGATCCAGAATTAAGAGAGCTTAAGAAATTATTCAGACTACAACCGAATAAAGTTCAGTGTGAAATAATGCGTGATATAATATCAGCCACAAATATAAACGATTTTTGGAATTGGAGACTAGATGATTTGATAGTTGCATGTTCAATTATAGTTCGTGATACACTTCAACAACAATTTTGTTCCTTACATGAAGAGAAATTTCGAAATCTACTCGCACCATGATGTTAGCGTCCAGCAGATAAACGCAAACAAAATATTGAAGTTATATACCAGGAGCGTCAGAGAAACACAATATTGTGTTAAATGATTTTATTTTAGTTCCTGCCAGTGTTGTTGATAGCTCATTAGCTACGGTCCAAACTCCATTAACGCTAGGATACGCAATGACAATCCAGTGATCTCAACTATTAACTATATCCGATACAGTTACTTGGATCGTCGATGATCGTATCGAATGGTCAAATTTAGTTATCTCGCAATGTCTCGAGTTAGAAGAATGTTTTAATTGCGGAGGGTTATTATTATATAGTAAGAAAAAGAAGGGATAAAACGCGACTTTGATCTTGACGCTGAATTTAAAATGACATTAAAACAACGACAAAATAATCAATCTGCAAGTTATAACACAGCAATGCTGTAGAAATAGTCCAGTAATGATCCAAGATTGGATATACTAGTATTTCATCTTGTAGTACCAATCGTTAAAATATCACGTTTTGGATACCACACGATGAAGAATATCTGGTATTAACGTAGGAAAAGAAAATATCCTTTATATATTCCCCACTAGCCTTTAAAAATATACCCGTTGATTGACGTACCGTTTATATGATATTCAATTAATAGTATCCAGTATAATTACATACTTAATTAGCCGTTATTATTTGTAGCAGGACTTGGCCAAAATGTCGGTTCTCTGCATATAATGATGGTTTCGTCATTGTACTGACATAATCAAGTGCTCTGATTGCAACAATAGGATTTAATGATAATGTGCGTTATGCTGATGTCGTTTTTACTACAACTCATTAAATGTCTATGTATGAATTATTTTGTAAAAAATCCGTAGTGTTCATAAAAAATGGACACACTACCGTACAAACAAACAAACATACAAACAAACCCCCACACAAATGAACGCGTAAAATTACACGGCTTGCTCCCAACGTTCCCTCCAGTCGAATGGTAGATGTGCGCGCAATGCTCGCTGCATTGTGCAAGCATTACGGAGACGAGCAAACTTTAATGTTGGATTGACAATTTAGCTGCGCGGGGATGTCTGAGCGCGCGCGCAGCTTAGATGGAACGTTGCTTGCTCCATGTTCGTGTGGCTAAATAGATCTCAGAGTTTTACGGATTCAGAATTAGACAGCGGGATTTTTCCTAGGACGGAAAAGAAAGATCCCAAAAAGCGAAAGTGATAGAAAGGTTCAACACTGAATGGAATATTTTCAGTCCTTCCATGGAAATTGTTGGATCAAATGGTAAGTCTTAGATATTGCTAACGTTTGTGTTTGGATCTATTTAGCAATGGGTCAGATGTTGTAGGGGTGCAAGCGCGTAAAAGTCTTACAGTCTGTTACAGGCTGTTATTTTTGTTTTATAGCAATAGTAGTAGTATCAGCTTTGTTGTTGCGATGGGTTGCGTTGTTGTTTATTTCCAAAACATAGATTTCGACATGCATGTATCTCATCCGTAAGTTGATCTTATGTTTACAATGCATATTCTAAGTAACAACAATAAATACCTAAAAATGAATAAACGGTATAATTGGTCACCAACAAAAATCTTAACTTATATGGATGATGCCATGGGAATTTGTCCACTTTGCACGACTAAATTTATAAAATAAAAATAAACCGTAAAGTAAATGTTATGGATTAGTACGTCCTTTCTATTATACTTGCTTATACTAGCTGTCACAGCAGGGAAATAACACGGCTTAAACATCTAAACACTATTATAATCACTGACACTAAAGAAAATAAAGCAAAGCAAACATTATGGTATATTATTCTTCGTGGAAAATAATATGTTATATTGGTTAGTATGTAGTTATTTTTTCAAATCACATTTTGGTAGTTTATGTAACTCGTATCTTTTTTCCTTCTAACATCGATTAATTAACTTTTCTTCATTCTTTTCAGACTGTAAAAGGTACCTTTTCAACGATGAACATGATAAAAAAAAATATTCTGACGAACAGGCACTCACATACGAGGCACTGTTACTTTGTAACCCTCTGTACAACAGGACGTCGTTAAAATAACAATGATTTTAAAAATGTATTAATATTGGGATGTCAAGAGAAGACGTATTTCATCTATTTTGTGTCACTTTTATAATGATAAAATTTATTTTCTGACTATCGCACGCTTACCTTGGTGCTGTAAAAAAAAATATCTGAAGCAGGAAACTGATATTCATAAAACAAAAATTACATTTTTGTCTTGTATCAAAAGACCTAAGGCTTTCTACAAGCCTTGCTTATTAAAGGAACATTTTTAGCGGCAGAGGGTATTTCCGTGTTTCCTTTCAGTAGTAGCACACAAAAGAGATCTGACCGATACATTCCTTGCATTACACAGCAATAACATGCCAGAAGTAGAAGAATTGTATCTTTTTTTGTACATGCGGTTTTTCTAGTGCCAAGACAATACAAGACTTTATTACACTCGGTTTGTAAAGGTTACAATATATAGAGTATTTAAAAGAAAGAATATGACTATATATAGAAGATCTCAAATGAGTAACAATTTGATACTGAATTTATGAAACGAGTTGAATAATGTCCAGCTTTTGCAAGCCTTGGTGGACATTATTTAACGAATTTCATAACTTAATATTAAATCATTACCCATTTGAGATTCTTTTATCACATAGTTTTCATTTCAGTGGAAATTATTTATATAGAAGGAAGAACGAATATTTTGGTTCATTCTGACAGACCGTGCACCTTTCATTTGTTGCGCATAAAAAATCCCCAAACAATGTTGAACTAGTAAAAGTGGATTGTATCTTTTTACAAACTATAATTGAAAGAAAAATCTTCCATCCAAATAAACAGAACAAATCATTTTTCAAAACATACTTAATAATGCCATGTGATGCCACAATGTTTGATACGGTAAACATTAGATCTAGTGTACATGTTTACCTTAAAAAGTCACTTCCAGAACTAATCATTACATTGTTGCGATTGTCATGTAAAATAGGATTACTCGATTCAGAAATTCCCACATTTACTGCAATGCATTTGTGACGGATATTTGCAGTATTTGACTAGAACAATAGACTGTACAGAAGACAGATACAAATTTCTTTCTGAGTAGGATTTGCATCCCATATACACTGTGTAAAGATGATGTGGTTGGATAACGTTCTGTCAGTTAGGAGACCCATTTATGTCCAAATTCTGTAGTAAACAGAGGTGAGTTTATTTACTTCTGTAATTTTACATTTAAACAACGCTTGTATATACAGTGGATTGTGTGTGTGTGTGTGTGTGTGTGTGTGTGTGTGTATATATATATATATATATATATATATATATATATATATATATATATATATATATATATATATATATATATATATATATTCGCAGTTATCTTTCAGTTGATGCCACTAAAACACTTGTGTGTTCATTAGTACTTTCAAGACTGGACTATTGTAACTCAATTCTGTCTGGTTCATCACAATCAGAAACTTCAAAAAGTTCAAAACACAGCTGCTCGGATCATCTTTAGAGTACCTCGGTCAGAGCACATCTCACTTCTGTTCTGTACTCTACACTGGCTATCAATTCGATACAGCATCAAACACAAAATTTGTTCTTTGAGCTATGTTTCACTGACAGTCCAACATACCTATCTGGCCTCAACCATGCGTATACACCAGCAAGATACTTACTCTCCTCTTCTGACAATCGTATACTCATTATTCACACTATGAAAACCAAAACGTATGGACAACGTTCTTTTGCATACCAGGGCCCGGCGATGTTAAACGAATTGCCCATTGACATTAGACACAAAGACACAGTGATCACTTTAAAGAGTGCTCTTAAAACTCACCTTTTTCGACTGCAGGAACAAACTTAGAGACCTAATAACGTTTTGTATCTTATATGTTTTCAGCATATTTTTATGTTTTCCAATTTCATGTTTTTTGTTATTTGTTTTTTTTCTTCTGTAGTGTAGTCATATCATTATATATGTTGTAAAGCGCTTAGAGCTTCTAAAGATTAGACGCTATACGCTAGAAACGTTCATTCAAAACATTCCAGAAGGCGGCGTTAAAAAAAAGTCCAGGATCCCAGCCATTCAGTAAAAATGATACTGCATAATAATTTCATGGGCTTATTTGGACCAATCAGAATCACATAAAGTGATATTCTAACGCGTGGTAATATAAAAAATATGAAACTGCACATACCATAGGAAAACTACACCTACGATGTGATATAATGTGTTATGACATTACGTGATGCAAATAAGGGTTACAATATTTGGAAAACACAATATAAGAACCTGCAAATATTTTTTTAAGAGTCGTACATTACATTTATTCATTAATTGGTTATATTTATAAAGGTTAGTACTGGAAGTGTGCCACAACACCAATTCAATGTATAATATCAACTCTGTTTGGTTCTTAAGTGGCGACAACAATAGCAATTCATGTCAGGAATTAAAGAGACGAGTGAAAGCCATTACCGAAGAATTTGATAGCTATCACAAATCGAAACTGTTGTAAAGTTCTGGGGCATTCTTATCGAATTGTCTTTGTTCATCATGCCATTGATTTTTTTAATCACATTTGTACACATTTGTATGTATGTATGTATGTATGTATGTATGTATGTATGTATGTATGTATGTATGTATGTATGTATGTATGTATGTATGTATGTATGTATGTATGTATGTATGTATGTATGTATGTATGTATGTATGTATGTATGTATGTAGAAAACATAATTACATCCCATTCCTAACATCATTACTTGGAAATAGGAACAAATTAGCTGTCGTGGCATCTCAAAATAATGTCAACATTGTTCTCGTGTGTCTCTCCTCGTACGTTCAATCAAGTACAGTAAATTGCAATGCGTGTGATTTAGATATTTTGACTTATTATGGCTTTTTTTTAAAACATAGCTGTAAGGATATAAGTCATATGGCTACGATGTCTGCAGTGTGGCAGTTTATAGTAATGTTTAACACTGGGGCATCATGACTCAGAAATGTAACATGATGTCCCATCCTGTCACATTATCCTGACATCAAGCTGACCAGTCCTAACACTAACATCTTAAGCTGGGCATCAGTTTTTAATAGCAGTATGATTCGGCCGGGATTCGAACCCGCGACTTCCGTCATCTGAGGTGGACTCTCTAACAGATTTGACCACCGGAGTGGTTCAGTAAATTTCAAGGGTCTTGCATATGAGCAAATTCCTTGCCTAATTACAAACATAACAAGATTAGAAAGTCTGACTCCGTTTGTTCTGTCAGTTTAACCTGACATAAGAGATATTTGAGAGGGTGTAACAATCATTATCGGGAACTTAATTTACTGACCTGGTTACTATTGTTCAGCGCTCGGCCTTTGTTAAAGCGGGTTAGGAGGTGTGTCCAGAGCAAACATAACTGTGGCCAAACTAGTAATGACATTAAACAAATTTCGTTTTTACGTTAGGGACTTATTAAAAGATTCAAGTAGGAAACTATTTGGGGTTCTTTTCAAAATGGTAAAAGTAAGTAATCCATTGATGGCTACATTTGCAACATTTTATGAGAAAAGTCATGGGGTACTTGAAATCATTATAATACTTGTATTGTGTGATCGGCGTTTATATTGGAGAAGCTGAACGATATTGACAGTTGTTACCAAAATTGTCAGGCAGAACTGATTAATTAGCGACTTGTATTACTATAATTTAAAAAGTAATAATACTTTTATAAATGTGTAAATTATACACTTTGATTATATGTGACATTGGATACAGGACTTGCATTCCATAAAGTTTTGTATATGGTAAAATCGACACAAGCCATAGCAAACAGCTGTGCCACAAAATCCAGATGCTAGTTAGAGTCTGAGAGTTTGTACGTTGTACCGATTGTTTCGGAAATATTTACTAATTCGTAACGGACATGGTAAGATTCTATGTATGAAATATTTGTATGGTCTTTCATGTTTATGCGTAAATTTGACAAAATAAATTAAAATATATTAATATATCTATTTACAAAAGCATTATTTTTAAGGATTGAACTTCATGTTTTACGAGATTTGTAAAGTCATGAAGCTTGAAAATTGATTACACACTGCATGAACGGCTTTAATGACGCGAAATCAATTAACACAAAACGTGCATTAATGCATAGTGAGGCTTAACACATAGTGTGTAATTGATTTCAGGCATCATTGCTTTATGAACCCTGTTCAGTTCTTATAATTACAGTAATTATACAAAAAAAGTCACAATAAATCTTAAGAAGTAAATAACAGAATGATATTTTAACCTTAAATGTTTTTAAATAATCGGCAAAGCAGAATTCAGGCGCATGAATTTAAGAGCAGTAGTATTTTTCCTGGCGATGAACTAAAACCTAATCGCTTTCTTAGTCACTTGATGTGATTTTAAATCAATCTGACTGCTTGATACAAATGTGCAAGTATTAGGTTGTGTACTGCTTGATTAATTTTTATCACTTGTATTTATTTGTGGCATAATCACGACTGCTAATGGGTTAATTAATTTGTAATAGCCGTCTCATTTGTATATGTCACGTTGTCCATTATTCTCGAAATCTTTCAGCACGAAGTTAGTCAGGGCTAGACTTTCCAGCAGAGTGCCAAGAGAGCGTTAATAAAAGTTATTTGATTTATTCTTTGTAAGAATAAAAGTTAAAAATATATTCAAAAAAGAACATCGAGCTTCTGTTTCGTGTGCAAATAATTTTGAGAATGAAAATTTATATCTACCCAGGCAAGTTCGCTTTTGCATTCATTTTAGATTCTATAAAACTTCTAATTGGTGAAATAATTATTACGTTATTGCATTTGCAACGATTACGTTAGAAGAACGACTGGTAATCTTCGTTTTGTCATGGTTGTCGCTTTTGTTTTCGTTCCGCTTCTTCTTCATCAACTTATTATTATTATTATTATTATTATTATTATTATTATTATTATTATTATTATTATTATTATAGGTTTCTCGGAAATCGGATATGCCCATGCGTCTGACAAACGACAAATTCTTCCGCGCTGAGCGGAAGAATCGCTATGAGAAGATCCGCTTGGATGACAAGATAAAACATTTTGACCGGGAGACGTCTAGAATCAACTACGAGATAGACAGAGAGAAACGGTTGCTTGTATCCACCTTCAAAAATGTGTATCAGACATCTGGGGTATGTAACTTAGGACTGCCCCCTTCGAACGAAAACGACAATGTGCACGAGAAAAGTCAATTGTTTCGTCAAGGACTTAGAATCAGCAACAAGAGACTCAAAGGTTGGCGGGAATGCGAGAAACAATTGCATAAGTTTATAATGCATAGCGAAACATCGATGTCTAAGGGAAAACGGCTTTCATTTAAATCAGTCTTAGATGACACTGGCAATGTCCCAGAACTAATAGCTCAACCAAGTGAGACGACACTTTATACAGTTTACAATAGACATGATAGCGCAGAAGATGACGTCTTTGATGAAAGTTCAACGTCTTCTTCCCAAACATGTTTATTCCGTGTGGTGAAAAGTCCCCTGGAAATTGATAGTGAAGCGTTTGACGTTGATAAGTGGGAAAAAGAAATGATAGAGAATTATAAAGCACTGGTAACAAGGCCAGTATCAGCCAGCAATACCAAAGAAATTGGAAACAAACGACCGCAATCCTCCCCAAGCATCAGATTGCGTTATGAAACGAAAGACAGCGAGTCCGATACGAGTCGTAGGCAACGTCCACATACGGCACACGGTATTCTTAACAACAGAGATCCATCAAGGAAGCTATCACTTTCACCCAGATCAGCCTCGTCGCAGCAAACACGCCCTAGAGTAAAACCATTTCTGATAACAAAAGAGGGAGTGTACAAAAAGACCGGCGGGAAATACGAGAAACTGCTTGATGTTGATAAACCAATCGAAAAACCTGTGCTAGTGAACAATTATGTCGGTGCTGTAACGAACTCTAAGTTGCATAGGTCGGTATCTCACTCAAATCTTGGCTTGGGTACCGTGCAGGAAGACATCGAGGAAGAAGATGAGAGTCACGCGAGCAATAACAACGTTACTAGGTGCGACCAGAATGACGCGGCTGACTCTGCGGATTCTAACAATACGTTGAACAATGTATCTGACATGTTTGTAAATACTGACAAGGGACAGGAACAAGAAGAATACAAGGGTAAACCAATTGCTGAAAAATTTCAAAGAGAGAAAAGAGAGCTGCAAAGAAGAAGAAGCAGTCAAGCCAGCTTAAGGTCGGCCTCCAACACGTGGGGGAAGTTTGCGACGGCCGATTCAGCGGCTTCTGACGTGAGTACGAGGCAAAAGACACATTTCTCGCAGGACAAAGTGTACCACCATGAAGACAACGGTCCACATAGTCGTATGTCAAGTTCAGTATCAAGTTTATATGTACGCTCCTCCAGGGCAGGATCTGTGTCAGGAATGTCCGGTCAAAGCAGAGTTCCTGAATTTCTTCAAGCAGATATTTCGGAAATATATAAAAACCAAGAAAAACTTATCAATGAGATTACGCCAGACAAACCCCCACCAATAACGAAAATAGTTACAATTGGTACTTTAGTAAAGGCGGCCATGACGTTTTCTAAAGCTGCCCGTAAACGTGCATTGGAGACCATGGTGAAAGAAAACAACGCAGATTCTCACGAGAAAATTCGACAGGAACATATACGTCGGCTTCAGTCTAGAGCGTCAGTTTTGTCAAACATCACCAGTACATGGAAAGTAGACAACGAAGACGACTAAAAGATTATATGTATTTATCAGCAAATAACTCGTGCAATAACGTCTGACATACTCTTTAGAACAACGTAAAAGTGTGATGAATCATCGCAAATGTGATTGCTCTAGTTTATTTATCGTCTGTTAAACCCAGCTACATGTACAATACTGTTTAGGATGATCAACAATAGTCGGTCTCTGTTAATTATATTATTTTCGTCGTGAAGCACCAGATTTTGTTTCTCGTAAAACTAGCTCTCTCTTCATATGCTTCAAAGCATTTTAACCATGAGATTCAATCTCGTTAAAAATTTCGAAATGTATATAATTTTAATCATTGTATAGTGTTTCTATTTCACTGTAATTTCATATGCAAGTCGAGGAACTACATAATAGTCTTAAGAATAATGCTGATGAAGCCATCATTGTTATATAGACGTCCGCACGAGTTGAACCAATCGAAGTCGGTATTCGTTCATTCGACTAACTATATACTGACCATGACTTTGATCATATATATATATATATATATATATATATATATATATATATATATATATATATATATATATATATCTTTAAACTGTCATTCTTTTTTGTTTATTTGAAACATATGAATTACCTAACAGCATAACACATCTATTCCCAATACTCTCTTAGTTTTAGTTAAACGTAAAGCACTTGCAGTTAAGAGTCACGTGTTCTAACGTCTTGGAGATGAATGCTTGTATGATTTGAGCCTAATTATTGAGCTGCATTTTAAACAAGAATACACGGCCTGGTGTAAGCAACGCAGAAGAAGAGGTCGCGGTTGATAGCAAAGAAGAAAATAATGATTGTATCTAATTTGTAATATTTACTCGGAAATATATAGACTGATATGTTAGAGAGTTTTACTGAAATATTGTTTTGAAATGATGAAATAATGTGTTGGCCACACCTAGCGTGAGTCTTTTGCTATATGTGATTTGGGATTACTTCATGTATGATTTGCCATTGTTTTCAAGAAATCTTACACGATATTCAATCTTATGATAACAGTTTAGATAATATCCATTTCACAATAATCCTCTAAAAAATTAGGTTGTTTAGGTCTAGGTTGTTTAGGTTAATAATGCTAAACGTGAGCATTCGTAGGGGTCCATTGTTTTCTCTTCTTGTCACGATTCTAGATTTTTAACTTCAAGGGTATAATTGACCCCATATTTCATTTAGGAGTCACGTTATCAATGTTTTTAGCAGGAGAGAGGGGACATAAAATATAAAATAGCTAATTCATGAAATAGTAAATGAAAACTTCGTTGTCCACTTGTTAATCTTGTTAGTTGGTTTGTCTGTTTGTACATTGTTATTGACCGAACATTTAATTTATATAAAACAATCATGCTATACATTTTTGCACCATTGTACAATAACTTACATCGCAGTCAGTTTGTCATTAAACGAGTGTTCTTAGTGTTAACACATAAACTAATCACATTCATCGTTGATAGTCAATACATACTCATGACTAACAAAAGTTTGTTGTACATTACGCTATCAATCGGCCTATTGTCATGGTATTCAAGAAATCACAAGTGCAATTAACATGCATAATACATGCCACATTAGGAAACGAACTAAAAGGGGATAAACCTTTTTTTGGGGATGGGGTGGGGGGACACCAGACAGATGCCTCCCTCTATTTTCGAAAAGGAAAGGATACATGTTTCCATGATGTGGCCTTTCAAAAGGGAATCAATATATTAAGTCGCATCTTGGCTCTTCAAAGGTCGTCGATCCACTTCATTTTATATCGACTCTTGGCATTTGTAACTAGCCAATTAAGTATCAGGCATGCTTCAGTATCTGATTGGATGCAGCTCAAGGAAGCTGATCCAATCCGATTGCTTTATGCATATACCCAAATAATTACATTGATAACCTAACTGGTCAAATAATAATCTCTATGATTGGTCAGTTGATTGTTATTGACAGTAAGAGTTCATCCACAAGATCTTACGTATTCACGACACCGTCTTGTCCAGCTTCATATACCAAAGAGCCGATTTTAGAACGGCCATTCTTGGCTAACAAATATGGTTGAACCGAAAAACGGTTCTGATTTAATCCAGTGATTGATTCGAATGAATCAATACATCTTGATATAACATATATTATGCTAAATTTTTTTTACTTTAAATCTTGTTAGGGCGATTTAGTCTGTACTTGAAGCTACTTCAGTTACACACAGTAACTATTGTTAGTGATTTACACGCTGTGTAAGTTCTATACCCTATGATTCTCGGCACGTTCATTTGAGGAAAAATGGCTAAAGGAGTTAGTTAAAAAAATGAAACGTCTTATATAAGTAGGCGAATCTAATCATCAAAATTATTCATATAAAAATTAAAGAACTAACCAAACAACCGGCCTAATAACTACACCCTTTGCCTTGGACACACTCTTTTGATTGCAAGACCTGATGTTCTGGCTATTTTCATTGCATTTCGCAAATTGCATTTTATAATGTGCGTTTTACTTGTCGATTTCGACCGACTTTGTAATTTGTGAATGACGATGTGAATAAAATTAAACTGAAAAGAGCAATCAGTGATCTTACTCGGACTTATTAGTATTGCATATTAATAAAACTGATATTATCTATATTGTGCACCACAACCTATTAGGCAACTGAAAAACTACACATAAAACATTATGGAATTAAAACGATCGCACACGTTCTGCGACTCAAGATCCGTGTACGGAAATCAGTATGAAGTATCAATACAAAGGGCTCATGGGAAATAACTTCATGTGCATGATCGTTAAACAGTGTCAAGAGTTGTATTTCCTAATACCTTTCAAATCCTATAATTACAAGCAACCATTTTCATGCTGATATTAATATATCAAAGTGCTATATGCTGGCAGGGTTATACAGTGCAAGATCACTCGCGTTATGAATGAAATAGTTTTATATTTGTTTCCTTTCTAAAAAAAAAAACGTGGATCTGATGCTTAAAAAAATAAAAAAACACGGTAGATCTGATGATTAAAAAAACGGTAGATCTCATGCTTAAAAAAATAAAAAAAACGGTAGATCTCATGCTTAAAAACATTTCCGTGACACATTGCAGTGCCAAGAATAAAGATAAAGCTCCGATACTTGAATTGTACAAGTTTGTCAACTCAAGATTTTATTTCATCCAACGATTTACCGATTGACTATTTGTAAGGGTGTAATGTTTGAAAAACAAATTACATGACAAACGAAAATTATGGTGCCTACTGATTAAAATTTTGGAGAGGTATCTTCAAACGGGAACATCTACCATTAGGATTTCAATCAAACGTATTACGAGAGAGAGAGAGAGAGAGAGAGAGAGAGAGAGAGAGAGAGAGAGAGAGAGAGAGAGAGAGAGAGAGAGACTATGGTATACCTACTTTTAAACAGAATCAGCACACTTACGCTTGTTTTTGTGGGATATTTTACCTTAGAAAAATTCAAAGAAACACACATCCCATTTATAAAATCAAATCCATAGGAAAGGTCCACGATTTTAAAATATCACCAGAGTGAACCGATGACAAATACGACTAAAACGTTCTCACAAAATAGTTAATCCAAATACGCTGTGATTTATTTGACTATAAAATTGACATAATTTTTGTGGGATCGCCTAGGGTACGATTGTTCTTGCTTTAGTTTGACTTCTTTTTTTATATAAATAATCTAGCGGTGAAACACGACATATTTCGAGATTAGTTGAAGAGCTACTGAAGTCAATTCGAAGTGAACGCGGTAAAAAAAATTAATCTAGCCAATGAAATTATTTAGGATGAGTGATGCAATGTTTTGTACGAAGGTGGTATGGCAAAATAATAAATACGCTCTCAAGTTGTTCCTATTGCAGTGCAGACTGGAATGTGAACTTAAATCCCTCCTTTGTGTATTGTAACATTTCTTCTTACCACATCAACTACTGAATGGTCACAGTACTCGTACCATTTCTTTTTACCACATCAGCTACTGAACGGTCACAGTACTGGTTCGCATTTTGAAACTGACAATTTATTTGTATCTCATTTAAACATTTTGATGTACACACTCACATCGGTATAGTCAGGAGTGTTGCAGTATTAAGTGGCATGGTGTTTTGTTTCTTATTTTTCTTTTCTTTTCAAACTTGTGAATCTGGTATTTGTACGAATTAACGAAGCAAGTTCAGTGAACCTCAAGGATAAAAACCCAAGTTGTCTGTCTATTGATGTGAATATTTACATAAAAAACAATATGACCTGCAAAACACAAAGATATACAGCAAGCATGATTAGAATGAACAGAACAACACCTAACTAGTAACAAAGAAATGTTTTTCTTCACGTTCGCATAACTTAGAGTTTCAATTCTCTTTCAAGACAAACTTGGTATCCTTTTGTGAGCGTGAAATTAAAATACTGGAAAAACTTAAGCGCTTTGCTATAGACTATAGTATATATAAAATTTCAGCAACAAACTAAACAACATAAATACCGTTACAACAATAGAGAGCCCGAAATCATCTATTAAAAAAGAAATGCGTTTAAAAAAATAATTAAAGATTAACGATGGCTAAGCAATAAAACCGAATTTAAGAAAGGCAATGATATTTGTATATAGGCCTCTCACTTTGATATTGTATGCGGATGTAATCTGCCATGTATTAACAGCTTGATAAAAGGTATACGCAAAGAGAAACCTCAGTTCAAACTGACTTTTTCAGATTTATTCCTTCTTTTTATTTTTTGGGAACACTCCTAAACACTATTCAAGGGTGGAACAGGGAAAATACACATATCAAAACAAACCATACAATTTACCATCCACACACGGGAAGCAGACAAAACAAACCACATAATATACTATTCAAAATCACAATATTCCAACGACAAACGGGAAACAGCCAATGCAAACCACATAATCTACTATCCAAAATAACACAATCTACAATCCACACACACAGGAAGCAGCCAATAAAAACCAGATAATCTACTATCCACAATCACACCATCTACCATCCACACACGGGAAGCAGCCAAAACAAACCACATAATCTACAATCCAATATCATAAAATCTTCCATCCACACACGGGTAAGCAGCGAAAACAAACCGCATAATCTACTATCCAACAGCACACAATCTATCATACACACACGGGTAAGCATCCAAAACTAACCACATAATCTACAATCCAATATCATGCAATCTACCATCCACAAACGGGGAAGCAGCTAAAACAAATCACTTAATCTACTATCCAAAATCACACAATCTACCATTCACAAACGGGAAGCAGCCAAAAGAAACCACATAATTTACTATCCAATATCATACATTCTACCATCCACAAACGGGTAAGCATCCAAAATAAAACATACAATTTACTATCAACACACGGGACGAAGCTAAAATAAAACATACAATTTACTATCCACACACAGGAAACAGCCAAAACAAATCACATAATCTACTATCCAATATCATTCAATCTACCATCCACAAACGGGGAAGCAGCCAAAATGAAACATACAATTTATATCAACACACGGGAAGCAGCCAAAATAAAACATACAATTTACTATCCACACACGGGAAGCAGCCAAAACAAGCCACATAATTTACTATCCAAAATCACACAATCTACCATCCACACACGGGAAGCAGCCAAAACAATCCACATAATTTACTATCCAATATCACACCATCTACCATCCACACTTACGGGGAAGCAGCCAAAACAAAACATACAATTTACTATCTACGCACGAGGAAGCAGCTAAAACAAACCACATAATCTACTATCCAGTATCACACAATCTATCATCCACACACGGGAAGCAGCTAAAACAAACCACATAATCTACTATCCAAAATCACACAATCTACCATCCACACACGGGAAGCAGCCAAAAACAATAATATAATCTACTATCCAAAATCATACAATCTATCATCCACACACACGGGCAAGAAGCCAAAACAAAACATACAATTTACTTTCCATACACGGGGAAGCAGCCGAAGCAAAATGGTTTAGTGTTGGAAACGTTTGGATAGTTTGATGTGAGAGATAGAAAGAAGTCAAAGAGCATCTATATTTTTAAAAAATGTAAAACAAACGACAGACGCATTGGTTTCAAAAGACATTTTTTATTCAGATAACAAACAACTAACAAAACACATTTTTTTTCAAACTAACAAACATTGATTCCAAGAATCAGTGTATGAACTACTGTTCATAAGGTAATAAAGTTCCCAAGTATCAATTTTTTGTGCGGCCTTTTTTCTTCACAGGTGATGATAAGTCATCAATTCGATCCAGACTTTTTGCTTGAAAAGGTCTGTCAAGTAACTGTTTATTTGCTTTGTCTCCTTAATCTTGACCAAGAGAGCTTCGATGTAATCAATTTCTCGAGCAAACAATGGAGGAGAGGAATGATCACGCAAGTCTTTATACCACTGAAGTAACACGGTTTCTTCTGATAATCTTCTGATAATCGTCCAATTTTTCTTATTGATTCATCATCATACATTTATCGTGTTGAATTTGACTGGGATGATCGTTTTGACATCCATAACAATCTTTCTTAATCGTGTCCCTCATTTTATCCTCCAAGTGTTTGGCAAAACAGGTGACTAAATGTTGTTCCTGTTCTGGCCATCTGGACTGCATTATCACTACTTCTTCTTTTTGATCTTGGGGATTTGCTTTCTCTGTAACCTCCCATTCCATTTCCATTGATTCTACACTGTTCAAAGAAGGTCAAGGGGCTTCCATAGTTTCTAATAGTCTAGAGTGTCTTCTCTCAAACTGTTGATTTCTATGGTATTATCAAATTCAGTATACAGAATGACATTCACCGTTTCTTCAAGAGCCCCTGCAAACTGAAGTTCCACACGCAGTTGCCCAGATTTTAAAGGGTGAAAATGTCCATTGTCACTGACTTGGTTTGGACAGAAGAACGGCGATGGTTGTGGTGAGCACGTTTTTGAGGAGACACCATTGGGTGTTCAGAAGTAGCACAGAAAATACTGATTCAGGTCGTTGTCTTCAAGTCATTTTTTATACTGGAATGCGACGCCACTGATTATCTTTCCGTCGTATCAACTTCATGACAGGTAACACACGTCGTTAAGGGGTTCGTAACGGACTAAATTGGGACAGTTCTTGTTTGGACAAATCCAGTAAACTCTGTAACATGCCAGATCTCTCTTGGACTTTGACCTTGGGGGCAGGTAATTTATGAGCAGCTGCTACTGTCGCTAATGTGGAAGAGGGTGTCACCGGTGGAGGAGACGTTTTGGGAGACGCAGATTTTCAATGTTTCATCAAATTAGGAAGAACGGGTGTCAAATTGGATTTGGCTGGCAACACCAGCAGCGGACAAGTGGAAGAACCTGAGGCTACTGGAAACGCGGTCACTGACGCTGCAGGTCGTGGTTTACGAAGGTAAGGTTGCGTCCTGGCCGAAGTACCTCTTTTGTGGGTGACAGCTTTTTTCTGTGGACTTTTCTTTTTCTGTGTTTTGGTCTTGGCACCATTGTACTTTTTCTTGGGGATTCGTTTGGCTTTTTTCTTAGGATGATCTTTGGGAGCATTGGGATCCCATTTTAAAAGGGAACGAATGATGACACATCCTAGAGAACCGCTACTTCCAGGTTTCAAAATGATTTGCTTTTTGATGTGTGTGTCGATGTGAGGATCAGCCAGTTGCGTCATGGCTACTTTGTTTCTGTCAAGAAAGCGTTTGATTTGATGTGGAATGTGAATGATGCCTTGCAATATTTGACGTGCTGTCACCGTAAACCATCGTAAGACTTCTTTGAGAATGGCTTCTAAGACGTGAGCACGTATTTGTGGATTTTTTTCGCGACTGATACCGTACAAGGCACGAATCAATTTAATGGGAAGATGAGACTGAAGGGACGTCATGTTGACGATATATGAGACAAGTTCAATGTGACCGAGGTTTTAATAGAATTTATTGTTGTTTGTTATTGTTATGTCGACGACGAGGACGTGTACACGACAGGACTTTTAAACAAGACCACGTAATGAGCATTGAGACTAATGGTACGATGGGCTTTACTTTATTGAAACAAATTTTATGTAATGTAAATGACGCGGGCATTACGATGATACCCTTTACGCGTAAACCACAGTTTAAATTCTTCTTCGTCTTCTCCTAACATGTCGTCAAAAATGACCAAATGAGTTTGACTAGGGTCAAATACGATTCCATCGTCTTCGCTAGGAATGCCTTCCACAAACACAGTGGAATCACCTTGACTTTCTTGCAAGAGGCTGTATGCCGATTGCCACTCTTTGTAACACCACACGATGCGTTGAGGTGAACGATCGATCAAATGATGTTTATGTTCGATCAAACGTTTGACAAATTCTGTTTTGCCTGAACCGCTCGGTCCAGCAATTAACATGTTAAAAGGATGAAGAAAATACAAGAACTCCCAACTAGCATGATCTAAGTGTTCGTCAATGACTTTGAATGTCGAGGAAGAAGGAACAGAAATAGCAGAGTTAGCCATAGTAATGTAGAGTATGATACTATTGACACGAAAACAGATAAGACAAGAGGTTTTTATACTTTTTTCAAGACACGTTTATTTCAATTCATGTTTACATTGGAACAACACGAAAGACAAAAATACATAAAAGATAAATGGATAAGTACAGGAATAAAATACACATGGTAACGATCAAAGTGGCATATAAACAAGTCTCTGTACAACATCGTTTGGGTAGCCAAGGTGTCCTTGAGGTAGTGTGTAATGTTCTTATAGTCTCTACATGGGGTACAGTCACATAGGTGTCCTCTCGGAATGGTCTTTGTGGGGAAATGTCCATGAGAGTCCTGTCTTGAAAAGAGTGATTGTCTTCGGTGACAGATTCTTCTTCTTCTTCTGGCACTGTCACTAACATAGGTTTAAAAGTGACTTTTTTCACTCGACGATGGATTTTACGATCACAACGCTTGAGCATAATGGGATGCTTCTTTTTGTCCAAGCCTCAAAATCCCAACTTTTCCAGTCACGTACATCTGTCCAATGAGGGTGTAAATCACAAGCTACACGCACATCTTCGTACAACACTTCCGTACGTAAAAGTTGACAAACGTTTTTTTCCTGTAGAGGTCGAGACGTATCCAGATGAAAGTGTAAGGCTTTTAACAGAATGAGTCTCTCGTGGAGATTTAAAGAAGTCAACATAGTGTTTTTGTAGGTATTGTTCGTAAAGTGTCCACAAGGAATCGACAGGTAACGAAATCCCAGAAAGCAAGTCACTAAAACACACACTACATGTCGACCCCAATGGATGGGACACAGTTCTCGTAATAAGTGTTCGTAATCCTCCACCGTGTGAATATTCTCATTGATATCCTTCCACGGAATCTGTTTTATCACAACTGATACAGATTGTGGCATGGTAGTTCTATTTTATACTTCCTTTTTCTCGAAGACCAAAAGTGTATAATCTGCACAGAATTATTTAAAATCTTCTCCAAAAGCAAAAGTGATTAACATAACGTGTAGTTTCGGGCCACTGCCATTCAGGGTCACGGTTAAGAAAGATCAAAACATCTTCAGATGTAAACGGTCTAAATTGGAATCTGTGGAAGGTAGACTTGATCCAGAGAAATCTGACACATTGGTTGATTTTTGTCACTTTCCTCTTGTGAATTTCACGACACAAATGCTCTACAGTCACCAATTGAGATTTTTCTGTAGCAAGTCCCTGGCAAACTTCCTTGTAGATTTTCTCTTGCAATTTGTGTGGTGATCCTTGAATATTATTTTTTAAAGAGGGTTTATATACTGGATTAGGTTTGTCTCCAAGCCAAACTGGTTTGTTAAACGACATGGTACAGTATTGTCACTTTCAATCACTAAGTCCCACTAAAGGTAGGTATTGACAATTCGGAGACAATCGAGCATGTTCCAGGTAAGCGGAATCTTTCTGTTCCCACTCGTAAATTGACACACCACAACTGAAACACTTGACTTTATCCCCTTCGCCCAAGTAGAAAAATCCGGCTCTGGTTAATTCTTCAGGAGTTGGTCCAGGTAGATATGTCGGCCGGTTTTCTTTGAAAGTTTGGAATCAACTTTTAAAGTTAAAGTATTCAGGCAAGCGCACAGGGAACGAATATTCGTCTTTTACAAGTTCATTTCGATACAGATACGGTGAAATTACCAGGAGGTTACTTTGGATTGAATGACATCCGTAGGATAGTAGCCGCATGGTCTCACGCGGAGATGGCATTGCTTTGCATCAAGAGTGATTGAAAAGGTGCTGTGACGTTAGGATACGTACTCCAGAAGTACGCTTCTCGACTACGATGTCTCATTCTCTCTGTCACTTTTACTTTTTTGCTGACCACAATGTCTACCAACAACTGTATTTCTTTATTTGATTTTTTTAAAAAATATAAAATACTAGATCCATTTTTTAAAATAATCTACTCTTATTTGACAGCAGCGACAACGACTTCTACTTTTACCACAGTTGCTACACCTACAAAGGGATCCTTCCCGAGACCAAAGTATGAGACAGCGCAAGAAAGTTGTGAAGTTTAGTGGATCTATATAAACAACAACTTTCAAGCCTGCTATGTTACAATTCTGTTTGTGATAATAATTTATGATATTTCACATTATCCAAAGTGGAAGGTTACAATCCGTACAAAAGTTATATGACCTTAGCTTTTGACACTTACACATACTTCTTTCTATAGTGTGATTAGTAGATGTGCGTTTTCGCTTCTGCCTGTGTGTGAATTGTATGGTTTGTTTTGATATGTGTATTTTCCCTGTTCCACCCTTGAACAGTGTTTAGGTGTGTTCCCAAAAAATAAAAAGAAGGAATAAATCTGAAAAAGTCAGTTTGAATTGAAGTTTCTCTTTGCGTATACCTTTTATCAAGCTGTTAATACATGGCAGATTACATTCGCATACAATATCAAAGTGAGAGGCCTATATACAAATGTCATTGCCTTTCTTAAATTCGGTTTTATTGCTTAGCCATCGTTAATCTTTACCTATTTTTTTAAACGCATTTCTTTTTTTGTAGACGATTTCGGGCTTTCTATTGTTGTAACGGTATTTATGTTGCTTAGTTTGTTGCTGAAATTATATATTGTTTTTGATGTAAATATTCACATCAATAGACAGACAACTTGGGTTTTTATCCTTGAGGTTCACTGAACTTGCTTCGTTAATTCGTACAAATACCAGATTCACAAGTTTGAAAAGAAAAGAAAAAAAAAAAAAGAAACAAAACACCATGCCACTTAATACTGCACCACTCCTGACTATACCGATGTGTGTACATCAAAATGTTTAAATAAGATACAAATAAATTGTCAGTTTCAAAATGCGAACCATTACTCTGACCGTTCAGTAGCTGATGTGGTAAAAAGAAATGGTACGAGTACTGTGACCATTCAGTAGTTGATGTGGTAAGAAGAAATGTTACAATACACAAAGGAGGGATTTAAGTTTACATTCCAGTCTGCACTGCAATGGGAACAACTTGAGAGCGTATTTATTATTTTGCCATACCACCTTCGTACAAAACATTGCATCACTCATCCTAAACAATTTCATTGGCTAGATTAATTTTCTTACCGCGTTCACTTCGAATTGACTTCAGTAGCTCTTCAACTAGTCTCGAGATATGTCGTGTTTCACCGCTAGATTATTTATATAAAAAAGAAGTCAAACTAAAGCAAGAACAATCGTACCCTAGGCGATCCCACAAAAATTATGTCAATTTTATAGTCAAATAAATCACAGCGTATTTGGATTAACTAATTTGTGAGAACGTTTTAGTCGTATTTGTCATCGGTTCACTCTGGTGATATTTTAAAATCGTGGACCTTTCCTATGGATTTGATTTTATAAATGGGATGTGTGTTTTTTTGAATTTTTCTAAGGTAAAATATTCCACAAAAACAAGCGTAAGTGTGCTGATTCTGTTTAAAAGTTTGTATACCATAGTCTCTCTCTCTCTCTCTCTCTCTCTCTCTCTCTCTCTCTCTCTCTCTCTCTCTCTCTCTCTCTCTCTCTCTCGTAATACGTTTGATTGAAATCCTAATGGTAGATGTTCCCGTTTGAAGATACCTCTCCAAAATTTTAATCAGTAGGCACCATAATTTTCGTTTGTCATGTAATTTGTTTTTCAAACGCTACACCCTTACAAATAGTCAATCAGTAAATCGTTGGATGAAATAAAATCTTGAGTCGACAAACTTGTATAATTCAGGTATCGGAGCTTTATCTTTATTTTTGGCACTGCAATGTGTCACGGAAATATTTTTTAAGCATGAGATCTACCGTTTTTTTAAAGAAAGGAAACAAATACAAAACTATTTCATTCATGACGCGAGTGATCTTGCACTGTATAACCCAGCTTATGGCTAACTTTGAAATAAAAATACCAGAACCAAAACACACGTTCGGAAGAATTGTAACAATGATTGACGCGAGTGACATTGCACTTTATGACCCTGCCTATGGTTAACTTTAAATTTCAAATCAAAACACACAGCTTATACTGTCGATAGAACAATGCACATTTTGGTACTGCTTTTTTTTCCCATTCGACTTAGATTTGTTAAAACTTGGCAACATTGTTTATAGCGTGTGCTGAGATACACAGGACATCCCTTATATTTGAGATATGTTAAGAATTCAGTCGACAATAAATATCACACTACCATTTTACTAAATTGATGAATGAATGAAAACAATGAACATATTTCACATAGAATGTATCGTGTTCTTAATTATTCTTGTTTTGTTTTCCTTTCCTTCTGTGTGTATAGAGATGTGTGATTTTATTTTCCTTCCCTTCTGTTTTGTTAGGAGATTGTGTGGTTTGTTTTCAGGGCCACTCATATACCTCGAAAATATATTTGCTTTCTTTGCCTCCATTTCCTTTGTCGCTAGACAGTTCCAAATACAAATAATATTCCCCATGTTAAATTTCCCTTGACGCTAGATAGGCCCATATAGTTCCCATGTTAAATTCCCCTTGTCGCAAGATAGTCCCACCATGTTAAATTCCCCTTGTCGCTAGATAGGCCCAAATAGTTCCCATGTCAAATTCCCCTTGAGGCTAGATAGTCCCACTATGTTAAATTCCCCTTGTCGCTAGATAGGCCCACCATGTTAAATTCCACTTGACACTAGATAGGTCCAAATACTTTCATGTTAAATTCCCATTGTCGCTAGACAGGCCCACTATATTTGTCGCCAGACGGACCCAAGCCCTTTTTGACTAGATTTCCCATTGTCGCTAGAAAGCTTGTCGCCAGACGGACCCAAGCTCTTTTTGACTGGAGTTCCCATTGTCGCCAGACGGACCCATATTACTACTGGTCATTGATATCCGTAGTTTGACCCTCTGTTACAGGTTCTCGCTTTTCAGGGAGAGGTTGAAAGTCCGGTTTATCAATGACACGTGGTGTTGAGGGTGGGGCGACTTCTCTATCAGGCTGGGTCTTCCTCCACTGCCGTCTTCTTTTCCCCCTACTTCTGTTATAACTCAAATTCCCTCCTTCGTCTTTGTCTTCACTGTCCCATACTAGGGGAAGAGTGGTTCTTCTCTCCGCAGCCCTAAGACTCCACCCAGTGGCTAACTTTTAACCAACAACCATAATGGCATTGAGCGCCTGGGGGGGGGGGGGTAATTTCATTCGCTGGCGTGTAATATTCCATGTCCTGCTTCTTACTCGATCGCCGCAGACTAATACGGACAGAGTATCTGTATGGAACGCCAGATAAACCATGTAAGATTAAGTGGGTATGCAATACAAGTGGCATATCGGCCTGAAGTCAACGCGACATTGAACATATTTAATTGTATCAGTAACACAATCAAGTATCAACTGGATTTTGAATTCAAAACAAGATTGAACAACTTACGAGTTCCTGTTCTTGATAGTAGTAGCAGTAATAACAATTATTATTATTATTATTATTATTATTATTATTATTATTATTATTATTATTATTATTATTATTATTATTATATATATATATATATATATATATATATATATATATATATATATATATATGGATGGGCCTCGTGTGACCTTACAGATCACTGACATCTCACGTCTGTCTGCTTGGGTTCGAGTCTCAGCTTCGGTCAATGTGGGTATGTGAGAAAGCTTGCCAGTAGCTTCTCGTGGGTTGGTGGTTCTGTCCGGGGCCTTTCCCGGGTTCTTCCTCCACCATTAATACTGGCCGCCATGTATAGCCTATCGTGTGCTGAAAAATGATGGTGTTAAACCCTACAACAACTATATATATATATATATATATATATATATATATATATATATATATATATATATATATATATATATATATGGCGAATAACAGTCTTTTCAAGTGCACTGGATCTGCCAAGGAATCACATGTGTCAGGGATTAAGATACATGCAATAAACTGACAAGACGATGCAAGACTAGTGTCTAGCTAAGCTCTTTCGACTCTTAATGAGTCTTTTTCAGAGGCAAATACAAAATATAGACAAGACAAAAATTAAAACACAAAAACTGTTGCGTTCGCAAAACCTTTCACGGCTGTTATGTATTATGTTTCATCTAGTCTTTTTGTTCTTATTTAACGGTTTAAAACCTGTAGAAACATGGTTTGCTAAAAAAAATTCTCTCACTTCTACAACCATTGTATATAGAAATTGAGTGATTATTGTTACTATTATTATTATTATTATTAGTAGTAGTAGTAGTAGTTGTAGTAGTAGTAGTAGTAGTAGTAGTAGTAGTAGTAGTAGTAGTAGTAGTAGTAGTAGTAGTAGTAGTATATAAAGCTCAGTAAACATGGTAATACTATGATTTTATTGGAAAAGCCAGTATGGTTTATATAAATGGTAATTAATACTTTTTTCAACACCTCTTATGTTCAGTCTTTCAGCCAATCATTTGGCAGGTAACGATTGATTTTAGAAATGCCATGCTATTATAGTGCGCGTGCGAGTACAATGTTTACGTAACAAGAAGAGTTGACACCTAACTCGTATCCAGATTTAAACTCTGTCAAAGTGATTTTTGAACATATTGATCGGCGATAAACTTTTTATTAAAAAAACAATAACACTTCCTATCTGATGGAAAAGTGTTATAAAGAAACTTTGTTAAGGACGACCATTGCCTACATCTAAAAGTCCACACGTTTACAGAACGCGCGCTTAAATCGATGGTCCAATAAAAACGTATATATGCATGCATGCGTGAATGTATGTGTTACATGCTTATTCCATGGTCACAAAAACGCGAATTACAGGTCATAAAACTAAACTAAAAGCGACAGTCCAGGGTTGATCGCAGGACCATGCCCACCTGCTTAAGTGGCTCTTTGACGACGCTGCAGTTATTTTAAAAAGTGCTAGATATCAGATAAGGTACTGTAATTATTTGGACACGTACGTGTGCTTTGTACATTAGCATTACGTAGTGGCAAGATACACATTATAAATGGGCTTGTTGAGTGTTGACAGTCTCTGGTATTGAACATACGTCGTGTTAAAGTTAATGTTCGGGATAACTGTCGCTATAAATATAACTCAAAATGCACCGAGAAGAGGTTAACTGACATAACAAATTGATCTCGAAATGCCCTGAAAAGAAACATGCGATTACATATCCCTTCTTAAGAGGAAACATGACGTTATCGACGAAGATTTTGAAAATAGTTAGCTGGGTTGAGGTGGTCTAGTGGTTAGAGCGTTCGCCTCGGATGCGAGAGGTCGCGGGTTCGATCATCTATCTGAATCATACAAAAGACTTTAAAATGGTACATACAGCAGCTTCGTTAGGTGCCCAGCAGTAAGAAGTCAGTGTTAGGACTGGTCGGCCTTGTGTCATGATAATGTGACTGGGTGGGACAAAATGCTACATGTCTGAGGTATGATGTCCCAGTGCTATACATCACTATGTCACACAGCAGACATTGTAGCGATATGACTGATGTTTTTTTTTTTACATGGACAACAATTAGCTTCACAATACGTTTGGGTCTGCAGGCTGCAGCACATTCTCTGCCCACCCGAAAACCCCGAGCAAACAAACAAAAATAACAGCATCAAATGACTGTCCTCAGTCACCATTTATGTAAAAGTGCCTCATGTCATATTTAATATTTTACAAATTTCAATATAAACTTTCGGCAGCAAGCTATAATAGTATGCAAATCAGTAATGTATAAATAGATCAGTCAAATCAGTAACAGAAAATATTCCGTCAGTATTAAAATATTCAATCAGCTACATTATGTGTATCTACATGTACAATGTTGTTAATTAAAAACAATCAAGAAACAATAAAGCATACCATGTACACTGTTTGCAATTAGATCGGTGTACTATATATAGTTCACCTTGCAAAAACACAGTTTAGCAGAGGTCAGTTACACGTAATGACTCATCAGGAGTCAGTCTGGGAGATTCTGCAGTCTGATAAATTATCCTTGATGTATTTGAATGACATATTTACACACGTCAATGCTTGGAAATATTGTCAGACATTTCATAATTTCATTGATTTACATTTGAGTAGAGTGGCATACGTATATCAAAAAGAATTACACAAGCAATAGTCAAGTCCATAAATAGGTATTTGAAGAAATTAATGATAACACACACACACACACACACACACACACACACACACACACACACACACTACGGATATTAGGTTCTTGTAAGAGAGTGACAAATGTTTACATTTACATCAAGCACAGTTGATAGAATATTGGCACAACTCTATGATACTTTCATGTATTGTGGCTCATGTTTTTTGGATATTGTACTTATGGAAATTATACATGATCTAAGCACATCGCTAACAAATGTATTGTTACTCATATGAATTTCATCTTTTGTATATTCAATAATTTTACTGTAGAAATTGCTGGTTGGGGCTTGGAGCTGCAAGGTCTCCCCCCTTTTCTCTCTCTCTCTCTCTCTCTCTCTCTCTCTCTCTCTCTCTCTCTCATTTCATTTTTCCTGCAAAATCGAGCTTGGGTGGGACTTCGATGGTACTTTTTTATTTAAATATTGGAAGTACTCCACCCCAACCATAACACACCTAACACATTGACGGCATAATAAACTCTGCCACACGCCACACTGTGACAGTGGTTCTTAACCTTTTGTTCGCGCCTCAAAACTGGGTCGCCATGCTGTTTTAAGTGGATAGCCGTGACTGTTACGTTTGTTTTTTTTAGCTCTAATAAACAGTAACACAGAAAAAGGTGAAAAGAACGAGTTTTGTAAAATTTAACAAATAATTTTTTACCCTGGAAAAAGATTGTTAAAATGGAATAAACTAATTAAGTACAAATGTCTTAGCAATTAAATGTTCTAATATATTCCAATTCGAATTCTGTTGGAAAATCCAAGATGGAAGACGATGACCTATGGATAAGTCTGTTTTGTGCTTAACTATAGCTCCTTGTAGAAACACAATATTTAACATTCCGGTGTTGGAAATCGGAATCAAATTTTGATAAACTATCTATGTCCAAGAAGTCTGTATGAGCACATCAAATATTTCTAGAAATACGAATTAATCCTTTAAAACTAAATGAAGTAAAGTTAACATGGCTTCAAAAACTGGACACAACAAAAGAAATTTACTTAATGTCTGATGTAAAATCCCCAAAACTATATATATTGCACTAAAACAAAGATCATATCGCATTCTAATACGAAGTTTCGAAAAAAATCCCCAAATTGCGAAATCACGAAGGGGGAGTCACGTGATCGTTTATATTACGTACTGCTAACATGACAAGGACAATAACCAATTATTTTTACTTTAAGATTAAAAAGTTGTTACTTATTAATTCATTAGTCCCATCTTGAGCTTGACAACAACAATCATTTTAAAATTAAAATAAAACCTGTTAACGTGGGTGCCATTTACCTTAAATCAAGGTCAGGATCTAGGTCAACATTACTTGTTTTACCGATAAATAATTTAGGCCAACCGATTTTCTGAAGAAGAAAAGATCATCTCTAGTGAGTAAATTTACATTACAATAGCATGTAATAAAAAAAAAATTATATTTTTAAAAACTGATAAAACAACCAATTAAATGTATATTAAAAATATACGTAACGGTGACCAATATTAATAATTTTTAATTTCCTATCTAGGTGGGGGATTTTTTTTAGCATTTGATATGTGGCGAGGATAACAACACAAATGCAATCTGGGTCCCCGTCAAATAAGATTAAAAACCGCTACTCTATTACCCAAATTACATCCATCATATCATACACCAAAATAATCGGAATTAAAAGTTGTTTTAGCAATGCCTAATGAACTAGGTCTTCTTTAAATATATATGATTACAAGTGAAGAAAACGTGACAAACGTTTCATCTTTAAATATCTAACCATTTGCAATGTGCGAAACCTTAGAGCACAATTTAAGCTGAGACGGAACCTTCTATGGGTCAACAAAGGCCGTGAGTGACCTTTGCAGTAGGGTTTTTTTTTACCTGACAAAATACAGTTTTTCTAACCACACACCTTTGTCTGTCAAGTATGTTCTTAATTGTCTTCAGACTCTTCTTAATCAATATTACTGTCCTCTTGATTTTTAATGTTACTTGGTGCTTCTGGAAATAATACAACTGAACAGGGGCACCAGAAAAAAAATTGTATATATTCTTGATAATAACAACTAAATGAATATACTATATGACGATTTCGATTACTTGCATGTACGAGTAATTTGATTTGGAATGATGGCAACACTAGTGTTTTCCCACCATTTTAGCCGCTAATATTGTTTTGTTGCTGTGAGTTTTACATTTTGTAGAAAAAGTAGGGGGTAGGCAGTAGGCACCAGAATAGTTTCAGTGCTTTGAACCCTGGAAGGCCTTAATCCGGCACTGAGCCAAGCCTCCGCCCATTAGTCATAAAGAAAGAGGTTTGTTGTGTTGATTGCTGATTGCTATTGTTTATAGGCCAACCAAACATAAGGAAAGATCTGGTTCCAGTCTCTTTGGTAGTCGTCAATGAACATATTATATTGGTCAGTGTGGCATTAAATCACTCCGCGAGACCGCGAATTCAAAGTGACAAGGTGTTGGTAAACTCATTTTGGTATTTACTAATACACATATGTCAGGCAATAGTATTATTGGTAAACTTTTCCCACTGTCTCATTGAAGGTACCAGCTGACTCCATGTTTACACACGAAACATTTAACGGAATATCATGATGTTGTTTCTGCATTAACATTCTTCATGACAAATGTTTGCGTCCTTATTCAGATAGAAGTAAAGACGTTATATATGTTGCCCTGGGCGTAAAACGATCATGGAACAAGGGCGCTGGCTTTATGCCCTTGGGTTTTTTCTTGCTGGAACATTCTGCATAGGATTTGACCCAAGTGTATATGTCAGTAAACATTCCGACACAGCAGAACATATCCTGCACCGTTTTGTTATGTTGTATTTAATCCAAGGAGTCCAGCAATTACGCCAGCTTCAAACCGGTATATTACTTCGCCAGTTGACGAGGGCGGTATGACTGTTTTCTTACGCGTGTCCGCCTTCTGTTTGACCTTGGTGACCATATGTGATATAACACTCCGTTTGTCCGTTTGTCTGTTCATAATCAGGAGCTATGGCTACCACCTTTCGGGCATGTATTGTTTTCTCGAAGATATTATCACCCAAGGCACTCATAATAGGTATTAAATATAGTATCACGGCACCAATTGTTTTTCCATAGACGTCAGTGCTAATGTTTTTTGAAATAAATATACTTTCCATCCTATTTCAGCATGCATGTCACACACTGTCATAGAGAACAATGTTAGATTGTCAATTTGACCATGACAGAACCAGGTACTCCATTGCATGTAAGAGAGATAACTCTGCTAGAACTAAACAGGGGTATGAGTTATCTAGTCACAACATACTTATTTTTAGTCATGTGTATCGCATTTTCAAAAAATCATAAAAAAATACAAATATGATCTATATAGGAATTAGCATAAACTCACATGTTGCCAAGAGGCTAAACTTTTTTTTGAGTCTAACAGAAAGTACAACTCTTACATAATCCACCAATCATAGCTAGTGTTGTTGTTTATTTCTGAAAGTAAGGTTCCCTACACTTTAGCTCCACCCACCTGGACTTGCGCAATTGGTACCGTTATACCATATGGGTCTTTCTCACCCTTTCAAGATGAAAGCATGATATCATGTCTTTTAATTTGTTAATTTAAACCTCGCATTATATGTTGTCTCCATTCAAATCGACGTCGTCGCCATGACTAAGCCCCTTTCCACGAGATTTTCCAGCTCTGTACTCATCTGTTATGTCATATTCCTGGAGGGATAGTGGTCATCTGGCAAGCAGACAGCTCGGGGTTTTCATGCATACAAGCCGCTATATTGAACGGTGATAACATGAATTTGTTACCAAACATACTTGTTCTATACGTTTCTATCCCACATTAAAGTACAACAGTTTCTCTTTAAATTAGAGTAATAGTAATTGTGTTTGTTTTTTTAATTGATTGCTGGCATATGCCATTGTTCTTTCAATACTACTTTGCTCTTTTTGGGCCAAAACAACCCCTAAGGCAAGGAGAAAACATTCTCGTTGTCATTGTATAGACAGTTTCTTAAAACTTCTAGCATTTTTGCAATTTTTGTGAGGAAGTATATATCCTTTTTGAATACAGAATTCAAATGGAGATATTCAATCTCGATACTATATTTCAATTTGGTTTCTTGACTAGTATTTCAGGATTTGCCCAAAGATTGGTTGATGGTAGTATTACATACCTAGTTAACGTAGGTTGCGCCTGAATTTAAACTTCCTTTCTTTGAGAGAAGAGGCACGTATGATCTCTGTTTAATTATTGGACTATACCCCGTGTCTGTTAAATTTTCTGCCCTGTCTGTTTTTCTTAGATCGACACGAGAGTTTTTAGAAATATCACTACACTAGTAAAGAAGTTTGCTTATTTTGACTTCTTGTTCTTCATAATAGATGTTTTTGTCAGTATCAAAGTCCCTTAGTTTTAGTCAGTATCAAAGTCTTTTAGTTTTTGTCAATATCAAAGTCCTTTAGTATTAGTCAGTATCAAAGTTCTTTAGTTTTAATCAGTATCAAAGTTCTTTAGTTTTGTCAGCATCAAAGTCTGATTGTTTTAAGCAGTATCAAAGTCCTTTAGTTTTTGTCAGTATCAAAGTCCTTTAGTTTTAGTCAGTATCAAAGTCCTATTGTTTTAAGCAGTATCAAAGTCCTTTAGTTTTTGTCAGTACTAAAGTCCTTTAGTTTTAATAAGTATCAAAGTCATATTGTTTTAACCAGTGCCAAAGTCCTATAGTTTTAGCCAGTATCAAAGTTCTTTAGTTTTAGTCAGTATCAAAGTCCTTTAGTTTTAGTCAGTATCAAAGTCCTTTAGTTTTCGTCAGTATCAAAATCCTTTTAAGTTCTTTAGCTTTTGTCAGTATCAAAGTCCATTAGTTTTAGTCAGTATCAAAGTTCTTTAGTTTTTTCAGTATCAAAGTCATATTGTTTTAAGCAGTATCAAAGTCCTTTAGATTTTGTCAGTATTAAAGTCCTTTAGTTTTAATAAGTATCAAAGTCATATTGTTTTAACCAATGCCAAAGTCATATAGTTTTAGTCAGTATCAAAGTCCTTTAGTTTTTGTCCGTATCAAAGTCTTTTAGTTTTAATAAGTATCAAAGTCATATTGTTTAACTAGTATCTAAGTCCTATAGATATAGTCAGTATCAAAGTCCATTAGTTTTAGTCAGTATCAAAGTTCTTTAGTTTTAGTCAGTATCAAAGTCCTTTAGCTTTTGTCAGTATCAAAGTCCATTAGTTTTAGTCACTATCAAAGTCCAATAGTTTTAGTCAGTATCAAAGTCCTTTAGTATTAGTCAGTATCAAAGTTCTTTAGTTTTAATCAGTATCAAAGTTCTTTAGTTTTGTCAGCATCAAAGTCTGATTGTTTTAAGCAGTATCAAAGTCCTTTAGTTTTTGTCAGTATCAAAGTCCTTTAGTTTTAGTCAGTATCAAAGTCCTATTGTTTTAAGCAGTATCAAAGTCCTTTAGTTTTTGTCAGTACTAAAGTCCTTTAGTTTTAATAAGTATCAAAGTCATATTGTTTTAACCAGTGCCAAAGTCCTATAGTTTTAGCCAGTATCAAAGTTCTTTAGTTTTAGTCAGTATCAAAGTCCTTTAGTTTTAGTCAGTATCAAAGTCCTTTAGTTTTCGTCAGTATCAAAATCCTTTTAAGTTCTTTAGCTTTTGTCAGTATCAAAGTCCATTAGTTTTAGTCAGTATCAAAGTTCTTTAGTTTTTTCAGTATCAAAGTCATATTGTTTTAAGCAGTATCAAAGTCCTTTAGATTTTGTCAGTATTAAAGTCCTTTAGTTTTAATAAGTATCAAAGTCATATTGTTTTAACCAATGCCAAAGTCATATAGTTTTAGTCAGTATCAAAGTCCTTTAGTTTTTGTCCGTATCAAAGTCTTTTAGTTTTAATAAGTATCAAAGTCATATTGTTTAACTAGTATCTAAGTCCTATAGATATAGTCAGTATCAAAGTCCTTTAGTTTTTGTCAGTATCAAAGTTCTTTAGTTTTAGTCAGTATCAAAGTCCTTTAGCTTTTGTTAGTATCAAAGTCCATTAGTTTTCGTCACAATCAAAGTCCAATAGTTTTAGTCAGTATCAAAGTTCTTTAGTTTTTTCAGTATCAAAGTCATATTGTTTTCAGCAGTATCAAAGTCCTTTAGTTTTTGTCAGTATCAGAGTCCTTTAATTTTTGTCAGTATATAAGTCTTTAAGTTTTAATAAGTATCAAAGTCATATTGTTTTAACCAGTTTAAAAGTCCTTTAGTTTTTGTCAGAATCAAAGTCCTTTAGTTTTAGTCAATATCAAAGTCCTTTAGTTTTAGTCAGTATCAAAGTCGTTTAGCTTTTGTCAGTATCAAAGTCCGTTAGTTTTAGTCACTATCAAAGTCCATTAGTTTTAGTTAGTATCAAAGTTCTTTAGTTTTTTCAGTATCAAAGTCATATTGTTTTAAGCAGTATCAAAGTCCTTTAGTCTTTGTCAGTATCAAAGTCCTTTAGTTTTTTGTCAGTATCAAATGTCTTTAAGTTTTAATAAGTATCAAAGTCATATTGTTTTAGCCAGTTTCAAAGTCCTTTAGTTTTTGTCAGTATCAAAGTCCTTTAGTTTTAGTCAGTATCAAAGTCCTTTAGCTTTTGTCAGTATCAAAGTCCATTAGTTTTAGTCACTATCAAAGTCCATTAGTTTTAGTCAGTATCAAATTTCTTTAGTTTTTTTCAGTATCAAAGTCATATTGTTTTAACCAGTTTCAAAGTCCTTTAGTTTTTGTCGGTATCAAAGTCCTTAGTTTTTGTCAGTATCAATGTCCTATAGTTTTAGACAGTATCAAAGTCCTTTTGTTTTTGTCAGTATCAAAGTCCTTTAGTTTTTTTCAGTATCAAAGTCCTTTAGTTTTTGTCAGTATCAAAGTCTTTTAGTTTTAATAAGTATCAAAGTCATATTGTTTAACCAGTATCTAAGTCCTATAGATTTAGTCAGTATCAAAGTCCATTAGTTTTAGTTAGTATCAAAGTTCTTTAGTTTTAGTCAGTATCAAAGTCCTTTAGCTTTTGTCAGTATCAAAGTCCATTAGTTTTAGTCAGTATCAAAGTTCTTTAGTTTGAGTCAGTATCAAATTCATATGGTTTTAACCAGTTTCATTGTCCTTTAGTTTTAGTCAGTATCCAAGTCCATTAGTTTTTGTCAGTATCAAAGTTCTTTAGTTTTTGTCAGTATCAAAGACCTTTAGTTTTTGTCAGTATCAAAGACCTTTAGTTTTTGTCAGTATCAAAGACCTTTAGTTTTTGTCAGTATCAAAGTCCTTTAGTTTTTGTCAGTATCAAAGTTCTTTAGTTTTAGTCAGTATCAAAGTTCTTTAGTTTTAGTCAGTATCAAAGTCCTTTAGTTTTAGTCAGTATCAAAGTCCAATAGTTTTAGTCAGTATCAAAGTCCTTTAGTTTTTGTCAGTTTCAAAGTCCTTTAGTTTTAGTCAGTATCAAAGTCCTTTAGTTTTAGTCACTATCAAAGTTCTTTAGTTTTAGTCAGTATCAAAGTCCATTAGTTTTAGTCAGTATCAAAGACCTTTAGTTTTTGTCAGTATCAAAGTCCTTTAGTTTTAGTTAGTATCAAAGTTCTTTAGTTTTAGTCAGTATCAAAGTCCAATAGTTTTAGTCAGTATCAAAGTCCATTAGTTTTAGTCAGTATCAAAGTCCAATAGTTTTAGTCAGTATCAAAGTTCTTTAGTTTTTGTCAGTTTCAAAGTCCTTTAGTTTTAGTCAGTATCAAAGTCCTTTAGTTTTAGTCACTATCAAAGTCTTTTATTTTTTGTCAGTATCAAAGTCTTTTAGCTTTAATAAGTATCAAAGTCATATTGTTTTAACCAGTTTCAAAGTCCTTTAGCTTTTGTCAGTACGAAAGACCTTTAGTTTTTGTCAGTATCAAAGATCTTTAGCTTTTGTCAGTATCAAAGACCTTTAGTTTTAGTCAGTATCAAAGTCCTTTAGTTTTAGTCAGTATCAATTCCATGACAATCTCAGCGGTCTAATTTTGAATATTTCCATCACAAAGTTGCTGCTCTTATTCATTTTCAATCACGTCAGCTTTTTATTTAGATGAGACTATTGTCGTGCCCTTGTAGAGTTTCGAACATGGATTTAAAAGTGTAAAAGTCACGTCTATGCTGACCATAGTTGCCACTTTGGTTGGAACTACTCTGTATTTATATATAGTCTTGTTGTGGCTCAATCAATCTCAGTCTCACATGCTTCCATGGAGTACCACTTTTTTTTTACGGGCCTGAACATCACTTGTTTTTATAGGTTCACATATCAAGATATCTTAGGTTTTGTTCCGTGCTTATTCGAAAGTAATTTCACACACCGATTGTTCTAGTAGAATGAATTCTTTGTCATCTGGCTCAAAGTTAATTTGTCTCAAAATATCCATTCAAATTGTTTGCATCATACTGGAGTTTTTATAACATACATTGACCTAATTGACTCATCATTACAAACATATCGGTTGGTGGCACAACACCAATGATGTCCAGAAAATGCACTGTTGCAAAAACCATACATGGAGCTTAAAATATGAACATATAATTTGGCCTTTTTACGAAACGATGTCTCTGGAATAAATAATCCTTTTTTTTTTGTCTCTGACCGTTACAGAAGTAATTATAGTGCTTGGTTAATGGCTGTCATAATTACTGGCATCGGTCATGGTTCCAGATGATGCTCTTGCAGAATTTTCCTGAGTTTTTGGCAGCTCGTTTCCTCTCTCAAAGGAACCCGGTTTAGTTAAAAAAAAAAAAGGCTACGCTTGGTTATATTTATCAAGATAGTATTTCGATGTGTCCTACCCTCTTGGAAAAGTTGCATATTAGCATACCCTCTGTTGTTCTCACACGTCTCAGGACTGAGGTGTCACGACCACATATATTAAAGCTTATTGTGTAGCCCCTTCCTCGACCTCGAAATAAGACAAGATGTGTTGTCAGAGAGGCAGTTTCACGTGCTAAAAATCGACTCGTTCAGTTAAGGTTTGAATCATGTCATCGCTCCAAGTGTTACGATTTAAGGTTTGAATCTTGTCATCGCTCCAAGTGTTACGATTTAAGGTTTGTACCGAATGTGACTGTCTTGATAGTATCCATACTTCGCTATTATAAATGCCCGAATTAAAGACTTAGGATAACTTATCATAACAAATCGTTTTTTGCATTACCTAGATTTTTGAATGAAATGTTCCATGAACAGTATATTATTTTAATTCTGGACGCCATGGACTTGGCGGGCAGGACACGTTATTGTATTTCGGTAATCTTTCACACTTTCACCATTCAGTTGTTTTCCTTTGAAATAATTCAGATAAATACATTTTCTTTAAATTCCCTGGGGCAAAATCTTTCTTCAGTTTTATTTTAAGTGGGATTGTAAGATTATGTTTCTTTCTCGTCAAGCCCTTACACTAGTCTGCCGAACGGTTTCTGAACGTCTCTTTAATATTCTCCAATTTTCTAGTATTATCCCACCTGCTTTTGGCGTAAATACCATGTTATTGTTTCATACCAGCTTTCAAAGATATCGTTCATTTATCCATAAAAATTTGGATATGCTATGGTTTAAAACTGTCTCGTCTATTCATTTAATATTTTGATTTGTTTTTCTAATCAAAATATAGTCGTTTTGTGCTCGTAATAGGTCGGACTTCTGAAATCACCAAGGTCAAGTCCCTTTTGTTCACTCGTATTTTTCTGTGTGGTATCAGTAACTTAAGCAGTTATATTCTTCTTATTCCTTTACTTTGCTAATTTATTTAAATGCATTTACCAATGAAAGAATACCTTTTGATGTATTACATCCAAACTGCCTTCTAATTTGAGCTGACGACCCCATTAGCTTCATAATTAACTTGGGTATGGCCTCTGGGGCATCGTAATCACCATTAGTTTCATCATTTTATTGGGTCTAAGGCACCGTGACACCTTGATAACCACTTTCGTTTTTACGGGCCTCTCTTTATCTGAACGTGCTGATATTTATAACAAAGACATATAATATTCTGTCATTCCTCATTCGGCAAGTTCATCCCTGGATTAACATCTGCATCGTCCGCACCTGATAGTTGGAGCAAATCACTATTATAGCCGTCAAGGGTTATCAACATCACATCACGTTTTAAATCGCAGTCAGTTAATATAATGTATCAATGCGCCTGCCTGACACATATACCTGATAGTTGCAATCGTTTACTCCGTCATATAACTTGCCATTATGTCTTCATGTTCGATAAACATGACGGCAGTAAGGATAATAAGGACAATAAGGACTTCAGCTTCAGGACTAAATTCTATTTTCGTCAAGTAACAATCGTGTATTGCCTTGATTTTCTTTTTGCTCGTGCATTAAGTTCGCGTTTACAAAACTACCGATATCAGCCAACTTCTCAGGTACACTCTTAACGTGTTCCTCAGTGGATTTTCTTATATTCTCTTTGGTAGTGAATGTGTCTTGCAAAATTGACAAATGCCCCCAGTAGGACAAACGTGTATCTCGAAGAGCGCATACATGCTGCTTCACGTGGACCCGCATATCATACCGGTAATTATCATTGTTTGCTCTTAACTTCTGAACAGTAACTTCAACGTTTTGTTGAAGTGATTGCTCTACTTTTCTGTTTGTTTGCGGTTCATAATTTGTTATTGCACTTCTACGAATACAATTATTAGGACACGCATTTGTTATAACAAAGTGCTAATAAAACGTGCTCCTTTATAATTTAAACGACCATTGAAAACGAACTCAACTGATAAACGAACTCCATCATGTTATTGTTACACTTGTTATTTTCATATCCTTCAGAGGTCAAACTACAGGATTCCTCATAGAATCATATCATCGTCACCGAGAGTTAAAATATGTTCTTACACAGGGTCCACATTTTGTTTTTTCATAACGGTCCCACAATATCCATAATGATACCAGACAAATTCTTGTTTTTCTTTAGTCGGTGAGCACTTTGTGTTCTCTCCCATACAGATATTTTCCGTCTGAGATGACACTCGTGTCACGTGATGCGATCTTCTTTTATATTTGCAAATAGCTCAGACCAATACAAGAATTGGGGAATCGTTTTCGTCTTCTCCATACCCTAGAGACTTGCACGGGGTCGATCATGTATTGCTCTTTTAAGTCCTTGATATTTATATGACCAGCCAATATAGGTTAAGTGAATTTTCAAAATGGCGTCTGGAGGTGTTGTTTAGAAGACTGAGTTTGTTCTTCTAAGTTTTGATTCAGGAGTAGGTTTGGTGTATAATAAACATAACATTTTCTTTTCCAGAGTAAATGTCGATTATATTTCAACCTATGGCACCCACACCCCCCCCCCACACACATACACACACACACACAGTCTCTCTCTTAGTAAGAAGCGTAGTGAATTGGATTTATGTATGTTATCTAGGAAATGACCTCCCTCGATGTTATGATTCAGTTTGAGGGAATAGATATAACATCAAAAGATAAATGGGAAAAATTATTTGAAAGAAATACTGCAATACGAGCCCTCTTTGATAAGAAAATAACAAATTTAATGAAAACAAATTAATAGTGGGAATTTGAATTCAACTTAAGTTATGTCAACAGGATTTACTATCAGTATCTAATGTGGATTTATTTCAATATCATAAGGAGTGGTGAAACGAACGCAATTTACACGAGTGATTGCATCATCTTCCTCTCTCGACCGTGTTCCAACGTTTTCTATTTCCTCGAGTCTTTCTATTCCGACCGCCTCATCTCTTCTGGCTCCCTAGTCCTTTATTCTGAACTCGTCAATTCTCATTTTCTTTTTCCCCCCAGACTTCCGTGTTCGGACTGTCCTGTCTCACTCTCTCGGAAAGTTGTTTCCTTAAAGGACACAATTATCCCTAAATCTCTATATGTACCACTTTCTAGACATACATACAATTACTTCCCTTTATGTTACTCATAACATACTAGCTATCTACAAAATGCGTATATTCTGACAGTACGGTAGATTATTACCCTCGCTTCACAGCGACAGATCATAATTACCACTTGAACTGTCTATTTAAAATTACCACATATTACTAAATGTTCGATTACCAATGCATACAATTCACAAATTCTAACCAACTTCACAATTATTTAAACATTACAAAATCAAATATAGAAAGTAATTATCGTTAACTCACGACAATCAGTATCATCCTAACAGACAGAAGATATTATTTCGTATTTATTTGATATAACCTTAAGAAATCCTACATATGTGAAACTTTGGATCGCATGCACTCAATTCTACCAATGGACTAATAACTGTAAATTAAAAGAGATAAATTGCATAACAACTCTAGCGTCGAAACGTTTCCATAAAATGGAATAAGATAAATTGCATAACAACTCTAGCATCAATACATAGCCATGAAATTGAATAAGCGATACACAATATGGAACCTAGTCATATCAAACACGTTTGCATAAACAAACAATAAAACAAATATAGAATATTACGTGAAATTAAAATTGCCTACCTTAAATCTGTTATCTTTAGAAAGTGTGTGTCCTATTACTAAACCCTGTCTTTTCTCACAAGACAGACATATAGTCCCCATTCTTGATTAAAGAGTGCCATGCTAAGATATCCAGGTAAATTTCATTGAGTAGGAAAGCTGGCCCCTTTGAAATTTAACACTGACATGGGAAAAGATGAAAGAGAAAGATCGAAGTGACTTTTCACAAAGACTTCTCCGGTTTAAATGGGATACAATCTTAATGCACAATGCCTTTACCTTCAAGGTTCAATACGTATTAAAAATTTGACGCTTCACAAGGATATATCATGTTTGTTTTGTAACATGTGATGATTTATATGAGGTATTAACATAGGAAAAGAAACTATCCTCTATATGTTTGCATGATGAAAGTGCTATTACTTTGCCGACAGGTACGTGGCCAGTATTAGTCTTTCTGTAACACACACACACACACACACACACACACCAATACAGATATATGTATATATGTACCAATATTACTCTTTCCTTAACACAGAGAGAGAGAGAGAGAGAGAGAGAGAGAGAGAGAGAGAGAGAGAGAGAGAGAGAGAGAGAGAGAGAGAGAGAGAGAGAGAGAGAGAGTAATATTGGTACATATATATGTATCTGTGGGGGTGGGGTGTTACGGAAAGATTAATGCTGTCGGCAAAGTAATAACACTAAGGGCTCCTTCGTGTGTTTAAAAAAGAGCATTTAGTGGTATAATAAAACTATTTGGAACATGGCTCATTCTTATGCATTAACTGGGGTTTCCATGTCACAGTATCTAAATAAGAATTGATTAATTAGTAATACCATTTGTCTCTAGAAATCCCATGATCACGCACAAAGTAAAAACAAACATACAGGAAAAGGCGATCAACCGATTCGCGGAATGAAAATAATTACATGCAGCATTCAGGTTTTTTTTTATAGTAGCTGCGACAATATTCACGAACAATTTTTTTAAAAAAAAACTACCATAACTACTGCTGTTACTTTCAACAAAATCACTAAAAAAAATATAATACCACCATCAGCAGCAGCAACAGCATATAATAATAATAATAATAATAATAATAATAATAATAATAATAATAATAATAATAATAATAATAACAAAAATAATTCTAATAATTAACAATAATAATAATAATAATAATAATAATAATAATAATAATAATAATAATAATAATAATAATAATAATATTCATCAATTTTACCAAGGTAAAAGTAATTTTTTGGCCAGTAATTAAGTTTCCCACTCTAGCTTCTACGCCTAATCTCGTCCGTATCTCTCCGACAAAGACATACTCCAGACAGAGTCTGGTAAGACGATAATAGTTCCATATATCCATTCAAAATCCCCGAGCAGTCTGCATGACTCCAGCATCTGGTCAGGGCCTACGCGATGGGAGCATGACCCGTTTATCAGGCTCCGGTTAATAACAATTAGAAAAGTATCATTTAGCACACGAGTTATTTCGGGCATTATTTGTATACACAAAACCAGGCGGTATCTACATCGATAGGCGGTGATTGAGAGTTCAGTATTTTGTGTACTTAGAAATTAACCGCCAGACCAGTATAGTGTTAATAGAGAGCGCAACACCAGGAGCATAACGCACACCTGTAACTCTTGCAGTATCCTTTAGTCATACTTCATTCTAAATGAAATGGAAGGGGAAAGTAACCCGCTTACTTGTATCTTAAGTGACGACAATGCAGCGTTAATGTTTTTTCGATTCAAAATATATTTACATGGAATATACTAATGTGAAATAAGAGTTTGTTGTCTTATAGAAGTGTGTTGCTGTGTCCCAACTATTTTCAATATAAAAAATTAATAAATAATTATTTCATATACTATATCTTGCGATCGTCGATTGGCTGTAGACCATGTACGAACATTGGAATTCAGATTGTTTATTTCCATGGATGAAATAGTCTAATTCCTGAATTATGATGGGTCAAGCTTTAGCAAAAAGAGATATACATCGAGGAATCCTTCTGTACGATGAACAAAAATTTAGCCGCGCCTTAGAAATATGGCTTTCAGTTCTATCAAAATTGCGAAAACCACAAGATCGTTTTTCTGTCCATGGTTACGTGTGCATGGCATTGCTGGAAACGGGACATAACAAGGATGCCCTTGAGCATGCGCTGAGACAAGTTGACATTGCAGAGTGGCAAAACGAAGATATCCTGAAATCGGAAGCCTTTTATAATACAGCACGCGCTTTTCAGGCATTGGGAGAAATATCAAAATGCTTGACTTTTTGCGAGCGCAGTTTTAATTATGAGACAGACATACCTGCGCTTCCAGGATACGTTCATCTTTGCATGGGTTGTGCCTTTCTTGCATTGGGTTTAATCTCAAAGGCATATATGAGCTTACAGTTTGCTTTAAATACATCGGAAGAACACGAGGACAAGGTATTGGAGTTGATGACTAGAAGTTCCCTAGGGAATGTGTTTACTGCTGTAAGAGATTATGAAACTGCACGAGAGCACCACTGGAAAGCTATTAAGGTCGCACGTGTATTTGACGCCGCTGATTCGTCTTTTAAATTCATGCGGAGAGTGCTGGCAAACGCCGCTGTCGTTATGTTAAAAGTGGGAAGTTACACCGATACTCTGGATATAGCTGAGGTGAGTAGTTGCAACAATAAGTACAATAACGACACTTGTGCGTGTTTATTACTGTCATCTATCATTTTATTTTTTTAAATATCTCATATCACATCTCGTCTAAGCTGGATATAAAAGTCTTTCCATGTTTTGATAGTTTTTTTTCTCGACTGAACCTTTTGAAGTCACTGAATACTCATAAGCTTTTTTCCTGATTTAGTGAGCACAAATGGTCGAAAACTATTATAATTTGTTAATCGTTTAATAAAATATACAATCCACAAGTGCTCTTAAAACTTACCTTTTTCGACTGCAGGGACAAACTTAGAGACCTAATAATGTTTTGTATCTTATATGTTTTCAGCATGTTTTTATGTTTTCCAATTTCATTGTTTTTGTCATTTGTTTTTCTGTAGTGTAGTCATATCATTATAGATGGTGTAAAGCGCTTAGAGCTTCTAAAGATTAGGCGCTATACAAAGTCCTCATTATTATTATTATTATTATTATTATTATTATTATTATTATTATTATTATTATTATTATTACTCAAGCCAAGCTGTTATTATCTTCTCATTTCTTTATATCAAACTTTTCCGCTTCTTCTGTCTGCGTTTTAATCGAAACGTTCATGTTCATGGAGTTCGCTTTTTAAAATCAGTATATTTATTATTGCAAAGCTAGTTTATGACAATATGCAGGATTTCTTGGTCAGCTTAAAAGTAAAATATATGTTATGGATTTATTGCTGCAATTATTCTTGAGCTTTAAGTAGATTCCTAAGTAGAACACTTTACGATTTTCCTGAATCTCTGTAAAGTTTATTTCCTACTTATGACGCTTCAATGGTCTTTAGAAAGTTGCATTTTCATCATTTAGTCTTTCCCATGTGCTTCATTTATTCTTATATATGTATTATTCTTTTAATTTTACAGTTTTGTTTACCTCCTATTAATTCTGCTTATAAATAAATATTTCTTCATCTTTGCCGTCAACGTTTTGACCGTGATATTTAAATATTCTATTTCCACCTGTTTTCATTCAGCTTTAGGTCACTAAATACATCTAGAACCATTCTTAAAATAATTATCCAAAACTTGCAGTACTGAAGATATTCGTTAGTGAATTGGAAATTAAGTTTTGGTAGTTCAGGATCTCAAAGCCTGCTTAGTTACTCACACATAAGTTTAGTCTAACTGCAACCCCCTCCAATAACAAAGAACATAGATCTCGATAAATCGTCGAACAATGTGCTGGCATATCATGGTCTAGGTTGTGTGTTCTACTAATTACTCCTAACAAACTATACAGACCTAGATTTGGCAGCGCATTAAGCGCCCGCAGATCTGGGTCATTGCAGTTTGCACTTGGACTCGTCTTACAAGCGAATACAAACGGTAATATTATGTTTACTTTTGTCCTGCTGCAGTCTGAATATCTCTGTGAATGATCTATACCATAAGTTTGTTCATAACTACTGATGATTTTCGTGAGACTTCTGAATGGTCGGAACAACTCATTCAAAAATGTTATTGTTGGGTTTAACGCCATTTTTAACCACACGACACGCCACACATGACGGCCATTAAATTTGATTAAGAAAAAAATAATAATAGGAAGACCCTTGCAAGAACAACCCACCCACGCATAGCTACTGACAAGCTTGCATTGGTCTAGCTGAGACTCGAACTCTCACTTACAGAGGTCAGAGGTGAGATGTGGGTGATCTGTAAAGGCAAGTGTCTAAGGCCACTCGTTCACACGTGACTTTACGAAAATATCTTTACCGAAAAACTTACTCTGGTATTATTACTAAATTTGATTAACAAGCAAACGTGGCTTTACGATAATGTACTGAAAAATACTCTGGTAATAGATAATCTGAGTGAACAAGTTGGGAAGTTATTACACACACACTCAGACACATACACACGCGCACACACATACTAAAGCAAATACGCACGCGGACGCATAAAAACACACAACACGAACACGCGCGCACACACACGCAAGTACGCACGCGAGCGCATAAAACACACAATAAAAAACCATCTTCGAATAATAATAATAATAATTCTATATAGCAGAAAAAAGCCACTAGCATTACGTTGAACTTTTCATGTACCATTTGGCTCGCCATTATCATGATTCTCTGCTACTTCATTCTGTTCATCCTTCCCCACAAACCGCTTGCGAACTAAGAATGCAATAGCGGGACCTGCTATCATATATTATATCTATCCATTTTTCTCTCATTCAGTATATTATCAGATTCAAAATGGCGCCAATAATCTTTTAATCAATCTGAAATATGTTGACTCTCAGAATCTTCTTGCTAGCTATTTTATTTAATATCGATAATTGATATAGTAAAAGTATGGTGACTAATTATTGTAGTTTGATATTCTGACTAAGTATTTTAATTTGGTATGCTGACTAATTATTGTAATTTGGTATGCTGACTGACTATTTGTTGTAATTTGATATTTTGACTAATGATTGCAATTTGGTATGATGACTAATTATTGTAATATGGTATGCTGACTGATTATTGTAATTTGGTATGATGACTAATTATTGTAATTTGGTATGCTGACTGACTAATTATTGTAATTTGATAGCTTGACTAATGATTGCAATTTTATATGATGACTAATTATTGTAATTTGATATGATGACTAAGTATTTTAATTTGATATTTTGACTAATGATTGCAATTTGGTATGACGACTAATTGTAATTTGGTATGCTGACTAATTATGTTAGTTTGATATTTTGACTCATGATTGCAATTTGGTGTGCTAATTTTTGTAATTTGGTATGTTGACTAATTGTTGTAATTTTGCATGCTGACTAATTATTGTAATTTGGTATGTGTGACTAATTGTTGTAATTTGGTATGCTGACTAATTGTTGTAATTTGGTATGCTGGCTAATTATTGTAATTTGGTATGCTGACTATTTGTTGTAATTTGGTATGATGACTAATGATTGCAATTTGGTATGATGACTAATTGTAATTTGGTATGCTGACTAATTATTGTAGTTTGATATTTTGACTAATTTTTGTAATTTGGTCTGCTGACTGTTGTAATTTTGTATACTGACTAATTATTGTAATTTGTTATGCTGACTATTAGTTGTAATTTGATATGCTGACTAATTTGTGCAATTTGGTATGCTGACTAATTATTGTAATTTGGTATGCTGATTAATTGTTGTAATTTGGTATGCTGACTAATTGTTGTAATTTGGTATGCTGACTAATTATTGTAATTTGGTATGCTGACTAATTGTTGTAATTTGGTATGATGACTAATTGTAATTTGGTGTGCTGACTAATATTTGTAATTTGGTATGCTGACTAATTGTTGTAATTTTGTATGCTGACTAATAATTGTAATTTGGTATGCTGACTAATTAGTGTAATTTGGTATGCTGACTAATTGTTGTAATTTGGTATGATGACTAATTGTAATTTGGTATGATGACTAATTGCAATTTGGTGTGCTGACTAATATTTGTAATTTGGTATGCTGACTAATTGTTGTAATTTTGTATGCTGACTAATAATTGTAATTTGGTATGCTGACTAATTATTGTAATTTGGTATGCTGACTAATTGTTGTAATTTGGTATGATGACTAATTGTAATTTGGTATGATGACTAATTGCAATTTGGTGTGCTGACTAATATTTGTAATTTGGTATGCTGACTAATTGTTGTAATTTTGTATGCTGACTAATAATTGTAATTTTGTATGCTGACTAATTATTGTAATTTGGTATGTGTGACTAATTGTTGTAATTTGGTATGCTGACTATTAGTTGTAATTTGGTATGCTGGTTAATTATTGTAATTTGGTATGCCGACTATTTGTTGTAATTTGGTATGATGACTAATTGTTGTAATTTGGTATGCTGACTGATTATTGTAATTTGGTAATGTAGTTTGTTATGCTTGTACAATTACTAATTGTTGTAACTGGTATCGTAATTTGTTATGCTAATACAATTACTAATTGTTTTAATTTTGTATGCTAATTATTGTAATTTGGTATGCTGACTAATTGCTGTAATTGTGTATTCTGACTAATTATTGTAATTTGGTATTGTAATTTGTTATGTTGACTAACTATTGCAATATGATGTTCTAATTACTGTAATTTATTATTTGTACCAATTCTGACACTATTTTATAAAACAGTTTTTCATGTGCAGCTTTTGCGTTGTAGAGAAAACAGTAAAAATATACATTGCATAAAGTAAAATATTGTATAACACTTTTTATTTTGCACATCGAATATTTCGGAAAGATATGAAATACCAACTTACGATTCAATAGATGATGAAAATACGTGACAGACGTATTACCTGATTGTGTTCTAACAGATAAATATTTGAACGAAAAGGGAAATGAAGACGACATTATGCATATAAATCTCACACCAGCTTCAGTTTGATAAGACAGACACTCAACGTTGTTGTTGTTGTAGGGTTTAACGCCATTTTTCAGCACACGTTAGCCTATACATGGCCGCCAGTATTATTGGTGGAGAAAGAACCCGGGAAACCCCCAGAAAGAGCCACCGACCCACGAGAAGCTACTGGCAAGCTTTCTCACATAACAACATTAGCCGAATCTTAGACTCGAACCCAAGCAGACAGAGGTGAGATGGCAGTGATTTGTAACGGAGAGCGCTTTACACCACTCGGCCACTCGGGGCCCCGACACTCAACGTACAACTGAAAATCTCCGTTTACTTGTTAGGTGTTTTCTCCCTTACAATTTTTAACTTAGAAAAATCCATCAGAACCTAACACTTGATATTCCGAAATCTCCTTAAGATGGAAATTTGTATTTGATCCCTCACTAAACTGAAACCCGTCTACTTTGAATACCGAAACATATTTTTGGTCCCCGAAACTTACTTTAAACTTTGAAATATATTTTAGCTGTTAAACTGCATAAATGATATATAAATATGGTCCAAGCAAGCATGTATTTGGTAATGCGTTAAGTAAACACATCTGGTTCTCACTTGATCAGATTATTTACGGCGAGCATATACTGATCATGCTTACTGCCGAGTCACTCATCCAAAACTGTTTCAAGGATACGTGAAGAGGTAACAATACTCGACACTTGCGCCACATATTATGGCCCACAAAAGGCTAACCTGAAGTCACTATTTGTTCAAGAAGGAAATGCTTTTAGAGTGAATTGTTAAGAACCAAAAGCTTGTAGATAAGCTTGGCATCGCTTTCGATGACGGCTGAAACTGAAATAATAATTAGCTGAAGTACATTCCTATCGCATACTGTTTTGTCAATGTCATAAACGCTAATAGCTTTCTTACTTCTTTGCATACACACAAACACGAACGCATATGTTCTCTCGTTATTACAAAGTCAGTTACATAATCGCTTTCTCTATTTTACACGTGCCCATGCAGAGATAATTATCTCTGACTCGTGAATCAAGTGTTCAGTACTAAAGTTATGTTTGTTTTAAAAAATGGCTTGACTTTTCTTGTCTTTATACTGATTGCAGTACTGATGACGAAGTCCTTGTAAATCTACTTCTATAGAAAACGACATATTTGTTCATGTCTGTGATACCCCTGAAAATGAAAATATGTCGAAACTGATAATCAAATTTGTTCCAAAAGAATTTTTTTTTTGAGTTTCACCATGTATATTCACCATGTATATATGAAGATATAATAGCATGCAACAACAAAAACAATTCGTGATGGAGTTAGGAGAGCCAAGTATAATCTACTGTTTTCGTTTGACAACAACGCAGATTTCAGTCACATAAATTATATTAACGTTAATTGAATAGTTAATGTACAGGGTCATAGTAGAAGTCTGGGATATTTATATCTTATGCGCTTAAATTATAGAACGTACGGCAAAAAATGGCAGCGTAAATAATAGGTTTTCTTTGTAACAAAATGCATTCACAATCGATTTAGAGCTTTGTTCGCTAATGTTTTTTTTTTTGTTTTTTTTAAATGCTTGACGTAGCTTACCCATTGAAAGAGCGACTATAATGAAAGGTTTAACGAAATTGAAATGGCATAGCAAAAATAAATAAGCTATTAACACTATTGTGATACTAGTCTTGAATTAATCTTATCAAAGAAGGAATTTATTTATATTCCAGGAAGCCATAAAGGATGCACTGACTTTTTCTGATAGACCAGTCCAATCTAGATGTCTATTCATTTTTGCTGAAGTCCACCGGGAACGCCACGATCTCAAGGTGAAGTTCCTTTCCTTCAAATACAGTTCCTTTTACTTCATTAGATAGATGTACGGTTATCCAGAAATAAAGGATTCAAACGTTCACAACTTATCATAAAATTATGTCTGCATTATATGGTCATAAAAGGTATATAATTAGCTCCCCAAAGGCTGCCAGTGTCCACTGGCATAACCAAGGTAGTATATTTCTTATCATTCCACGTCATATTTGTATCTTGATGTGTTTTGTATGCACAGGTAAATTAATTATCTTCAAAGTAGTTGATTCACTGTTATTCCTATAATCATAAGGATTCATCTTTGTTTTTAAAGTTGTAAGTCATTCATTTGGTATAAGTCCATAGTTTTATTATTATGAAGGGACCGTACCCAGGAGCGTGTCTAAGGTATTTGGCATCCGGGGCGGATCCTTCCTTTGGTACCCCCACAATTAATTTAAAAATGTTATGTTTGCAAGTATATTTTTAAACAGTACAGTGCCGTCATAAGCAAATTTGAATTAACTTTTACTTTGTCTAATTGTTCATTTGGTTTGAAAATTTGCATTAGTATTTGAACTCTCCTGACCCACCCACCCTTCTGACTCTCAGCCGGGGCGGACCGTTCCTTCCTCGCACTCCCACCCTCTTAGAACGCCACTGACTGTACACATAACTCTTGGAATACCCACTTTATGCCACGTTGACTGTATGTTGTATTGAATGGTCTAAATCAATGTCTAACATTCTAACTTTGTTGGTTATTAACATTTAATTTATGCAGCCAATTGTTTCCTCTTTTGTATAATTAAATAATGGAAATTCTTCAGTGACATATAGTATCTCGAAACAGCATGAACAAAACTGTTGATCAAATAATACATCAATATATTAACTTAGCAAGAGTTTGAATTATGTAATTGTTTTGCCTAAAAGTCGTCTAGAATACCCCACTCCACGCCCAAAATAGCATTTCGAAACTTATATTTCATCTATTAACTGGCTTTGTTGTATCAGTTTCTATAATTACGTTACATGCGCACCTCTTTGAGTGAATTATTACTGTTTTCGAATTATGAGGTTTGGATTTGTGTAAGAAGCACTTTTCTTAAAAGGAAATACGGTCAAATATACACTTGACTGCAAGCAGGTTAGCACAATTTCCAAACTACTTCATATAATCTAATATTTATTTAACTTCGTACTCCGTGATTAAAATACAAAATATTAGAGTTATTTGTTTCTTCACATGATGGCGTTGGTCATGCGCAGTCCGAAACAATACATTGGCCTGCGTTCCTCAAGAATTTGTTATCACTGTTGACAAGAGTTTTGGAGAATTTTTTTAATACAAATTGCCAAGGAATTGCCACATTTGTAGATTATGTGCAATGTCGATGCACAAGTAATTAAATACGCAAGGAATATTCATATTTGGTGACATCATCAAAATGCATTCATTAACTCATTAACCCCTGAAGGTTTTTGTGGTATTCCATGAAATACGAGTGGGAAACACATTATGGGGGCTATTTCTGAATACATCCTAATACATCGACTTGCAAGAGATTTCCGGTTAACCTAATGCCTAGTTTGTTTTAGAAACAACGTATTTCATTGGCTATTTTTCTTGCTCAAAAGATCCTTCATTCTCGAATCGAGACCACTCTTTATTCCGACTTATCCTATTTTTTGCACCGTTCGACTGTCTGTATGCAATTAAGACTTTGTCTGCTTTAGATCTGAGGCCAAAATGTATTAAATCATGACACAAAACGGATTCCGAACATGGGCACAATTTTACGGTAAAAATCGGGTCCAAAAATGACTTTTCCCCCTTTTATTTTGTAGTGTATTTAGAACATCCAGATTAGTTGGTATCATTGTAGAGCTACATCTGTCTACCTTCTATAATACTATCCACTTTAGTGTATCTTACATTACCTTGACGCCACAGAGCTCGGAAGTGGGCTACTATACTTCCTGACGCGTATACGAGGCGCCAGGGGTTAGCGTTAACACGTTAGACTTCCTGCCGTTTAAACGAATTTTCAGCATGGTTGACAAAGGCTGGCATGTGATCGCCACATCAGTGAAATTTGCTTACATTTAAGTTGTACTCTTCAAAATAAAAACACCAATCACTTGTCCTCTTCCATATCTATATACTTCTTTTGGACTGTTAACCCTTTCTTCATATTGTAAGAGTACTAGCCAAGCGCTGAATCAACACTATCTAACGCTGAACCCAATGTGGATGTAACGAACATAAGGAAGAATCGTTCATATGGCATATCATGAAAAAGAGATCTTTCCTCAGAGGAATTTTCCTATGATCTTTCTGGCATAGTCCTTTCCTCAGAAAGAGTTGCACGATAAATTTCATAGGAACTTTCCTATGATATTTTCTTAAATAGTCCTTTCCTTAGAGAGTTTCGAGACACATTTCATAGGAAGTTTCCATTGATCTTTCTTAAAAAATCTTTCCTCAGAGAGTTCATGATAAATTTCAAAGGAAGTCTCATATGATCTTTCTGACATAGTCCTTTCCTCAGAGAGTTGCATGATAAATTTCAAAGGAAGTCTCATATGATCTTTCTGACAAAGTCCTTTCCTCAGAGAGTTGCATGATAAATTTCAAAGGAAGTCTCATATGATCTTTCTCAGATGTTTAGCAAGCTAGTACTTAATGTATAAGAAGCTAATGCATATAACATAATTTAAACTGTTTATATATCGTTACAACTATTCAGACAAGAGGACAACGGCCTGGAACTCTAGCCCTCGATTGAAGAATTGTTATCAACCATGTGACCTTGACCCCAGTGTGTAATGATTGAGCGGCTGGACTTGTATGTTATTCTTTCTTTACTTCAATTCTGCTCTAAGACCGTGGTTGTAAGTGAATTTATGTATCTGCATATAAAACAGATATCTAGTCCAACGCCATCGTTTTCATCATCAAATAACACTGCTACAATTTTTCTTAATCTTCGTTTATCCTGAATCGTCACATCCCATGTTCTAATGGAAGACGTAAATCTCTGTAAGAGATCGGTCTCTGGTTACAGCCGTAATGATTTAAAATGTATAATTATTAATTGTTGGGTATCTGCCAGTGATTCCCGCGCGATTATCTGTCTATTCTGTGTTTATTTAACGTAACTTTAGTTTAGCCATATCGCCACGATAACTGCATTCTGGTAGTTTATAGTTATGTCTAGCAATGGGGCAGCATCCCACACACATATAGCATCATTTCCCTGCGAGTCACATTATCTTGACACACGGTCTCACACCAACCTCCTAATGTCATTACCAATTTCACATCATAATTCGAGATTCGCGCAATTATAACATATGTTGACGATATACACATATCATTTGAATCAGTTCCAGTATAGCTCATTACATAACACATAAGATAACTTCATGAAACAACCTACGATACAGTTTATGAAGTTCGTGAGATTAACCTCGTAAATTATCATATAAGGAAGCTCTTGAAAATGGACCCGCACTGCAAAAGAATTTCAAAAATATCTATGTGAAAAGTTTCAAAGAATTCGGAGAAACTTGCTCCGTGTAGTAATTAAATCTAGCAAGTATTGCACGCTTCTTCAGAATGGTTCCCATGCATCTACCTGTTTTCATTTTAGACTGCCTACCCGAGGTACGAGGCTGCTTATGGGCTGGCCCAGGAGATAGGGGATCAAAAATTGCAAATGGAAATCATCATGGGAATGGCACGAGCAGCGGAAGCAGAACATAATCTTTTGCAGGTTAGATAATAATAATAATAATAATAATAATAATAATAATAATAATAATAATAATAATAATAATAATATTTTAAAAAATTATTATTATTATTATTATTATTATTATTATTATTATTATTATTATTATTATTATTATTATTTTAGAGATCATCATCATCATCATTATTAGAACGTAAACTAACCACTGATATGTCAAGGACAATCAATGATTGTTCCATGTAATTAACACCCAAAAAATTGTCTCCATTCCATATTCTTCTTCTTCTTCTTCTATTATAATTATTATTATCATCATCATCATCATCATCATCAACATCATCATCATTATTATTATAGTTATTATTATTATTATTATTATTATTATTATTATTATTATTATTATTATTATTATTATTATTATTATAGCACGTATAATAAAGAGAAACTGTATGACATTTTGTGGGCTGTAATCAGTAGCTGCAATGAAAAATCTTGCTCATATTACATTCCTGAGTAATTATCTTTGATTAACTGGTTAACGATTAGATTGGCGGTTACTAATTACATAGACAAAATGCTACGCAGCACCATATGGTTAGTCTATATAACAAGAAGAAATCATTTTGAACTAGATCTATCAGGAGAATAACTGTATTTTCAGTTGCATGTGAAATTATTTCTTCATCTTGAAAGAAGTCTGCATGTCTTAAACATCTAAAACGTTCTCTCTCTCTCTCTCTCTCTCTCTCTCTCTCTCTCTCTCTCTCTCTCTCTCTCTCTCTCTCTCTCTCTCTCTCTCTCTCTATATATATATATATATATATATATATATATATATAAAGTAAATGCGTTACCATGAATGTTTTTGCAGATTATCATCAAGACAAAAGGTCTTCTCGATGTTACCACTATGTTTTTACCTTTTTTTTATTCCTACATTTTCTAAGGTTTTTAATAGCATGCATGCGCTACTAATGCTGCATTTTCTACAGTAAAATAGACGGATCATTCGTTTTGCAAGTGACTAGGTTAAAGGACTGATTTTCATTGCAACACGTTCTATTCCTGGACTAGTGAAGAATATTTATCTTGCACAGAATAGTAATACACTATAAACGGAAACAAGCGATCTCACTCGTACAAGAATACGAATCTATCCCGGATTAGTTGACTATATCTTATGATTTACATTGAGATATTGAGAGCACCACAAGCATAAAATAAAAGAATGAAAACACATCGTATACGCTACAAAAAAAGAAGACGTAAAAAAAAGAGAACAACCATTGCCGCGGAAATAGAATGGATATAGTTTTTCTGTCTGAAAGCAGCGGCCATGAGAAGATGATTCCACAGTATCAGTTATTGTAAAAGTGTTTTATGAAAAAGACGAAAACATTATCGCAAGAGTTACAGCAGATTTAAGAGAGATATTGTTTCACGATGATGGTTTGACAACGTCCTTCTTTGTTGAGTGACATGCTGATGAAAATGGGTAAATTAGTTGGATATAACAAAATTTAGAATAATATTTTTTTTTAAAATCTAGCGACTAATTTGGATTAAACCACAACATAAATATCGACATGATCTGATGTCGATGTCCAAGGCACCGATGTTCAAAATAATGTGTCAATTTAGAAATGTAAAAAAAGAATAGCGACTGCGTAACGACAAAACCTTGACATGGTACAAAAGTACGTACAAAATCTGATGGCATAGTCCATGCAAAGTACGATTATGAAACAGAGCAGCAATCATTGATATTGATACCAATAGCTGTATGTGCTAATTTGTTTTACTATTTGAAATGTTTGACAAATGCCTAATACTGATCCATGCTTTGTTCAGACCTTTCACAAAAATGAATACAAAATGCTAACTAATGATGGAATGAGCAAAAGAAAGGAAACAGCCTAAGCTGTCCAACAACTCCTTGACGCTACTTTATTTTCGGTGAGCTCAAACGGTAATTGGCAATATACTTATACTATTTGGTTACTTGATCCACAAACAACTCGGTGCTACCATTACCACTACCATAACATGCTCCACTAGGACTTGTTTCACCATAACATGTTCCACTAGGACTTGTTCCTCCATCACATCCTACCAAATCTTTTACCAGAGCGTCCGCCTTGGGTGCGGAAGGTCGCGGGTTCTATCCCCGGCCGAGTCATACCAAATACTTACAAATATAGCACTAACAGCTGCCTCGCTTGTCGCCCAGCATTAAGATGTTAGTGTTAAGACCGTTCGACCTGGTGTCAGGATAATGTGACTAGGTGGGACATGCTGCTTCAGTCCTAAGATATCTATATCATTCAGTTAACGCGAAAAACATGTAACAAGCATGCCGTGAAAATCTCTTATTTGTCCGTCTTATTTGATGCTGATAATTAACAATATTAATAATTAAATGGTAGTTCTATTTAATTTCGTTGATTGACCAATAAACAAAGTTACCATGAACAATGTTTATTAATTGCGAATAATATAAATTTGAGTAAGTATCGATCTTTTTTATCTGCTAGAAGAAGATACGTAAATGTTCATGCTTCTAAAATCAAAGAGCTGTATCTAATTAGTAGATGTCTCTATAGATAGGTGCATATTAAATCCTAACAAGTATAAAATGAAGTTGTCCATAAATAATATGTTAGTATTGCTCTGAGCAATTACACCTTAGAGATATATTTGCTTTCGTCGTTGTAGGTCCTAGTAGCTTCTGCTTTCACTTTGTTAACCCCTACCTAAATTTGGTATAGATGATCTACAATTTAAAATAGTCCCAGTTCAGTTGTTGTTAATATGTTGTTTTTCAATTCATAAAAAAAACATCGTAAAACACTAAAAAGCAATCCACCCTTCGTAATTAAAAATAAAGATTAGCAGGTATGTTGTCATTTGGATCATCGATTTATACTTCCCTCTAATTTGATGTCTTTTTGTAATATAGCCTTCTATTTTCTTAGCATTAATTACAACGTTGTGTCGTTTAATTTTGATGCAAATACACGTTTGTTTGTTGTAATCTTGCTCTTCAGTTATTTGTGTTCCTTAAATAAGGTGCTGTTCAATTTTTCGCTGTACTGACTGTTAAATGGAGACATCGTTTTTGGTCTGATATGTATTTATTGTTTTCATGATCTTGATTGACATCACTACTGTTTGACTTACATTTTGCAGACGACACTATCTCATTATGTTTTCAAACTTTGCTGCATGTTAACATTTTCTTCCAAAACTATGGAAAGAAATAAAAGATGTACACGTCCCGCTAAAGCCAGATTGTTAATAAATCCTCTAACTCGAGATGAAATATTCTCCTGAAACTGAAACGGTAGTCTAAAGAACCTTATCCAGGTCAAATCTGGTTCATTTTAATGCTGGCGTTATTTAATTCGTAAATTTGTTTCGTAAGATCTGTGTGCTATCATATGGCATAATCAGCTAGTTATATGCACATCATGATGCATCATCAGCATCATCAATCCTCTACGCCGTCTGGTGCTTGAGGCGACAGCAAGGGAGCACCATTTTGGCTGCTGTTGCGGGGGCGGTCTGCATGGTGAGGCCTCTGGTCTTAAGTTCTCGCTCCACGGTTCATCGCCAAATGTCTTTGGGTCTGCCACGGGTCGTTTTTCCCTGTGGGGTCCATCTCAGTGCCACCCTTGGTAGTGAGTCAGGGGGCATTCTGCAGACATGGCCGAGCGATGCAACAAATGATAAAGGCTACCTTTTCCAAAGGATGAGCAGAAACCTTTTGCTGTATTGGATGTACATCTGATGTATGTTTTGATTCCTAGCTTCAAGGATGGTATCATCTAACAAAAAGTCGCGTAACGACGCATTTAAAGCTACGTTATATTTTGACGCGATTTACATTACATGTAGATGAATGAAATCAAGGTGATATAACAACAATAGCATCAACATAAAATATTGTATTGTCATTATGAAATGATTGTTTATCATTTTGTGAGTTGTTACTATAAATATTGAATACTCAAAATGCGAAATATAAAAGTCATAAGATATAAGAATTATTGACAGACAGCACTAGATTAGATACTGAATTAAGAAAAAGATATACATATTTGAGTTAATCAAGAGGTAGACGAGGTTTTCAAATACATGTCTTGTCGTTATTAATCTGAATATGAAGAAGGAAGTGGTCAGAGATGATTTGCCTGGCAGATTGGATTGGAAGATATAAAACAAGTTCTTGTTGAGTCGCCCTCTCGTAAAGTTAAGCCCTGATAACATGTCTTGAACAATATAGTATTCTGCACACACACAAACACACACACACACACACACACACACACACACACACCAAAAAAAATTATATGATAAAGTCAGTTAGATAACGTTCAAATGTATCGTCCGAGAATAGTTAGGAATATCTGAAACTTGGAAGTATTTGCAATTTCAATATAAAAATAGAATACATAAATGATAAGAATTAAACTTTCTATTAACGAAAGACTAAAAATAGTATTCATATTATTTGAAGGGTAAAGAGTAAGGATGACCACTATAATTACAGCCATATGTATGTTAATACTGACTATTGCTTTGTCCATAAACATTTAGAACAAGGCGTATATTGATGTGTTGTAGAAAACGAATCTTCCACCATAATTACAGCTATATGTATGGTACTATTGACCATTGCTTTGTCCATACAAATTTAGTACAAGGTATATCTCGATGTGTTGTAGAAAATCGACTCTTTCTCCATGAAATACTAAGAAATCTTTAAAACTGCAGTTAAGTTCATATGTCTAATGGATGCAAGATGTAATTATTATTACAACGTGATGGACGTCTTTATACCAGATGCCAATAACACTGGAAGTACAACTTTAAACATATATCCTTTTTGTTTTAAATTGCAGGCATATAAGCTGGCAGAAAAGTCATACAACATGTCCATGCAAATGAGCTGCAAGGTCTCCCCCCCCCCCCTTCTCTCTCTCTCTCTCTCTCTCTCTCTCTCTCTCTCTCTCTCTCTCTCTCTCTCTCTCTCTCTCTCTCTCTCTCTCTCTCTACTATTACAGCAAGCAACGTGATTGAGTAAATTCAAGAAAATGATATACGGTGAATTCTTCTTAATGTTAAGGAGGTGTTTCGTTCGCAATGATTTAAAAGAGTTGGCAAGATAACTTGAATTTACAGTATGTCAAAGACACAATGACATGGAATCTATCGATTCAAGAAAGATTCTAGTATTTGTTCTATAAATGTTATACATGCATAAGTTCGGTTCTATTTATATCATATCTTGAAAGTCATACATACATTCCAGTTTTTTAAGCTTATGTAATTTCAGCTGTTGATACTATATTCATTCTTTGTACCAATCGACATTGTTTATCCATGATTCCATCATCTATTTCAGCTCGACGCAATTAGATGTTTGGAGCATCAGTCAGATCTGGCCATAAAATTAGACAGACCGGAAGTGAGTGAGAGTCGTGACTTCTTGCGATGTCAACTTCTGCAGGAATTAGAATTGCATTGTGGGATATGTGACGAGCCATTGGGGGATAGACCCGGACGGTTGGAGGTCCTCGACTGTTGCCATTTTGTGCATCAAAAGTAAGTAATGCAGAGTTATTGTTATTTCAACATGAAATCGGTAAACAATAGTAGTGCATTCACTGGCCATGAGACCCTGAAGTCATCCTAATTTTTAAAATGTAATGACTGACACAATTTCGTTTACTTTTACTTAATAATCAGATTTTTTTAGCAAAACGAAATATTATAAAAATTGTAATATAGTGGCTTACAATATACGTTAGTATGCACAAATACATACTGAAGTCGACAAGAAATGGGGAGCGAGATGGGAATTAATCATCCGGAAAGTAAAAATTAGGTACGTTGATTTCCAGTTTAGATATTCTTCATGTGCAAGTATCATGATATAAAACAAGCCTGAAGATGTTGAGTACATCACGTGCAATCATAACATGGAGGGGATCAAGAGATGGTGGGGTCAGGTGGAGCCAGTGTTTTTACTGAACATAAATTAATTTTTAAAAAAGCACTGTATCACGGTGACTTTATCCTCGTTCTGTTGAATTGTTTCGACCAATTTTATTTTCTTAATTGAACCGAGAAAGGCAAATGACAACAGCTGCGGCTGCATTCTCGAAACATAATTACACAAGTATACGAAACAGTAACGGACATACTTGGGCCGTGCCTTCATCTCACTCGCAAGCGTCTGTGGTTATCTCCAAAACTCACTTCTACATGAGACCGGTTTTACATGCTTTAACATGTGCGATTTCTTGTTCAGTAGCAATCAAGCAGCGGTTCTGGTTTTTGGAGGTTTAACGCCATTTTTTAGTGCATGATAGAATATACATGACGGCCAGTATATTTGGTGGAGAAGAACCCCGAAACCCAGAGAAGAACCGCTTACCCACAGGAAGCCACTGGTACGCGTTCTGATATACATACGTTGGCCAAATCGAGACTCGAACCATCTCAGAGAGAGGTAAGATGTCAGTGATCTGTAAAGGCTAACGCCTCAGACATCAGAATCGCACACGTCATTTGACTACATGTGTAGATCGTACTTAAAACTCTTATTTTGCATTACGTATGTAAATTAATGCACGTAATATTCAATCATTTAAGAATAGCTATGATAATACACGGTTTGGATTGTGCCAGTGTTTACCGGATCACATGGAAAAGCTTTGTTTTGTTGGGTTTTAGAGGCAATTTAACATATTGATCATATTATGCCGAGGAGACTATCCCAAGGACATGAAGAGGCAGCCGACCTGGGGTGGCTTGGGGGGGGGGGGGGGGGTCGGAAACGCGACCCTTGGATTACTAGTCAGACATTTTTCCAACTCAGCTACCGTAGATCTTTACAAAGGAAACACTCTAAACGACCGGGCTCAGTCAGATATTTACACAGAAAACTGGATATCATCTGTATTTAATTGCTCAGATGTACAAAGTTCAATTCTTAATTATATGATATCAGAAAGAAAAAATCCTCACCCACCACCACTCATCCAACCCTACGCCACCACTGACACACCACACAAAATTACTGTAAATTAGTTGTTAATTTATAATAGACCGATATGAATAACATATTGACCTGACAAGGTAGCAAATGTTGATAGTTTTTCTTTTGGTCTTGAATCGCAGATTGAACATTCTGTTTCGCTATATTACATGTTGGCTTCGTAAAAGGACGATTTATCAAATATAAAGTGCAAGGGTGAAATGCTATGAACATCTTGCCTTTAGTTTTGTTCAGCACACCTTTAGCACCGAATAGTCTTATCACATCACTTATTTATCAGCTATTGTTTACTTTCAAGACGTATTGCGTATACAATATGTTGTGGGGGGGGGGGGCATGTCGATATATCAGCGCGTTAAGCCCTTCTAAATGCAAGTGAATTCGTAACGTGGAAAGGTAATTAATTTTGGTTCAAGGAAGAAACATGTACCAACCATAACATACTTTTATTCAGGGACTTCATTTGGGGAGGGGGATTTGCACACACACCCCTCTGAATTTGCATGTTCTGTTTGTTTGTTTGTTTGTTTTTTTCAGTCATATCGCTACGATGTCTGCTGTGAGGCAGTTTATAGTGATGTCTAGCATTGAGACATCATACCGCAGACATGTAGCATGATGTCTCACCCAGTCACATTATCCTGACACCAGGCCGACCAGTCCTAACACTAACCTCTTAATGCTGAGCGTCAAGCGAGGCAGCTGTTAGTACCATTTTTGTAAGTCTTTGGTATGACTCGGCCGAGGATCGAACCGACGACCTCCCGCTTCCGGGGCGGACGCTCTAACCACTAGGCCACCGGAGCGGTTGCATGTTCTGTAAAATTGCTGTAGCCTATATATCAAGTTTTCCCACCCCCCCCCCCCTCCGAAAATTGAAATGACGTCTGCTTTTATTACATTGTATGTATGTGGGAGCTTCTCGCGTTGAACTGCTACCCTGTTCAGCAAGTCAAGGGGGTTAACTCAAGATATCCTAGTTGCCAGACGGATTGTTGACACGAGTAAATATAAACAGAAACTTACGCAGTTTACTTACATGTAGTATTAAATAACTTGATATATTGTCATTTACTTTTTTTAATCAAGGTAATTTAATAAGAGACTACGACACCCCATCAAGATAAAAAATAAAAAATAAAAAAGAATACAGCACTTTGGGAGATTAAAATAGTTTCATCTGTCATTAACACTGTAACCGCTGATTTCTGTTGAAATTCGTCAGGAGTTCTGTAAATTGCGAACCAGTAAAAAGAGGAAAACAAACAAACAAACAAACAAATAAAATAAACAAAATTGCCGTCTATCCCGTCTTTAAATCGTGGCTAGATTAAGCCATCCTTATGTGGATGAGTCTAACATATGCTTTAAGTTTTTCAATATTGAACTAGTTCATGCTTCCATTTGACGTCATTTATGTCCATGCTATGATCACATGAGAATGTAAATGAACAAAATACGCTTTCTAATATAAAACATGAAACATTGAACAACATACACGTACACACTTCCATTTGACGTCACTTGTTTCCACGTTACGATCACAAGAGGATGTAACATGAATAAACACAATATGCATTCTATTATGAAATCTTGTTAAACATACGCGTACCGCTAGAAATACAAGATACGGTTCTATGACATTTACTCTTCGTTGTCTCTTTGAAGTCAATTTTACAAATATACATTCACAGGTGCGTGTAAGTTTCAGATACAGTGAGAGGTTCCATATTTTAGCGACAAAATACTGTTGCTGGAAATTATCAGTAAGTATATATTACGTTATAGTAACCAAAATGTAATAGTTGAAAAAATCTCACTTGAAAATTGAAACCCCCAACGTAATAATGTAATGACAAATTTACCTATGTTACTTTGAATGTTTAAAAAGGACAGACTAATCATGTATAATCTATCCCAGGTCATGATATAAATTCTTTCTCGACTTAACAGAAAAGACCAAGGATATTCCAAACATTGCCGTGCTGATAATGTTAACGTTTTAACAGCATCTAATTTTTGGTTGGTTGGCGGTGGGGTGGGGTGGTGTCAAGGTTAGTAGCTCGAGAAATTTCCATTTTCATGTAGTTTATCAACACGGTAATGCTCTCCAGTGGTGTTTGAGGCAACACCAACAGCTTTAAACAATTTTATTGTAACTGTTTTGTCTGTTTTATGAAGGCGTTGAAAATGTAGAAAAGCTTAGAAGCTCAGTTGGTTGCAAGTCAGACTCATAATTTAAGGGTTGTAGGTTCGATACTTAGGGTCGACAAGAAGGTAACCGTGGAAACATAACACTTTAATTTTATACAAGATATTTGTTTGTTTGAACCAGAACTGGGAGAGGCCCTGGTGTTCATTACCCCAGTCCCTGTGATCGCTCTATACGGCCCTGTCGATACATGACCTGGGCAGCACTGGTCGGTTACCTCAGTGTGTCTGTGATAAAGGCATATAGATCAACATTTCTCATGTTATTGCCACACAGTAATGAACATGAACTTACTGCTAAATTCCATTAAAAACCCAATCGGACAACTGCTAAATACCATTAAAACCCCAATCGGACAACTGCTAAATAGCATTGAAAACCCAATGGGACAACTGATAAATACCATTAAAAACCCAATCGGACAACTCTTAAATACCATTAAAAACCCAATCAGACCACAGCTAAATACCATTAAAAACCCATCGGACAACTGCTAAATACCATTAAAAACCTAATCGGACCACTGCTAAATACCATTAAAAACCCAATCAGACCACAGCTAAATACCATTAAAAACCCATCGGACAACTGCTAAATACCATTAAAAACCCAATCAGACCACAGCTAAATACCATTAAAAACCTAATCGGACAACTGCTAAATACCATTAAAAACCTAATCGGACCACTGCTAAATACCATTAAAAACCCAATCAGACCACAGCTAAATACCATTAAAAACCCATCGGACAACTGCTAAATACCATTAAAAACCTAATGGGACCACTGCTAAATGAAATTAAAAACCTAATCGGAACATTACTAAATGTCTTTAAAACAATGTCATACTAAAACTATGGTATATAAGCAGAGTTGTTACTAGAGTTACTTTTCACCACCAACCCCCCAAAAGTGAATGAATAAATGAATGAGTAAATAAATAAATAATGGTGTCGCCGAAAAGCAAATATCTGTCTGGTGGTAGTTAAGGACAGTGGCATCTAGGATATTTAGAATAATTTGAGGCTTGTCTGCTATATTAAATTAAACACATAACAAATGAAGTCAATAGTTTTATTTTCTATAGCTATAACAATTCCCTGGCATCTGCAAATTTTAGATACTTTCTTCGAACTTCATAAATATTAGGACAAGTATAATCATTTTGTTAGCTTCGTAAATAAAAGCAAGTTTAGTTTTAAAAGTGCCTCCCATTAAATATAACCGTCAAGAGGAAACTGAGAATGTAATTATGATGCGTAACAACGCGAGAATAAAGTGATCTCACGTTTATATGGATCGCCTAACAACTCGGAAATAAAGATTGCGGCACAATCGCTTTTTAACTTCGAGATAATTGTGTTACATAGGCATTTTGAAATAAATGTACCATTTAATCACTTAATCGAATCAGTCGATGAGATTATTTTGACGTAATAACAACCAAGCACAAGAGGCTAGTTCAGAGTGTCCATTTTTAAAAATGGCTTTGTATAGTATTCAAAGGAAAAGTCTGAGAAGGTTCCGATTTGCTTCTATCTTAACGAATAGGCAAAAACTCCGTACATTCCCCCCCCACCCCCCGATGCACTGCGTCAAAATGAATCTACCAACGAATAATGCAGTTTAGAGGAGAAATGACAAACTATGGTATTCACACAACCTCCAGTTTTGCATGTACCACACCACCGATGTTATACAGAAAAAGAGTGGAGTATATAAATATAATCATAAAACCCTATCATTTAATTTATCACTGTATACATTTTAACCGACCGTGGCCAGTATATCCCTAATACTGTCAACTTCTTGTCGTTTCGAATCGAACAGGTGTTTCTGTAGTAACGTGGTCGTCATGAATACATGGAACGATCTGTTTTCAAGCAACATATGTGATCTAGTTCAACTTCTTTGATAATCTCATTAATTGAGTGAATTAGGAAGCGTTAAATTTCTTTAAATGCATGAATACAAGAGTTGTTCCTTTTTATTTCTTCATTAAAAAATTAAGATTAGACTTTGCAAATGCCGGACGCAGACGACACAGATTGTTTTAAATGGACTATCCTGTAAACAAGAAAAGGACATCAAATTTCAGTTTGGTATGAAAAGCCAATACATTGAAAGTATTAGGGCGACAGTCAGGCTAGATAGAGATCATAACTTAATGAATTAAATTGCTAAGTTTTAGGCATTTTTCTTGTTTTTTTTATCTTTTTTTATCTATTAAAATACTAGTTGGGGTACAAATAAACGGGGGCGGGGTAGGCGAGTACTGTCGTCGTAATGGGGATGACGTCAATGTTGTGGGACTGGCATCACTCACTAACAAATTCCAAGACGTGTTTTTTTCTTTCTTTTTTTCTTTTCTTTCTGGTTATCGGCCTATGATATTGGCTTGCAAATTTAAGCCGGGTGCCAGCGAAGTATCGTAGCAGTCCATGAAACACTGGAACTAGTTTTTTTTCCTGAACTGCATACATCTAAATGACCAAAGGGCGATACCATTATTTTAAAAACTGTCGACATAGCGATTTATTCAGGAGATGACCATAATATTTACCAGCATGCATATCAATCTGTAAAACACTGACAAGTTTTGCAAACATGTTCTGTTGAGTAAGATGGTTTATGAAAGGTTACTGGCTGTAATTTATTTATTATTCCTGAGATTGAATACTATTAACATTTCAAAGGTGACTGGAAAGACAGCTGGCTGCCCGGGGCAACCGCACCGTCCACCCCCGTCCTCTCCATTCATTACGCTAGTTCATGCACTGATTTTATGTCTGTATATTAAAAAAGCCAGTAGCATTTATCGTTTTACTTTTTAGTATATTGTTTTCAGTTTCTGCATTAGATAGCATGACTGTTCATGAAAACTTGATTGTAGTGCCCCTGATTGATAACACAGAAAGCTTAGACGGTCGGTAAATATAATCCCATGTCAAGAATTTGTCCTTTATACCAGCAATTCATTTGATAAGGACATGTTAGATTTGCGACGGGAAAGAACTAGCGGTGTTTCTTTGAAGTCCCTATTTATGACACCCTCCATAAAATATAGGGCATACATTTTCTGAACCCAACCTCTTACCGAAGAGGGATCATATGAAATCTTGACATAAATTGCTTCTCTATATTGCAGCGGATAAAATAAGAACCATTTATTCCTTAAATCCTGATCTGCCGGCGAATTATGTGACGGCAAATCGGGATCTATGTTGTTTTGCAGTTTGATTCTAGTCGGGGTCTATGTTGTTTTGCAGTTTGATTCTAGTCGGGGTCTATGTTGTTTTGCAGTTTGATTCTAGTCGGGGTCTATGTTGTTTTGCAGTTTGATTCTAGTCGGGAAATATGATGTTTTGCAGTTTGATTCTAGTCTTACGCGAATAAAGACTGTTCAACACGAGATAGTTACCATTCTTAATTCGTTGTATTGGTCACCTACATTTCTAATTTAAGGACCCCAGTATTCATCAAAGTTTATTATGAGGGATCTCGGGTCAATACGAGTGTATTTTATAAAGTGATAACGGGCAGACGTAAACACATTTTAATGTTTTTTTCATTAGCTATGGGTTGAAGATTTTTTCATCAGTACAAGTGAGGCCTGAGAAACCGGCTTTCATTAAAACTTTCATTAAAAATATTAAAAACGATGTAATTCCTGATTTTGTGTGTAAAAGGCACAATAGAATATTACTATGAAGAACAGAACGTACGTCATGTTTGGTCAGAAATGATGTTTGTCAGGTAAGTTAGTAATTTTAAAAAATGGACAGAGTTCAGAGTAACTTTGTCCATGTATGAAACGCACGATTACGTAAACAATTACTCCAATTGGTTAGTCACATATCTTTCCCGTTCATTGGATTATGTAGCATCGTAATCTACAATACGTAGTTGAACAATCATACTCCTATTCAGAAATACATACATAGCCTAACACTCTGTGTTTTGTTTCAATTCCAGATGTGCCAGATATTTGTTACGTGCCTCACAGACTCGCACTGTTCACAGATGCCCCTGTCCAGCGTGCAGGGTGAAGATGCCAGTTACATCCACCACAACATTTTAAACTATTGGTGAATTTAAAACTTCAAGCTTATTGCTATCAAAGTGTATTAACAGTAATTTCTATTTTCTTGTCAGAAGATTTAATGAACAGTTCTTATAGATATATTTCCAGATAGTTTTTTGCTTCCAAATGTTGGTATGTATTAGTCGGTACATTTTTGTATGATGGTTTAAGGCTTCAAATTAAATTTTGTGACCATTGGGTGAGTTTCTTGTATGGAGAAGAAGAAATATTAATAATTTTAACTGTTTCACATTTTGCCAAAACGCCTCAGTGACGTCTTGATTTTCAAGCAACAAGAATGAATGCCTTGTCAATTTTTATTTATACACATAAACAATCTAAGAAATAAGATTGTCGTACACTTTGATTGCTACTTGATTGAGTCCCAAATACATTATAATAAAGGCAACGAGTAATAAATGAATATTTGTGAGTCCCCTATTTAGTCATCTCTACATAATACAGGCAACGAGTATTAAATGAATATTTGTGAGTCCCCTATTTAGTCATCTCTACATAATACAGGCAACGAGTATTAAAATGAATATTTGTGAGTCCCCTATTTAGTCATCTCTACATAATACAGGCAACGAGTATTAAAATGAATATTTGTGAGTCCCCTATTTAGTCATCTCTACATAATACAGGCAAACAAATAATAAAGTCAAGGCGTTTTCATGACCAACAATTCCTAATTTCCATTGCAAACTGATGCATGAAATATAATTCACAAGTTTAGTGTTATTGAAGAACTGGATGGCGCTGTGCGAAATTTCACGGACTCGTGAGTTGAACTTTGCTTGGAATCTGTTTAAGGGTAACTCAGCTAACATGTTTCGCCCACTGACATTGTATGTGTGTTTGTTTTTAGATGAATCATTAACCACTATGAAAGATATTTTGTGATCTGCATATTCACTGGAGTTGTTTCATTTGTTGATTGCCTTGAATATCGTTATAGTCATTCTTATCACAAAAACTAACAATCAACCTAACCACCCCAACCTCGAACAACGTTCCGAAAGAAACAAGCGAGTATGATTGTTCAACTACGTATTGCAGACAAAATTATACACGACACGTCTCAGTACAAAATACAGTATGTATGTATGTATGTATGTATGTATGTATGTATGTATGTATGTATGTATGTATGTATGTATGTATGTATGTATGTATGTATGTATGTATTGGCACTTTTTTGACTAAGTAACGTTAAGTCGTATCTCTTGCTGACCAATTAACATTCTCGTTATGCATAGATCAAAATAAACTTGTTTCATGCACTCAAGAAAACCATTTGCGATAGAATAGGTAAGAACGTGTAATTTTCTGGAATTTGCTTTCAGCGATGGGGACAGTTTGAATTGTTTTCGGTTATGGGTAAATTGGTTGGCAAACAATTGCACAAAACCAAGTAAACAATTGCAAGCTTCTATTATGGAGCAATAATTTGTCAGGTATGTGTAATTTTAAGTTAATGTTACCTGTAGAAACATGGTACCGGATATTTTAGATACAACTGTTATAGTGCCGTAATTTACAACATTAGAAAGTATATGTTTATTGTGGTTTTCGTTCTCTGTAGTGAACATAGATTTAAAATCAAAACAAGAAAATTGACAAAACTATCGATATAGCAGACGACGTTAAATTTTATAAATAATCTTGTACTGATTGATGTGACGATGTTGACCATTTGAAGAAAATATTTTAATAGTGATCAGAAGAGAGTTGATTTGGCTATGCATCTTGCTAAAATTTGAATTGAAAATAATTTATATGATTTGAAATTAAGCTTCGACCATATGAGAAACAATTATGAGTACTACTTGATGACTTCATGATAAGATTAAATGTTCCTTAAAAAATTAAACAATTACAATAGTGTTATTGCATTATCTAAAGTAATATCGACAGTTTTAAAGTAATATACTTCCAATAATATCTGATGAAAGCAAAATGAAATATTAATACAAAGAAGGAAGACCATCCAGAAAATAAAAATACTTTAAGAAATAAAGACGTTTATGATCAAAATTGCAGATAACTTACGCTAGGCGTTAACACTACACAATAACAACTACTGTATTTACTCAATTAAAAGTCAAGGTCCAACTGCAAAAAAAAAAAACCAAAAAAAAAACCACGATCTGCCGTAGCATAATGCGACTGCAAATCAGGGCCTATTTTTTTTACTGATTAATTCTAACAAACTGTGCATGATGTGCATTTGTTTCTTGGAGTGTTTTATAAGTGAGAATATACGGTAAATTTAAGGTGCATTGTCTACAGTCCTATCCTTAAGGTTGACCTTGATGAAGTTATGCGTTGCTTTGCATCGCAAATTTAAAGATAGAAAAAATATTTAAAAAGCACCCCAAAATAAACAACAAAACCCACAACTTACTCCATGTTCCGTAACTGGTTCTGCAGGCGTCAAGACCAGTATTTTGTGCCGTATTTTTACCCTGTCTCCCATTTTTAAAAAAGAAAAGAAATCTGAGAACAAAAGATTCAGTAATTAGTATCGTGATAATAAAAAAAAAACACAAGTTCATCGGATAAAAGTGATTGTATAAAATCTTCATGTGCTTCTCATGTTTTTATCTCGTTCGATTCAGGAGGAATGATTTTATTCTTTGGTTTTGTTTCTTAAATGTAAACATCTACACACATCAACGGAAAAATAATATTATCTTACCCGGTGCCCCATATTACTTCGCCAGTCGCATTGCCTACGCGCAAAAACCACATATCCTCCAGAATAAGCTGGTATCACCAAAGAAAGATGGAACATTGTCGTGAATTTAGTCATTCGTGCGTTGCAGACACGCTCACATGGCCACCGACTCTAATCTAAATACACAGTCACCCGGTATTCATAAGACATAAACGAGGCATACATAAGTTAATAGTTACAAATATGCACCAGACAGAGCGGAAAGTGACAGAGAAGTAAATGAATGCTGAGATTATATGTGATCAAGATAACTCTGTACATGAATATTGCTTTAACAGTAGACGACGCATTTCGCGGTGATATCACGTGTTATCTACGTTGCATGATCATTGTGCGTGTTTGTTGTTAAAAAGCTAGAAATTCATATAGATTTTCTAAACACACCTCTGTTTATTCAGAAATAAATAAATAACATATTTACAAACTAATGATTATGTCTTATAGAGATTTGTCCAAAATGCGGATGGCAAGAAAAATCTCATAAAAGGTAGCATAAAATACACGGAAGTGAGAATGCACTTTACAATTTGGCCTTGTGGCAATTAAATCTTATCAATAATTTAGCATCAAATGTACAACATCACGACAGAAAGTTTGGCTTACAATGACGATGCCACCAACTTAGTAACAGGTTCAAAAGTGCAAATTAATCTTTATGAAGCGTGGGTGACCAACGAGGTCGAAAACACCATATTTATTGCAACATCAATTATAGGTACTTTGATGGCGGGTGTTGTACAATTTTGACATTAGCAAATGTACAATTTTATTTTATTTTTAAAGGAATTGGGTGCATCATTTCCATAACTAGAACTGCGTGCACAAGCACATGTAATTATTCGTAATAGCAATGGTAGACTGCAAAGCGATAAATATGCCTTATACCATTATTTCTTTGACAGACTTCTTCTCCTCTTCAAATAATGACTAATTTGTTTAAACAGCGAATCTAATGCAGAGAGAAAGACCACATCAAATACATTCGATGAGCTCCATTAACTTCCACATGAGTCAACATTACATTTCTGATGAGACAATTATGATATACCACTGACACGAGAAAGAGAAACTGATTTGCATGGGTTTTCTTTGTTTTCTTTTTTTAAAGATCACATGAATTAATCATTCTAAACCTTTCTTAAAAGGAGTCCTGACGATTTGAAGTATACGTACACGCACGTTCATTTGATTTGTAAATAGTTGAACCAGGACTTGTATGAACTACTTTCACCCATCCCGAAGGGAATATAAACTTAAACATTTGATTTGTTGTCAAACGCAAAATGATTTTCCACCCGCTTTTTCTTTCATTGTCACGTACATAATACCCATTCAATTGCCATAAGTATTGTGACTCCATTATGCCGTTGTCTGAATGAGCTTGCATTCGGGCTAAGAGAAAGTATTAGCTAAAACAAAAGGCTCGTGCTTGGTAACCGTATACAGTATACAGTAACCGAGCAGGAGGGCAACTTTGGCCTTTAAAGCAAAGTCAAAGCTGAGACTTTTCCAACCTCAACATCGACAAGAAATGCGTTGTGGAATCAATTAATTGTTTTAAAAAGCACTGCACACACACGTGCCTGAAATTTTGTATAGGCAGATGTCATAGGACGCAGTAAGTAACTCGTATTATGAGATCCAAAACTTCCTTTCTCCTCTTCTGTCAAAATATCTGATATTAATATTTCACACTTAATTTGTATCATCAGACTACATTACTTAGAAGTTTTCAAATGATCCAAAAAAAACTACTTTCATTTTTGCTGTTGTTTGGTTTACATTCTGCTTACGTAACAACATAGAAAAATGGAAAAACCGATATTCATGTGCTATTTTTCTCTGCTTGTATAAGCCCAGATCTTAAAATGACTGCACCGTAAGGGAACATAAAATGTGCATTGTAATGTCGTTACTTAGAAAACTATTTATAAACATACGATCCCATTCATATATTTGTCCTACACGTTTAGAAGTTACAGCAGTTGAAAAAAGTATTAATAATAACACTGTATTATGAGATGTGCTGACTATCATCAAGAAAATAAAGTACAATAACGCTTTTGACTGGTTACTGTTTAGAAGATTTAGATGACATAGTTGTCGGGTAGTTGTCCATAAATGTCTTTATTTTGTTATGAACAGCTTCCTGCCTTTCGCTATTGATGGCTTTCTTAGTACTCAGAATCTGTTGTTTGTGTATAGCACTTGTCATTGGAAGACCACGTTTCTCAGAAAGCTGCTTTTTCCACTGGTTTGCAGACATCGTAGGTCCTCCCAAAGTTATTAGCTGCGAGATTTTCCCCAGAGATGAGGAACCTTTCACGTCCATGAAGGAGGAAGAACTTGACATTGAGGATGCAGAAGAAAACATTTTGCTGTCCACAAGTTGCATTTTGATTTGTGACCTTAGTTGTCGCTGTAAGAGTCTAGATCCAGTTGCACTCTTTGTCTTAATACTATCATTGTCCCTACCGAATACTGACCTCCTACCATCGGCGTCTCCTGTTTGTGCTCGAAGAAGTTTTTTTGTTATTTCGTTCGTTTCGTCCATCCATGCAGGATGTGGTGTCGAGACGCCGCTACGTATCCCTGAATCAGCCTCAGATTTGCTATCTTCCACATCAAGTCTATGTCCATCTTTCACAGAAGTGATTAGACCAAACTTTCTACTGACCGGGCTACTCCTCGGTCTAACAGAGGTAGCCACTGATGTAGTGGTAGACATTGTGTCTGCTTCAGATCGATTTCGTGACATGTCCATCGCTGACTGGGGACGCAAAAAGCGTCTCTTTTTTCGACTCACAATTCTCTCCCCATACAGAAAACAAGGATCACCTTTGTTTTCTTCGATACTCTCTCCATCAGACTCGGAATCTGGTCCCAACCCCTCAGGACTGTGTCCACTACTAGCTTGTATAGTATCCATAGTCATTGAAATCAAACGAATGTCTTGATTGGTTATTCGAATCTGGTGAACTTTTTCTTTGTCCAGTAGATCAAGTCTGGCCTTGAGACGAATTTGCTCAAGATTATTAATTCTGTATGCACGTTGTATCCGTGATGAACTGTAGCTAGGCATTTCAAAAGACGGCATCTTAGTTTGTTGCAAATTGTAAAGATTAGATCAATAACTTCCGGTTGATGTACATAGCTTCTAGATCGTTATTTCCCATATGGTATTGTCATATACAAAACATGTACTACTCGTAAGAGGCAAATGACGTGTTCAATATAGATTTTACTGAACACACATACGTCGATTCCATAATCAGTACCAAAGCTATTATCATGATATTCAGTTTTGGATGAAGCCCGTGACCTACTTTCAAAACTCCATACCGTTGTGGTCTAGGACTTGCTGCATGAAATATAGTCCGTCAAGGTGTTATACCTGAAAAACATAATATTTCTTAATTACCATAGCCAAGCTTATCAAAGCAGTTGTAAATTTTGATCTTAAGATATTCCTCTCAGATAAAAGACCATTATGTGTAGGTGATACAGTTGATTAGGACACAAACTATGTTAACGATAAACGATTTGAATGTAAACCCCTTTTTTTAAGAAGCGTGTTAGGGAATGAGGTCGTATGATAGCATAAAGCTTAATCATTTCATTTTCGTCTAAGTCATGTAAATCTTTCACTTCGTTCCACAATATTTTTAATTATAGTAATTCACAACGTTCATCTTCAAACTCCTCGTCGACATCGGAATTTTCACAGCATTAAATCTAGATTTTTTTATCGTGCATTCAGTAGTCACTTCACCAAGGTGTACAGATAGATCGTTTTGAATAAGAAACTCATTTCTACTGAATTACATGTAAATTAAGAGCCTCCCTCCTGGTAAAATTGAATTTCCAAATTATCTACTCTGTGAGGTTTGTTAAATTTGACTGATCCAGAATTACACTTGCATATTAAAGACGAATCTGTATTTTTAAATGTGGACCATTCCAGATTATTGTTTAAAACATTATCAACCATCGACATCAAAGTGGATCCAGTAATTACCAAAACACGATCCCACATATCGTGCATTTTTATAGACAGCGTGCAATGTTTGCTTCCCTACATCAAACACAGTTTGTTCCTAAGCTAAAAAGAGTTAAATTAACACCAATGATATCAAGATGAACGAGCTTCAATTAATCACAGTCCAGTCCAGTATACCGCACTCTTCTGTATTAAACGACCAAGCATACTGATATAAATTAAAAATTGATTAATTGGAATAATTTATGTAATGTAGCTTATGTAGAAATGTAGCTTCTTACCAAAAGTCCTGGAATATATTGCTCCTTACTTGAAATCCATTTCTTTCCCAATACTACGCTTGTATCAAGACCGTCTTTTGTATTCTAATGCCTTTCAAATGTCAATAACTTTGTTTTATTGTTGTATTTGTATTAGCGGGTACTATCAAATCTGAATTGTATGCACGTAGCAAGCAACACCATAGTGCCAAATTTATTTCATTCGTCACATACGTAATAAATCTTGCAATTTTTGGATACAGTTTTACTTATCAGAGGATTAAGGCTTTCAAATAAGCAAGCAAGATAAACCATTCGGATAATCTCTGTTCTGTCAATACTTGTTCGAGAATTTATATAAATGTTCCTTTGTTTGAACTTGTCCCGACCTCAAAATACACTTACGAGGTATATAGCTAAGGAAAGCATTTGTACGATTGTTTTATCACACGTGTCAAACTGATTGTGGATTTGAATATTGGATTCTTATACAGAGCTGGACTTGGCTGATCAGTATTGACAAAGTTTTAGATTTTAGTAGCTTAAAAACGCGACTTCATGATCACCGCCAAATAATTGATGGCAAATTTAATTTTATAGGCTGGGTTTTTTTTGTACGTGAACTTGTATCGTAAACTGCATTTTGAGGATAGAGGGGAAATTTAATACTCTAATAGGTAGATATTTTAGATTTCTCAAGATATCCAATTGCAACACAAATGTTTTTACATATTTTTAAATACACAAACCTATCGCATTCGATTACCATATATATTTCTGAAAAATGTTTTATAAAAAAATCGAGCAAGTTTAGTTTTGATACGTATATCATAATAATAGTATAATGTAATATCCGTACTAATAAGAAAAAAAATTACAGTGAAATATAATATAATATAATATAATATAATATAATATAATATAATATAATATAATATAATATAATATAATATAATATAATATAATATTGTAATAAATCTGGAGTATGAGCATTGTATAGCGACCCGTTTTGAGGAATTCTTAGATTTGTGTGAATACTTGTGATTGTTGGAATTTGGTGCAATGGAAATAGCCTTAGCCCGAAATAATTAGCCCGTTACTAGGAGCAAACGTCACGGAGTAAAGTGTTATGAGTTTCCATGATGTCATGGTTGACTAGTAGTGAATTCAGGCCAAAATTGAATGAATGTCCCAAGAGTAACATAGTCCATGTTAAAATCTAGCTGTTTACATTGTTGGTGTGACTGCAGCGGCAGTATTTACGGTAGGAAACCGGTAAATTATACAAAACAATGACCCCTGACTTGAAACAATATATTATAAGTTAGATGTTAAGCGTGTCCATTTTAGCAATTATCAAACTGCAAACATTTGCACGCAACAAAATCTAATTCTCTTGTTAGAAGTCTGCTTGCACGGTAATATAGAACTTGAGCATTTGTTTCTAGAAACGGTTATTGTCACCATGTCACGTTATTTGTTATGTTGTTCGAATTTCCAGTCGAGAGGCGATATTGTTAAGCAAATAATCAATCTGTAATGCGTTGCTTGGTGTAAATGAGAAAGAATATTTTTGTGTGTGAAACCAATCGAATCTGACGCCTTGATGCCTTGATCGCCTCTGCTGCGAATGAAACTTTCAAGCATTCTCGAACATTTCCGAGTACAAGTACGAAACTACAGTTCAGAGAGTATTCAGGTTTCACAAGAATAAAGATAGAATCATACAACATTCAGGAGATTTACAACGTTGATCCAACTGCTTGCTAGCTGAATATATATATATATATATATATATATATATATATATATATATATATATATATATATATATATATATATATATATAATCGATTTTATCCTGGACAACTCACAAGCTGAATATAAATAATATAAATAATAGCGAGGCTATATTGACCAACTTCTGCAAAAGATGTGTGTGTGTGTGTGTGTGTGTGTGTGTGTGACAAAATTGACCAATGTTATCTTTACCAACTTTTCGCAAACGAAATGTATGGATGCCATTCAAATAAATATTTTGATGATGACGATATTCTTGCCAGCTGAATATAGATGATGTAAATATAACGACTATTATCTTGACCAACCTCGACGTGTTATGACAGCGGATGAGTTTTTTTTATATATATATAATTGTAAACGTTCTGAGAGTGTGGGTCCTACCATGTGTTATGCTGACCATTCATATACTCAGAACTCCCTTATATCGGCTCTTAGCTTGAGCTTGAAATTGACATACACTATACTGTTGAAGGTCACAGGAAGTACTGTATATGAAATTACAATGAATCAGGTAGCAAGATTTACCCAATTGTCTAAATTATCTAAATTATGGAAGACAGCTGAAACACGAAAGGAGGGAATGGGGTGGTAAGATAATGATAATTAGATTTAAAAGATTTAACCAGAACCTTCTTCAACCATGGCAACACTGAGAGAAACAAAATGCATGCATATAACATGCCAGTGTTAAATCCCACCAGAATCGTTCTTTTGATCAGGATTTGTTTTAATGTGATAGTGATAAAATCTGTTTATTGAAGAATATTTTTTTTTTAAGAAAAGGGGGGCGGCGGCTTGTACTTTCACAGCTTTGTCCAACATACGCAATTTGTGGTATTACTGAGGAACATGAGTTCGTTTTGTTTCCTCAGAATTACTCTCACTACACGTTGTTTGATTAAATGGATCTAATACAGTTGTTTTTAAGATAATGCTTTTATTTTACCCCTTTTATCAGCCCCACCCAATTCCTAATACCTATTTTTATTTATTTCGAAACAAAGGGAAATGATCAAACTGGTTAATTTTTTAAAAAAATTCTGTAAATGCCTTGGAGGATAGTTAGTTCTGTAACATGGCACGAAGCACGAGGAATTCAGAATTACCTATTCTGGAAGAGGGGCGAAGTAAATAAACAAAATTACGTACTTGTAAGTGTGCGGGTGCATATTTCTGTCGATCCATAAAGAGCACATTAGTTTGGGCCAAATAACAATTAATTAGACTTATAGGGTCATTTTCTTGTTATATCGCTATGCTGCATTGAATTATAAGGTATGTGGCGGGAGAGGAAGTGATTCCTAATTAAGCATTCGTTTATTTAACCGGTTCAGAGAAGACCAGCAGGAAGGTTAACTTCGATTTACATTGAACATGTCGAAAATGTCAAAATGGATATTCTACAGAACACGTTGTTGGGAAATCTAGAAAAATCAGGCTGACCGCACATTTTGAATCCTTATTATAAAAGGCGGTATATATATTTAATTCTGATTGGTTACGCTAAGCAAGGGGTGTGTTTTCCACACGTAAACCCCTCGTTCTTAGTAAGATCCATCGATAAAACTAATTAGTCCACGCTTTTCCAGCAAGAGTAAAATTAACGTTATTCCAAGAAGAATCTGAAAACAAGTCTTTCTCGTAAAATCATTATGTTCAATATATCTGTTTCAAATCTCCACACTTTTTCTATCAATATTGCTCGATCCGGACAGTAAAACCGAGGGCGATCATCCTCTAGAAAACGAGAACCGAATAATGGGGGACGCCTTGTAAGAAGGTTCAATTAAACAACCACCAACACACAACACAATCCTCGACCGAGTCATGACAATGACTTATGAAAATGGTGCTAACAGCTGCCTCTCTTGGCACTCAGCATTAAGAGGTTAGTGTTAGGACTGGTCGGCCTGGTGTCAGGATAATGGAACTGGGTGGGACGTCATGCTACATGTCTGCGGCATGATGCCCCAGTGTTAGACATCACTATAAAACTGCCTCACTGCAGACACCATAGCGATATGACTGAAAACATGTTAAACTTCAAGAATAAAATTAGTATGGCCGTCGATTCTAACTTTTTTTTTTGAAATGCTGTGAGAGAGAGAGAGAGAGAGAGAGAGAGAGAGAGAGAGAGAGAGAGAGAGAGAGAGAGAGAGTTCTGATCTTTAAAATTTATTTTGGGCAAATCATGCCGAAGACATGGAAGATTAGTGTCTCTCCCGTGCACACGCCTACGTATATCGAACCCTTGACCCTTGGACAAAATGTCATTAATTCTGAAAACTGAGAGAGAGAGAGAGAGAGAGAGAGAGAGAGAGAGAGAGAGAGAGAGAGAGAGATAATTTATTTATATTTTTAAGATATCACTACGTTGAAGTATTGTCGACAGCTGGCGAAACTTCTCAGTCAGTTGTTACTTACTGACTTCCGATTAAAGATTAGAACCTTCTTCTCCAAGAACGATGGATTAAACAGATAACCTCACATCCCTATAGATAACAGAGACGATCTGAAACCCATATCCCTACAAGATAACAGAAACTATCTGAAATTCATATCCCTAATACATAAGAGAGACTATAAGAAACTGAAATCACCATCAGATAAAAAGACTATCTGAAAATGCTTTTCACTGTCAGATAACAGAGACTATCTGAAACTCATATCACTATCAGATAACAGAAACTATCTGAAACTCATATCACTATCAGATAACATAATATATATGAAACTCATACCACTGTCAGATAACAGATGGTATCTGAAACTGATATCCCTACCAGATAAGAGACTGAAATTCATATTACCATCAGATAACACAGACAATGTTAAACTAATATCAATATCAGATAACACGGACTATCTGAAACTCATAACCCTCGCAAATAACAGAGACTAGCATATCCCTATCAGGTAACAGAAACTATCTGAAATTCATATAATAAAACATAAATTATCTGAAACTCATATCACCATCGGATAACATAGATTATGTTAAACTCATAACCTTTGTCACTAACAGAGACCATAGAAAAACTCATATCCATATAAGATAACAGATGCTATCTGAAACTCATATCATCATCAGCTAATAGAGAATCTGTTAAACTCATACCCCTATCAGATAACAGAGACTCTGTTAAACTCATATCCCTATCCAAAAAAATGAGACTATTGAAACTCATATGATCAGCTAACAGAGACTGCTAAGCTCGCATCCCTATCAAATAACTAAGACTGTATGAAACACATAGCCATGTAATAAAATATATCGGTATGTATGTATGTATGTATGTATGTATGTATGTATGTATGTATGTATGTATGTATGTATGTATGTATGTATGTATGTATGTATGTATGTATGTATGTATGTATGTATGTATGAGTAGCAAACGAATCAAAATATCGTTTAAAATGTTTCCCATTGACTGGTAGAACTATTTAGGTACACTGTTGACCTATTAAAATGATAGTTTATGATGCACTGTATGATATATAACTTTATGCCTTTATATTCCAAAACGATTGTCAAGATTTATTGATAAGTGGACCTTCTTTCACACAGCACTCAATGTTTACTTATGTTCAAAATAAATGTTTGCAATACTGGCTTGACCTTTTCAAGCTTATCTGAACTGTACTTTAGCCATTGTCAGAAAGCAATGAAATATGATAGTTTATTATTCACATCAAACGTAGATTGACGCGCCTTTTCTAACTGATGATAGGGTTTGAAAATGTAAACTTTGAAAGTCGTGTTTTTCTTTCCTTTACTAAATTGCGAACCGGGTATTGTGTTTTTTTTTCAACAAAAAACGTGGCCCTTACAGGACTGTTAAGCAACAAAATGTTCAATATGTTAACTCTTGCATAAGTATGTCCATTTCATTAGTTTCCTTCCAATGTTTCTGTCCGTTCGTCGGTCAGTCACTCTTATTAAGAATACAATGTACATGAACATATATCTGTGTAAAAATACATATGTATATGCACACAATAATAAAAAATGTGGTTAATATGGTTTCTGTTATTAAGGACTAACTATAAAATATATATCTTAAAAAATATAGGTATATTCTATTTTACTGTAATAGTGATTTCTTTTCAAAATGCATCAATTTGCTGCCACAAATTAACCTTTACATCCTCTTTAAAAAGATTATTGGCGAAGAAAGTTTTGCTTATATTCTTGGGTCACACTCTTTCTAATTTTGCAAGTAAAGGATTGTATACATGTATGTTTGCCACACTTCACATGCAAGCTAGCCTTGCCTACTACCTGTATTGGTAACACTTCCATTCCGAGTTATGCAACGTACTAAACTGGTTTCTCGGTTTGAAAATTAGGCAACATAGAAACTATTTTATACTAAATATATGAATATCCATATTGTACGAAACAAAGAGTCGATTAATAAGCAGATATATGCATACTGCAATTCCTATATTTAAAAAAAATCACTCAGCTCACCTGAATATTCCTATATATAGCTGTGGTTGGAAAGTGTCCGTGATTTCTGTTGTTAATAACATAATTGAAATTTGAGTTTCCTTCAGTCCGTATAACTCACTTTTGTATTGTTGACTTTTCTAATGAGTTGCTAATCGTTCATTGGTTTCTTTTGACATATATTCGATTCTGTGTTTCCCAGTGATAACAGTAAAACCGATATCGTTGTCACGGCATATCCTATCTTATCGTTCTATTTCAGATTCAACAAACTGAACAAACATTACGGCAGCTACTATATCTTGTTTTCCTTCTCATTCATGAACTGGTCGTTCAGTCGGATGATAAAAACAGTTTACACGTTTCTCAATTGTTCAAGTTGCTATAACGTGCGCAATCAACGTAGTCGAAGTTCTCTGCGTACTCGTCAAATTCGTCCAGGCGAATTATAACCACCCAATCGATCAATTCTCTTTTCGCCAGGCATCGTTTGCCATTTGTCAAGATTTACCTGACGTATATCCCCAAGAAAAGATCCCATCATATATATGCAGGCATATATTTAGAAACACACGAAATTTCCACACAAAAATTAGAATAATCAATGTACACATTAAAATATAGGTTCTCACTCTCTCTCTCTCACCCACCCTATTAATCCCTCTTATCCGCTTTGTTGTCTCGGGATGCACAATGTATTTGAATTGTCCCTCCTATCTCTACTTCTGGTGAAAATCTCATCTTTTCGGTAAATTTATAAACAGTCGAAAATTGAAGCAATGTGGTATCAACTTTGTGGGAGTTTCTCGTTTTTTCTGAGGTAATTGACAATTCTTACATCTATCTGTACCAAAAAGTCACGAGCGTCTTGTTGCGTATTCTAGTATATAAAGATATATATACTAGTTTTACTGAAAATATAAAGATATATTATAATTAAAGAAAGATACCATAAACGTATGTAAAATTGAATCAAAGTTGTTACTTGCAAATAAAATTATAACATGGTTCGTTACAAAACGGTTCTTATGGGACGATATATGGTACATGCATAAATCAGACGACGATGATTGTGCAGAAAAGATTTAATCTTACGGGTGTAGGTCTCAAGAAACGAATTGGAATTTAATTAATGCAATATCTATAACCTATGCACGGGAACATTGATTATTCTCGAATCTAGATTTCAAAACACCGTAAACAAAAAGTAGGAGTATGGTATTATTGTACATTACAAAAATCACTAAGTCAACAGGTGCTCGTTCATAAAGAGAGTTATATAATGAAGTTGTATCATCCATGTAATGAATGGTGTTTAAACACCCAGTAATATAATCTATTTAAAACTGCTGAGGTGTATGTTTAGATATAAAATAAACATATAAAGTAAATATATATTTAATTTGCGTTTTGCAGACCATGTACTCGGATAAAGCAGCAAAATAAATTAAACTCGATAGTAAGATCCATAAATCATAAATATCACCGCTTCATAAAGTCTGATAAAATTTCATATTGGAGTAATCTTTTAGAGAAAGGTATGTGAAATTAAAAGATTCGGACCAAAATACGAGCAAACTTTATATCTAAAGGGAAACTGTTATATTACTGGCATATTGATATAAATATTAAAATCGAGCATCATCATCGCCTCCGAAATGCAACATTTATTTGTCAAATCTTTGTCAGCAAATCGGTTAAGTGTATGTCAAAAAAACAGGACTAATTGGACTGTACGTACATTTGTAAATTTTTTATAGCCCTACGCCATATTGTGGTCGCATCCGTATATCCGTTCTTTCCTACTTATATATATATATATATATATATATATATATATATATATATATATATATATATATATATATATATAGAGAGAGAGAGAGAGAGAGAGAGAGAGAGAGAGAGAGAGACCTATAAGGATATCGCCATGAAAGCAAACAAACAAGTATACTGCATATTTAACTTAATTACTTGTCTTATACCTTTTCAAATAATTTATTGAGTATAAGGTTATAGTATTCTCATTTTTCATTTTCGGACTGCTCATTGATTTCATTGTCCTTCTTTAGTTTCCAATAATTGAAATGTCAATGTTGTATTTAAATGTATACATGCTTCCTCAGGCGGAAAATCGTTCGTATGACAGAAACAAATATTAATATTATGCATAAGACAGATCAGTTGGGTTAATACATTAACGTTTTGTATTACCCAAAAAAATATTGGCTGCATTATGTACTTTAAAAAAAATAATGATTCAGCAATATTGATATTACTTTCGCAGAAAATAGGCATCCGAACTGGAAGACACGTATGATCCATACATTGAAAATATAAGTTTGAACATCAATTTATATACACAAGGAAAATGTACATATCGTTGCTTAAATACTTGTATCTAACTTTGACGCAGTCATTTATTCGTGCACGTACACACACGCACACACGCACACACGCGCGCACGCACGCACGCACACTCGAAAGTGTCGAATTTTGATTAAGTATTGAACCTAAAAGTCGAATGCATTGAGCATTAAACTTGTTCCACATTTTAAGCCAGAAACGTCTTTGTGAAGAGTCATTTCGATCTTTTCTTCCCCCCCCCCCTCCCCTCATGTCAATGTTAACCTTGAAAGGCAAGTATCTACGATTCATTTATATTTGACGGGCATCGCAACGCTGTCCTGAGAAAATAAACATTTGAGCTACCAATCACAACCACTTGAAAGAACTCATATCAAATAGTCATTTTCAAAGGGAAGTTGATAGGCAACGTTGTTCAGATTCTAGGCTGGTCCGAAATCTGATGAAGAAATGGTTATCTTGGGAAAATTTAGAAACCGCTGCTTACGATTGGTCAGTGTATATTAAGGCGTACACTTTGGAAGTAATGTACATTGAAATTGAAGACTTTGGTCGAAATTCTTTTGTCGGAAAATTTCTGAGAGAGGAGATGTTTGGCTCCGATGAAGCCTAAAATAATACTGCTTTCCTCGTTAAACAACAAAAAGGGACCAGGTGTCTGTCTTGTAAGAAAAGAGGTTGTAGTGCCATGATGCACAATGTCGGAAAGATAACAGCATTAACAGACGCAATTTTAATTTTTCACTTATTTTTTTTGTTTTGTTCATACAAATGTGTTTAATATTAGGATCAATATTATAGATCGTTTATTCAATTTCATGGAAATCTGTTGATGTTTGAGTTGTTATGCAGTTTATCTCTTTAATTTTATTTCTTTAATCGCATTCAATCTAAATTTTCATATGTGTAGGATTTCATAGGATTGTATGAATTAATTCCATTTGTCTGTTAGGAAGATACTGGTTATTGTGAGTTAACGATGATTGCATATTTATATCTGATTTTGTAATGTTTAAATAATCTTGTAGATTATGGTATGCTGTGCGCTAGAATTTTGTGAAGTTTATGCAATAGGAATCGAACATTTGGTAGCGTAGGTAAAGAAATAAAGTAATGTTAGACACACACCCCACGTGTTAATTTATGGTCGGTCGATGTGAAGCGAGAGTGATAATCTATCGAATAACGTTAGAATTTATGCAGTATTTGGATACCTAGTTATGCCTCTGAGGAACGTGTGAGAATTTTATGTACTTATAGAAAGTGATATGTATAGAGATTATGGGATAGTGTTGTCCTTTAAGGATACAGGTTTCTGAGAGAGACGGGACAGTCCGAAGACGGAAATCCGGAAAGAGATGTGTTCAGAATAAAAGGTCAAGAGAGCAAGGTGATGCAGTCACTTGTGGACATTGTGTTCTTTTCACCACTCGTTATTATGATGAAATAAATCCACATTAAACACAGCTATTAAATTCTGTTGACAAAACTTAGGTTGAACTGGAATTGCCTCCATTAATTTGTTATTGATTAAATTTTTTTATTTTTCTTGTCTCAGGGGACTCGTGTTGCATTATTTCTTCCCATTCGTATTGTTCAGTTCTCTGTTGAAGTTATATCTATCCACTAACACCGGGCCATACAATCGAGGTGAGATCATCCCCTGGATAACCTAGCTAAATCCAATATTTTTTTTTTTAATGGTTTAACGCCATTTTTCAGCACAATATAGGCTATACATGGCGGCCAGTATTAATGGTGGAGGAAGAAACCGGACAAACCCCGGAAAGAACCACCGACCCACGAGAAGCTACTGGCAAGCTTTTTCACATAACTACATTTGCCGAATTTTAGACTCGAACACACGCAGACAGAGGTGAGATGGTAGTGGTCCGTAACGGACAGCGCTTTAGACCACTCGGCCACTCGGGGCCCCTGCTAAATCCAATTAACTACATACATACATACATACATACATACATACATACATACATACATACATACATACATACATACATACATACATACATACATACATATTGATCTAACGATGCAGTAATTAATCGATTAACTCATCCCAACATTCATGCAACCATTTATTTGATCCATCCACCTAATAAATGAGTATAAAAGTTACCCTTTCACATCCCTCAACCCGAAAAGATACGCCTTACCTCATAAACGGTCTAAATTTACGTTATTACGCTGGTAGATGGTACTGGTTTCAAACGGCCACAGTTTAGTTGACACCCAAGCCGTACACATATGAAAGTGTCTCTAACCTTTACTTATTCTTATACACCGCTCCAATGTTTGATAAGTGGGGTGTCGATCTTCTGTACACTTGATTAGATTTATTGCCAGGTATGTATCGATTTGCTTAGACAGGAAACATAATAAATGTATATTAAGAAAAACCAATAATTTGTATCTATAAATATGTCCTCTGTGTCTGTCCGATTTGTGTATTATATCGTGACTAGTGTAAGGAGTAAAACGACAGGCGAGTACCTTTCCTTTGGAATTTAGAGTCAGTTTTATCAGATGCTATCGTTTGACATGAAGTCATAAAGTCAGACAGACAAATTGGCGTAAGTTGAATAGACCGATCCATCAACATAAAGACAGACTTAAAAACAGACACGAATACACACGAAATCCATATCGCGCTAAGCAGGCAATACTTTGAAAGTCGATGAAGAAATGAACCAGTTAAAATGGAATTGTTTTAATTAGTAATACTAGGTTGATGGTAAGGCATGTTAAGAATGGACATCATTTGTCAGCTGATCATGAAAACCAACGTCCCGAAAAAATGTCGCCAATCCATCCATCCATCCATCCATCCATCCATCCATCTGTCCGTCCATCCATCCATCTCTTTGTCTATCTATCTATCTATCTATCTATCTATCTATCTATCTATCTATCTATCTGTCTGCCTATCTATCTATCTATCTATCTATCTATCTATCTATCTATCTATCTATCTATCTATCTATCTATCTATCTATCTATCTGTCTGCCTATCTATCTATCTGTCTGTCTATCTATCTGGCTGTCTGTCTGTCCCTCTGTCTGTCTGTCTCTCTGTCTGTCTGTTACATAACTACATGAGAAAACCTAATACATTTCTAACGAACTTAATGACGCAATTTGTGGATTCGCAACACATAACTTACTCTGAAGATTATTTAATATAGATAAATATTGTCATAAACATGTCATCGGTAAATTAACTTACTTTAAATAATTTGTCTATCCAATTTTTTATATAAAAATTTGGGAGGGTGCTCTCTCCCATTTTGATCTTCACAGACCATTTGGGGAGGCCCTCCTGCCCTTATGTTAAGTGTTTGCTATAAGGTTTGTATTTTAATATTATTATAAGTGTATAATATCTAGTTTTCGAGTTTCACGCAAAACTTTTTTTCTGTTTCTTTTTAAATATTTATTTTGTATTGTTAGTTTTTTTGTTTGTTTTTTACTTTTTAAAATATTTTTTAATGTATATATAAATACATTATACATTTTATTTTCTTGTAGAAAGTATTTGTGACTCATGCATTACTCCTTTTCCTCTTGTGTTTCCCTTTCTTTTCTGCTTTTCTCTCTCCTCCTGCTTATATCCTTCTCTCTATCCTTCTCTCTCCATTCTGATTCTGTCGTATCTATTGTTAATGGTATTTCTTTGGATCTGATTCTGTGTTTTGTTTGCCTGTTGTTATCTGCTGTTTTGATGGACTTGGGTTTACCTCTAACTTTTTTCTTTTTGGTGTTTCGTTATGGATTCTCTCATATATTCAGTTAAGGGCAGCTCTTCATTTTGCTTTTGTATTTGTTCTCTTTGTAGCCTGCTTCTTTCTCTCATTTCATCCCTTTTTTGTTCTTCCAATATTTTCCGTTCTTGTTCTAATTGGTATTTTTTAAAATACAAAATCTCTATCACATCTATTTCTTGGATCTTCATTTCCTGTTTCAGTCGCTATTTCTTGTTTCTCCACCTGTTGGGTTATTCTTTGTGGTATTTGGTTTTCTATATAATATGTCATGATTTTGGAAGTGCTATGTTTTGGGGAGGTTGGTTTATTCTCCATTTTTTTATTTTGCTGTGTCCCTCCTTTCCTTTGATCCTTCTATTTTTATTGTTGTTGTTGTTGCTGCTGCTGTAGTCTCCCTCTGTGTTCATTGTTGTTGTGGGGACATTTAAAAAACCTGTCTCGTTGCACCTGTTACATATCCTGTCATATATGCATCCCTTGTACCATGTTTTCACGAGGAAGCCATGCATAAGATAGGAATTTTTGATTGTTCTGAGGTGTTCCTTATCTATTTTAATAATCTCATCCCGTTGTAAACTTGGGTTGTCCGTATTATCCCCAGTCTTGATGTTTTTACGTTTATGGCAAATTTGTCCTCGAAGTGCTTCACTACTGCTTCAAGTGGTATCTCTAATGGAATATCTGATATAATCACTTCTCCTATTCTCTTTTTAATCTTTCGTTGTATTGGTGCTGGTGTTTCCACAATTATGGCTCCTTTAGCTATTTCCATTTCCCTAAATTGAAGTATGGGTTCATTCTCTTTAGGTCTAATCATATATACTCCGTATCCCATTGGGTTTATGGAGTATAGCGTTTTGATATATCCTGGATCTTCAGCTTTAAGAGCTATCATCATCTCTGTTGTGCTTGGGAAGTCCTCCTTGGGTATTCTCGACATGTTCAGAAATTGCGCTCCTTCTTTGTAGGTACATTGCAAATAAGCTCCGTCTTCGTGCTCGACACGTTTGACCTTGATTTTTTTCTTCAAGGTTCCTTATTTCTTTCGCATTTCGTATCCTACATCCTGCCATTTTCCTCTTCCTTTATATAATTCTATTTTGTATTGCTCTCATAGTTCATCTTTCTTTCTTTATATCTGTATATCTGATTGATTCTCTTTTAATCTCATTGCTGGTTCTTCTGTCATTGTTTACGACCATCACTGTTTTGTAAGGGCCATTGCTATTATAAACACTTTCTTTTCTTCTCAACAACAAATATAAGAACAAGTACTGGCTTAGACAGTTCAACCCAGTATACACTTGTTGATTTCACATTACGGCACGTTTCATATTATATCAAATGTCTAATAACATTTGATGACTTTACTCATCCCGACGACGTGGTGTTCATGTAGATCTGACCAGTTTTTGCCTCAAAACGAATTTGACCGAGTTTACTAGATGGGTTGTTGTTGGTATTGACCCCTAGGTCCTGTCCCGGCCAAAAACGTAAAATGTATCGGAATCCCCCTCGTGACCTTTTCATTAAGTCACGTGCGAGAACCCGCCAATCAAAGTTACCATGAGGCGCCCATGCGAGTGGATAGTCATGTGGGGAAAGGAAAGATTTATCAGTAACATAAATTCAAAACGTCCATTACAACACTACTCATGGTCCGACATACTTTGTCAATAGGTGGCACAGTTAACCGTGAAGAAACGTCACAAAAAACAACGTAGTGTGATATAAGATCCCTTAACATATGGTTGGAGATGAGCAAGAGCGTTGCTGTGGTATCTGTTGTCAACACTGAGGTTGCAGTACGGTGACTGAAAGATCAGAAGTTTGGGCTAAATAAACGTTGCAATGATTTGTAAGATAAGCGGGCAAATAGTCATATCGATTATGAGCCAGGAAAAGACGCTGTGAAACTTCGGTCAGATATACCTACAGTATTTATATTAATATTACATCGTACATGCACCTCCGCGGTTAAGATGGGGATTGTTTTCCATGCGAATTTGATTATGCCACTTAATCTTGACAATGGTGATGCGTTAAAAATCACAAGCCCTTGGATTCAAAGTTGTTCTTGTATGATCTTTAACTACATTAATAAGGAAATCGAATAACTATTACAAAGGTTCTGGAAACGTTGGAAAAAAATCACCCAGGTAGGATCCGGATGGACTGATGACAGATGCTTGGAAGATTTCAGCGTTAAAGCCTTTAGGCGGATCAAATTATATTCAAACCTCAACGCGTATTTCGCGGCGAGCAGAGATGAGTGTGGATAAATTATGACAATCGATCGTTTGAATAAGTGCTTTTGACCTAGAACCGCTCCGGTTGCCTAGTGAGTAGAACGTCCGCCGCGGAAGGGGGAGGTCGTGGGTTCGATCCCCAGCCGAAACATACCAAAGACTTACAAAAATGGTATTAACAGCTGCCTCGCTTGCCGCTCAGCATTAAGAGGTTAGTGTTAGGACTGGTCGGCCAAGTGTCAGGATGATGCCCCAGCGCTATTCTTCACGATCACATTATTAATAGAACTATGATGGACTATCAAAGCTACCGACGAGAAACGATATTCGAAGCAGAACAATAACTGCGAGATGAAATCACAAAGACAAACGTGCTGCCCATGAAATATAAACGTGTGCGTGTGGTCCTAAATGTTATTTCTGAAATCACCTTGAGAAGAATCGTTGGCTTTTTTGTTCCAGGAATTACGACTATGGCGATCATAATATATATTCTAATCTACATTGATGTTGGATCTTTATTTATAGAAACTGATGCGACTAGCGGCGCTGGTAACAATTTCGTTACGGTTACAGTCGCGAATACGCGTCTATTCAGAAACTCTTGTGAATATCTGATGTGGATAAAATAATATCGAAATGTAAGATAAGCTTTTATAGCTATTAACTTAGTTGATGATAACTTTTGCAGTATCTGGATGCTTTAATGTAAAACTCAAATTTTATTTTATAGAACGATGATAAGGAAAAGAAGGCATACATATGCAGAAGACATTATAAATAAAATCAAGGAAGAAACGGAAGATGATTCTTGTTTAGCCAGCTCACGAACCAGTCATTCCACCGATTATGTTGTGCCAGCTCGCGGACTCGTATATGTAACACTTGTGTTGTGCCTAGTACAATTCAAATACTTTAAGTCGGTTTGGTTACGACGAGAGCATTTAAGCAAACCATAATCATGGATGTGCACGTGGACATGGATGCACTTGCGCGTTCACGTTTACATTTACTAGTATATGCACTTGTGAATGTGCTTGACACGTCGAGAAAGTTTATGTTACAATCTGAGAGACATGCTTGTAGTATTATAATAGCTGATTTGTTTGGTTACTGAGTTGGATTAAAATATTCGATATCATATGACTATCCTTATGCATGGGCCTCAAATCGTAAGTTTATATTGCATGTAGATATTAACGGGATATGATGACAAATTGCTAGAAGGGAGTTTGAAGGCATTAAATAAGTAACAAAATTCCAAAACTCCTTTAATTATATTACTTCCTGCGCTGTTCTCTTGAATACATTGGATTATATCGTTTAGTCGTACAGCCAAATTCCAGACGAGAGATTATATAAGAAATTCAGTCATGGCCCAACTGCACAACTTGCTGAAATCTAGTGTTAGCCATTAAAAACATGCACAACGCAGGTTACATCGACTATAAAACACCCAGTTTACACTAAATCAGGGTGATTGATTTTTGTTTGTTTGTTTTTTAGGGTTTAACGCCATTTTCAGCACACGATAGGCTATTTATGGCGGCCAGTATTATTGGTGGAGGAAGAACCCGGGAAAAACCCCGGAAAGAACAACCGACCCACGAGAAGCTACTGGCAAGCTTTCTCACATAACTACATTAGCCGAATCTTAGACTCGAACCCACGCAGACAGAGGTGAGACGACAGTGATCCGTAACAGACAGCGCTGTAGAACACTCGGCCACTTGGGGCCCCCAGGGTGATTGTATTTACTCCCTAAAATATACATAGAACGGAACACATGAATTCAACCACGCAATTCAGTAAATAAAGGGTACAATGCCTCAATTCTCTGATTGTCACCTTCAGCGTTCAGTGGAAAACCTGCCTTGATGAATCCAAAATTGTCCTATCCCAAATATGTCTCTTCGTTATACTCTTAAATTTCACACGAGGATGGTATCACTGCCTCCAAGGAAGCATGAGATGGTCTGTCTGAACTTTCCCTGCCGATCTACCATTTGCAAAACTTTCAACATATAATTTCGACATTTTTTTGTATTCAACAACCACCAACACTACACATTAAAGGAACTGCATTCGTCACTAAAATGGCATCTTCGAATGCCAATATTTTCATGAGAAGACTCGACCAAAATCTCACCACTGAGGCAACCAATCGTCTTATAAGTTGTTTCAGATTTATTGACGACATTAAAACAGCGAAAATATTATTTTTAAAAGTTAATTAAAAAAATGTCCGTTAATAACTTCCATCTTAGGATTAAATTTGCGTCGGAGACTTCAAACAGGCCCAACGTTTTCTCGGATACTCATTCTTTCCTAAACCAAATTACTCTCGACCCGTTAGTACACTCAGCACGTATTAAAATATCTTCCTAGTTGCATGTGCGCTCGAACTAACGCACATGATCTAAACCGGTTACCTTCACTAGAGACTCAGAAATCTCATAGTGCATTTTAAAAGGAGGGATACAGAAGAAGTTGAATCTGTTAGCAAAACTAGTCTCCTGAAATATAAAACCAAGAAAGAAAAGAAGAAGAAGAAGAAAAAAAACAACAACAGCCGCTTTTCTTTCGTGGATACTTTAACCTAATGCCCCAAACTTCAACATATAATCCTGATGCACTGGCACGAGATCTGCCATCTGCACGTTTTTAGATACATTTCATTAAGTTATAATAGTTGTCTACTGTAACCTAAATTTGTCAAGGACCATCTGGTATGTGCCAAGGTAACTTCAGAAAACGATCATAGAGAAAATGCTAAAACCGTCTCGTATTATTAATCAAGATTAGTTGATTTAATTCTCTAATACGTTGTCACTTGAATTGCTCTGATAGAGCTCAAGGCAGATAAAATTGGATACAGAAAGTTAATTACTGGGATACAATGTCAGTGTGATTGCTACACACGAATCTAGGACTATGTTTGATCCTTTCTTGGGGATTTGCTATTAGTCAGGAGGGTGTGTTAATTGTTTCGTGTTGGAAAGTCAATAGTTGCCATCACCCACTGACCTGGGTTTGAGTCTCTATAGGGCACAGGTGAGAGAGAGAGAGAGAGAGAGAGAGAGAGAGAGAGAGAGAGAGAGAGAGAGAGAGAGAAACAAATAAAGCATAATGCCATTTTCTTTACATGGGAGCGATGTTAAATCTGGCATATAAAGAAATGTTAGTTATCTAACATAGCATTGTGTTACGTTTCTCTTAGATCTGAAAATGAAAACCGCAAACTACACATTCATTAATCTCCATCTGGAAAAACGTTTATAAGCCCTGTTCAGTTTATCGATTTTATACATACCAAATATGACCTCCCTACAGATATAAAAATGCTTGTTCGTATCAATAGTCAAAGGCATCTGAACGTACTTCAGAGTTACATGTACTACTTTATGTATTCCAGCCAATACACTTAGTTACGATTTTATGTTATACCATTATTTATTTTCGTCACTAACCAAATAAAATCCAACAGACCTGCAGATTTCGAATGAAACACATCGAAACTAGAGGGAGTTATGAAGTTTTGATTGATAACGTTCGCAACAAAAAAAATGGAAATTATTCATTGTACGTTTCATGACTTGCATTTCAATTGAAACACTGCCCAAGGCTTTTTTACGCTAGATATTTGTCATCAAGGGAGTAAACTTTATTGTAACAGAAATGATTTTCAATTGTTTTTATTGGCTTGTCTCCCCTGTCATCCTATATAATTACGAAAATTTTCGAACATGTCAACATAGGGAAGTTATCAAAAATGGGTGTATTATGTTCTTTCTAAGATTTCCACACAATAATCTTTCAGAAGTAAGATACTGAGCTTATAATCCCAATGTGCCTTATCTTCAATTTAAACATTGCATTTTAATATTTAATCTTTTGAATTCTAGAAGCTTATACATATTTTTAAGAAGCTGTTAGAAAAGAGCATCAATACTCTATACTGTCAATATATATATATATATATATATATATATATATATATATATATATATATATATATATATATATATATATATATATATATATATATATATATATATGGGCCATTACTGGACAAATTAAATGTTAGTCGTATTCCTATCTGAATATATTCCATTATCAGAAATTTAAAGAGTAATATCCAAGGTCACGGTTAAGTGATAAAAATAAAGTATTTCAAGTTAGCATGGCCAGGATTTATATCATCTGAGTTACTCATATGATTATACGCTCTTCATGCTTATACAATTATAAATGTGGTTGTTTTTTTTTTTTTAATAAACGCAGTGAAACGTGTGAGAACCTGGCTTGGGGGGGGGGGTAAATCGGGGGACATTGAAATGAAGCATATAGTCACACTTAATATTTTAATCGACAGATTAAAGTCCCTATTTAAAACATCAATGTTACTCCTTCAAGCCACTACTTAAAACATCCATGTCACTCCATCAAGCCCAGCGCTGGATTAAGCACCGTGGAGGCCCATAGGCAGTCAAACTTTTGGGGTCCCAGACCCACGGTCACGGTCTTATGGGGGCCCCTAATGGTGCCCATAAAAGTCGCGGGGCCCATAGGCAGTTGCCTACTCTGCCTAATGGGTAATCCGGGACTAATCAAGCCCCTACTTAAGACATCAATGTCACTCCTTCAAGTCCCTACGTCAGGCACCCATGTCACTCCTTCAAGCCTTTTCACTTCTTCAAGTCCCTTCATACGCCAGTCAACACTCAATCTTTCAAATCCCTACTCTAATCATCAATGTCATTCATTCAAGTCCCTAATCTAGACATCAATGTCATTCCTTCTTCAAGTCCCTAATCCAGACATCACCGTTAATCCTTGAGAACAGTACGCCATTTATCACTCGATCCTTCAAATCCTTCTTCAAATTCCTTCTCCAGGCGTCCAAATGAATCCTTCGAATTCTTACTCCAAACATTAAATCAATATTCAACTTTCTACTCCAGTAATCAAAGCCAATCCATCAAATATATACTCATGGCATTAAAATCAATCTTTCAAATCCTTACTCCAGTCAGGTAACTCATTCCTTCAAATCCCTACTCCAGTCGTTAAATATAGTCAATATTTCAAATCCATACTCCAGACATCAAACAATTATTCAAAACCCTACTCCAAACATCAAAGTCAAGATTTCAGATCCCTAATGCAATTATAAGACTATTTAAAATCCTTATTCTTCAAATCTATAATCCAGACATCAAACTCAGTTCTTGAAATGCCTGTTCTATAGATCAAAGTCAATCCTTTAAATCCATAATCCAGACAGTAATGGAAAAGATGATATTAAACCGTAAAATCAATAATAAATTCATTATCAGTATCTTTCCAAAGTCTGCAAAAGCAAGAGTTGAACACTTTATTTTATTCTGGCAATATCATTACCTCATTTTAACGAGCTACAAATGGAAGGTGACCAGATAAAACATTTAATACGCAAGAGAACTCATTCATCTTGAATAGAATTCCTTGATAAATATAAATTTGCCACAATCATTATACGTGTATCATTAATTAGTTTTGTCCCGAAAAGATGGCGCCACTGGAAAAGCCCTTCGCTAACAACTACCAACTACGGCATACTTCTGGTACTCCATGTTAGTGAAAGTATTTAATCTCTACTATTTCTCCATGATGCCCTTTGCCCGTTACTCTTATTTTCCGTTTCCGCCCTCCCCACCCCAACCCCCAGTGAAAAGAACAAACACTGCAGGTGACGACACAGCTGTATATACCTGATTTAATGTTATTTATTTCCCCGTTGCATTGTATTAGTTTCGCCATCTTGAATTCCTCCACTGGTTTGGGTCATTTAACGGTAAGGTGCTGCATTGCAGTTTGATACCTTGCATAAAGTCAGATTTTTTTAAGAAAAAGAATTTCCACTGTTTTTCTCCCTGATTATGCTGGCTACTTACCAAAAAATCTTGTATATTTTAGGTATTGTTAAAAGCACTATTAACAGTGACGTCACTAGGGTTGGTTTTCCACAGTGCGGTAACTCATGGTGTCTCCGTCATAGAACCCCTTTCTGTAGAAAAACACTCAACTTTTATAGACAGTCATGTCAGATAACTTAGGATATCACCCCCATGAACCTCCTTCCTGCAAAAAATTTGGAGCCCTCCGCTCTGATAGTGTCACATGGTGCGGAGTGCACCCTCGCACCCCTAAGTGACATCACTGACTTTTAGTTATTTTCATTTATAGAAATAGAACTTGGCCTTGCTTCATATGCACATGTTCCGAAAAACTGAAAGCTCCGTTTGGTCCTATTCACTTTTTGGACTTAAAAGGAGAATTGTAAAAGAGAGCAAATACATTTTTTTTAATTTCATATGCATTTAGCAATTCATTAATTGTATGTTTAGAATCCGGTATTGTATAGTCTGGCAAAATTCCTTTACCCTAATTTAATAACTGTGAAAGAAAGTGTACTTTAGACTAATTCAGTCTTAATTTTCGAACACATGGTGGCAGTCATTTTGGTTAGCTGTGTGCTTAGATCATGTACAGTTTCTACAAGTACAATACCCACAAAGCCACAATAAATGAAGGTAACAATGAGATATGCAAACATTCAATCCATAGAGCATATTGCAAAATGCAAAATGCAAACACCTTACACCAATCACTCTCTCAGAATATGAAGAGCGCATTATTGCATGATTTAATTTTGGTTGTATAGCTGAAATATTTAACTTGCAAGCATTAAAACAGTCCTTTTGAATTATTCTTGCGTTTTTGTCCAATAGAACAGTATTCATTAGTAACACAATCCCAGCCTCACCTTCCCCGTGTGATGAAAGGTGAGCTATTGTAAAAATGAATATCTCATTTTCTCAACATAGCAACAAATGTTATCCTGAAAGACAGGAACATGGAACTTTACACAACTATTTTTGAGATAACACTAATAAAATTGTACAGTTTGAAAAGGATGTACAGATGAGATTCACTTAATTCAAAGGTCAAATGTTAAATGTTTGCTTATTCTTCTAACACTAGAATTTGATTTGTCATCATTAATGAGTGAATTTCATTACCAATGAATGAAAAGAAACATTTGTTGCTAAATATCTTACTCACTGAATGCTACAGTTTTCAATTTAAGTTGACTTCACTCCGGTGTTATAAGAGATATAATTTCCCTATGATTAAGTTCATCGCACACACAATACTGCCAGAGAATGCATATTATGTAAGTAATGAGCAAACTAAGTACAATTAGCTTAGTTTATTGCATAGCAACAATGTTAATGTACCATTTTACTGAGGATATCATAGATTATGATATAAAAAAAGATAAACAAATGCACAGATTTTCCTATTTGTTTAGGGGCGCACTTTAGTTTCGCATTTTGTATAAGGGTAAGATATGTTAAAGAAACAAAATTTTACCGGATTTCCTCACTGGTTATAATGTTTTGTTTTTTTTAATAAAAAATACCTTGTATACTTTTGGTTATGTTAGAAGAACTGTTTATTCCCTTTCTTTCCGTGTATGACTCATGGGTATACATAGTGGGTTATACAGTATACAGAATGACCTTCAGATGTGCAGTCTAAAACACACACACACACCTGACATCTCTGCTTTTGACTGCCTGTATTTCGGAGATATATTTTATACAATAATGAGCCTATAGCTTTAAAAAAATAATTATTTTTTTTTATTATACATGCATTTATATATTTAGAATATGAGCATTATCGTGTGGCAGTTCGTGTGTACTTCGGCAACAGGTGATAGTGAACATTGATGCAGATCCGGAAAAGAAATCTGACCCATTGCACGATGCTTTGTTTATAGCCCAGCATATAATAATAATAATAATAATAATAATAATAATAATAATAATAATAATAATAATAAAATCTAGAATTGACTTTTAGATGATGATGTCACATTTTTAATTAACAATTTATTTATTTATTTATTTATTTATTTATTTATTTATTTATTTATTTATTGCATCTAGGAAGTCCAAGCATGCAATATTTCTCACCGAAGAGAAAGATACAAGTATCAGAAGCAGATTGGGAAAGTGGAGTTGGGCTGAGTCACCGGGACCCCCTTCCCACACCCCAATTAAAAACATGTGCTTGAAACAACTGTTTTGTTTTTTGTTTTTGCTAGAGTAAGTTCTCTATACAGTTAGATAGTTAAAATTATGTCCTGGAAACGCTTTAAATGCGCCAGTTTCCCCTGCGCCCCAACTAGGATCCCACAGACTCTTGCCTACTTGCTTAGCCTCCATATCAACCCACCTACCCAACCCACGAAATATATTCCTTTGTCAGCCCCTGACTATAAAAATGCAATTACTTTTTATAATATTTGTCACTTAAGTTTAAACACCAGTTATATTCCTGGGGGATGTTATTGTGAAGAGAAAAAAAAAACACAACGCTTCTTTATATGGTAAACACGAGCCAGGATTCTTGAACTCATTTTGGCGACATCAAAATGATGACGGGATGGTCGAAAGCTGACAATGTCTGAAGTCTGATCCCCCCCCCCACTACAGTTGCCAAAAATGACAGTTATCCTTACTACCTGACACAAGTAGGTACAGAGAATCGACTGCCTGAGAAAGATGCTGCATTGTATTGTTACTATAGCCAATGCATCTATCTCTCATCCCAATTATTAGCGGTTTTAGCTTAGCAATGTAGCAATGGTGGTTTCGATTAAAGTATGTTAATTAAAAGTATCATGCCAAACATTCGCATATGTGTTAACATTTTAAAAGTATAAAATTCTCTTTCTCGTGCGTATTTTGTGAGAGAACTGCAGATTTCTTATAAAACTGTCATAATGTGGATACAATATATTCATTTTATTTAACACATATGGAATGGCTATCGGCGATAATTGACCAAGGTCACAACATTTCAATCAGTGTAACTCATAATATACTAATCCTTCATTGTGAGAGTTGCTTCCCTTGTCTAATAAAAATTTGTATGTTACATAAGCTTATCCCTGATTTGCCATACATTAAATTTCTGCAAAGTTGGAAAGTCCAGGTATGTATGACACCTATCTAGTTTTTATAATATAAAAAATCTTCTCTTCGACATAATCTTGTTTCATTTTTTAAAGACATTACTAAGGTGTACGTATCAGTTTACGCAAACAAGAGCGTTGGAGAGTAACGTAGGTGTTACTCAGTAAATTAAACAGCGCAATAACACGAAGTGATTGGTTGCTAGCTAAGGTCAGCGTGTAACATGACGTATGCTGGAGTGTTGTACTTGGTATAACGGTACCAATTGCGCAAGTCCAGATGGGTGGAGCTTAAAGTGTAGGGTCCATTGCATACAGTATTGAAGGACAAGACAAGCTATGATTGGTGGATTATGTAAGAGTTGTACTTTCTGTTAGGCTTAAAAAATAGTTTAGCCTCTTGGCAACATGTGAATTTATGTTAATTCCTATATAGATCATATTTTGTATTTTTTATGATTTTTTGAAAATGTCATAGACATGACTGAAAATAAGTATGTTGTGACTAGATAACTCATACCCCTGTCTACTTCCAGCAGAGTTATCTCTCTTAAATGCAATGGAGTACCTGGTTTTGTCATCGTCAAATTGACAATCTAACATTGTTCTCTATAACAGTGTGTGAGATGCACGCTAAATTAGGATAGAAAATATAGTTATCACTCCAAATATTAGCATTGAGGTCTATGGAAAAACAATTGGTACCGTGATACCACTTGTTACTGTCTATCGCACAAATTGGCTTATATAATTAATCGTTACTATTTTTAGAAAGGGTATTCCCTGTTTTTGGACGTATCTTATAATTTTCGTACGTAGCCAAGATGGCGAGGGCTTATGGTTGCTACATTTACAACATTGACCAAAAATAGGAAATAAAAACACCACTGGCATGAGACAGAGACAAGGCAACTCAATGAGTTTTCTATAAAGCATTTATTCCATACTGATTTGTCTTTAAATATAACGCAGTCCCTTCCTAGTCAATATAACCAAACCCCCAAGTTTTCTGATATTTTTTGTTCTGAAAAATTCACAGCTTTGCAAAAAGTAGACGCGCATGAAGTACCGGACATTTGTAGCCAGGATTGTAGACTCGTAAATAATAATAATAATAATAATAATAATAATAATAATAATAATAATAATAATAATAATAATAATACTATTATTATTATTATTATTATTATTATTATTATTATTATTAAAGTATATATACCTCACATGCACTCTTATCATATTATTACATAGTTCAAAAGAAGGACCCCTTATTAGCATGTGGCTGATTTATATCATAACTTATTATTATTTTTTAAACTGGGTCTCTCATCTTCATTTGACAATGAACTCAATCCACGTTATCTCGAATAATTGGATGTGACTTGAAGTTTGGTGGAAAACGTTTCATACGTGACTTCATTTTAAGATCAATGATCAATTTCAATTTTCAAAATCAGAAAATACCATAAATATTTATAATAACTGAACATTTGTCACATTCGGCATTCCGCATAATTCAAATTCCTAATCGTTAGCTTGACTCATAGTTTGTGTCCTTTTGTGTGTGTGTGTGTGTGTGTGTGTGTGTGTGTGTGTGTGTGTGTATTCATATTAATATAACCGACGTTACTCGCTATTAAGTCGCGTCTAACTGCAGAAAATACCATAAATATTTATAATAACTGAACATTTGTCACATTCGGCATTCCGCATAATTCAAATTCCTAATCGTTAGCTTGACTCATAGTTTGTGTCCTTTTGTGTGTGTGTGTGTGTGTGTGTGTGTGTGTGTGTGTGTGTGTGTGTATTCATATTAATATAACCGACGTTACTCGCTATTAAGTCGCGTCTAACTGCAGTACTACATAGACCATGATATGTGATGCATAATGCGCCGTCAAATTAGGGCAATGTTGTTTGTTCTACTGAGGGCTGTTCTTTTGTACAATTTCAGCACGGGATGTAAATCCCCTCCCCACCTGAAAATATAAAATTAGTGATAACATGCTAAGAAGTACGTATTCAAGGAGCTGTTGTAAAATTTACCCAAAGCTGTTGGATGTGACTATATTGAAGAACACACAAAAAGGCAGTGACTAAATGACCACTGCTAACATGCAGTTAAGAGTTTATATCTGTCCCACTAGTAAATGTACTTCTCATTCACCTGAAAGGTTTACTTCATGTTATGTCTCCATAATGTTGCACTATATACGCCAGGCGTCCATAACGGGTTTCTGATAATGCTTGCAAGAACACTGATGGGTAGCGAGAGTAGGAAGGATGAACAATAATTCTACAATTTGTTTTGTACAACTAGGCATATTTTCATTTTTTAAAATATAGTGGAGAAATTTCTTTAAAAAAAATGAAATATTGAACATTTCCTTTGAACAAAAGCAAAACTCTTTAATTGAGAAGTTCTGATAGTAATATGGCATTCTATTCCATGATATCTGCCGAAGGTTTGGTGCGTATTTACTTTCATAACACACGCTTTATTAAATATATTTAAAAATCTCATTTGGAGGGAAAACAAATTGGGACGTTTAGTGATACTGAAAACAATCTACACATGTACATGTTTTTTTCTTCTTCTATGATTCTGGACATCGAACATTATGTCATGGTGGACACCTCCATTTTATGGTATCTTGCCCATAACAAATATTTATTAGACAGTTTTCTTAAACTGGGAGCTAAGTTGATAGTATTGGTCATTCAACCCAATGGTTTGATACACGTCTAAACTAGCCAGCATTAGCCTACTCGATGTGTCAATTGGAAAAGACGTTTAGATCCATGACATAGCCAATAACGTGTAAAACGTGCCGCTTAACACCTACCAAGTATACAAATTGTTATACATGTACGATGTTGAATAATGTCTATGAATTCAATTTAGGTATGCATGTATCCACGTTATTCAATACCTGGATTGTTGAACATCCTTTCAGGTGAGGATGATGTTCCACTGAATTATTAATCCGTTTATTAATTCTTATTGTATTGTAGGAAATCACTTTTATGTAAAAGAGGTGTGTGTGTGTGTGTGTGTGTGTGTGTGTGTGTGTGAGTGAGAGAGAGAGAGAGAGAGAGAGAGAGAGAGAGAGAGAGAGAGAGAGAGAGAGAGAGAGAGATTGGTTGATTAACAAAACAACATAACAATGGAAATTAAAATAGTGCTTAAGCTGTCTATGCGTGTCAGCTTTGCATGAAATTAATCTTTTGTACACATTATTATCTATCTGCAATTTTATCTCTCTATTGGATTGTTTGCACCACTGAATTGTTCCGAAATCATTAGTTTTTATCCCCGTGCACGCATGTGTTTGTATTTTATGTATGTAGCCCAAAATATTGACGAGTTGGCCATAATCCCGATATCCGTGAGAAGAGGACTTCAGATGAGCATAGATAACCTGGAAATTGGATCCGTGACAAATAAAACAAACACCCACATTCTTGGAAAATATGTCTTTTATTTCTCAGGTAATTCCTAAACGGTTTCGTGCTTTGGATATCAAAACTACTTATATAATTATGCTTAGTCTTTATAAAGTATATTGTCCTCGCATTGGAGTCTTTCAGATCTTAATATACAAATTCTTAATGATAACAAAGTGTTCCTATACCTAAGTATTTCATAATAATAGTCTCATTGAGTCCTTCGGTAGATAGAGCCAAAAAGCCATTATAATAATTATAAATCTGAATGGCATTATGTTTCGTTATATTGTAACAAGTCAGTGCCTTTATTCTGAAGACAAAAATTCTCGGCATGAATTGAGATATTGATAAGCTTCTTACTCGAGAGACTATCATATCAGTCCATAAAACCTATCAACTGATTTATAAGAATATCAATACACTTTACATGCTATTACACAACAGTCTGCAACGATAAGAATCGCATTACCGTTAAAACAACACACAGGTACGTTAACACCCATTCAGAACTGTTGACAAAACTTCAACAAATGAACAAAAATTAGTGATGAATTGCTAACTGATTTTCAGGCAAAAATCAACTATCGTCAAACGTTGAAGATCGATACAATTGTAATAGGACCATATTGATCCTGGTCACATTTTGAAAGTTGCGAAAAAAGTTAACAATTGCTTAAAGTATCAGATAACAAGCTTAAATTTGTGTTATATATAATGTGCTATTTCTACCTAGTTTCTTATATACTTTCTAAAAATGTGAATAGTTTTCCTTAAATTAGAAAACAGTGCGGATTAATTGCAAATTCTACGTGGATAATCTGTTGTGAGCAGGCGCGAAATAAGAAGTTCAAAGTTGTCCTACTGATATACGCTCCTAGCGAGACTAGTGTGCATACAGCATCATGAAATAACAATATATACATTTACATCAATTAACAATATATAGTCAAATAAATAACAATATATACACTAAAGTGAAATAACAATATATACACTTACATCAAACAACAATATATACTGTATTTTCAAAAGCTGGTGTTGTCTATAAGATAACAATTAAATCATTGAGTTTATTCCAAATCATTAAATTGGATAATTTGATTTTGTATAAGTAGAGTGGCCCGAATGATAGAAACATACTTACAGTTTATATATTGATTTCAATAACATTAAACTATGCGGTAATTTCTTATTACTCAAAGGATAAGAATTATTTACAGAATTTATGAAGTAAATCCTTAATTCTGTTCGCCTGGTGAAAGATAAATTTAGAATCGGAAAAAGTTGACCTTATAACGTGTGCCAAATGCTATCTTAAAACAACGTTTTTGTAGAATCTTTTTTTATGCGTGTCTATGGTCCTATTTCTAGCTTTCTGTGAAACATTATCTATTTCCCCAAATCGTTTCGTCATGCTGTGCATAGCCGGTCCTAAATATTTCGTTACTAGTTGAAAGAAAAACTAAAAATCTGAAGTGAGAGTAATTAGGAAAACAATCCCTGATTAAGACCACTACTAAGAGACCACTAGTCTCAAGAGGTCATGAACCTGCATTTTAAATTTTACATTTTAGATGTTTAGAAGAGATTTACTTTAGAACCATCTATCAACAGAGATCATGTTTGACTTCGCAAAGATAATCTCTTGAGAAAGGTTCGATTAAACCCATACCATTCATCCAAATTGCATACCGCGTTGGCCATCAATATTATACACCTTGTATACCTAACCTTTCACGAATGACATCTCGTTGCGGTGCAGTCAGCGAACTTAGCAAATGTACAGCCCTTTTTGGATCATTTGGGGAGGGGGGTCTCTTAAATGTATTCCCGGGGCCCCCTATGAGCACGGCATTTGGAAATAAAGTTTTAAACAAGTTTTATATGATACTGAACTTACAAATTTCTCCATCCATTTAAAATTGCTTTCTCTTTATAAAAATATTTTTTAAATTACTAATGCCAGGTTGGGCGGGAGGGGGGAGGGACATGAGTGCGGGGCATTCTAAATTAGTCCAATCAGCCAAAGGCCAGTCATGATAATTAGCAACGGAAGGAGTACCATCTTTATGTAAGAAACAAACATGAGACAGATACTTTGTATATGAGACAGATCAAGAAGTTAACATAAGTTTGTACCACATGTTTTGATATCTTAAAGAAAACGACGAGGATTACGCAATAATTAGTTCGATGATGATGGTACTGACGACGATAACGAAAATGCAATTAACGAAGCTACATTGCACATGAAACATAGTTTAGTAAAATGCTTTGACACAGGCAAAAGTTCATTGTGCCACGTAGTCAAATAATTGTATATGGTTCAGTATTCAGTTTCATTTGTTTCATTTATTACTATACAGTTTCATTTGTTTCCCATTCTGAATCTGAAAATACAGAGTCATTATCAACTTTTCTGGATTTAACTTTCCATAACAAAATGTTTCTTTTCAAAATTTCCTCATATTTTGAGTCGTCACGTTTGATTTCCTCTTCACCAGTTCGAGTCTGGTTGAATCTGACCGACAGCGAGCGAGTCTGCGTTGTCGTTGTGGACAATGAAAAAACTGGAACTGGATATACTGTCATTCAACTCGCTTACACTCTCTGTAGAGCCGCCCAAGGAACTTCCAGTCTCTGTAGAAAAAAAACACAAAACACCATAAGTTATGGAAATGTTATAAATGCTGTGGTACTTATATGAAACTGGATATAAACCAGCAATATTTTGAATTTAGTTTAAAAGTGTTTTTAAATACAAAATATCGTGCACCAAACTTGAACGATTTTTAAAATTTGTTTTAAAATTATACGACTTCTAATGATTGTGAGAATGGAAATACGCGAAGTACCTGAATTCATAAATTCTCTACAAATAGGAGTTATAATAAATACCTAGATATTTTTTTTTCTTTTCTTGCAGTGAATAACTGACATATTTCATAGAATGGGAACAAATTCATAAGTTTGTGACCTAGGAGGTGAAATATATACTTTATTCACTCGGAACCAACAAATTATTTTATTTTATTTTAATATTTTTGTAATGCTCAAACGCAGCTAGCTAAAATGTGTAATATGTTGAAATAGCAGATTTTTCAAAGGTAATACTGTTTATGCTCTGCTGTGTTTTGTTTATATTCGTACAGAAAATATGATTAATTATTTAATTGTATTTTAAAATTCAATGTATGTAAGAAATTTCAGAAAAAGTACACTGCGGGATACAAACACGATCCTCCGGCCTAACAAATCGCCTTACTTCTTGCCATAGAAAGAAATTGGTGAATACGGCTTATGAAAATCTGGTTAGCATGTTATCGACATCCGTTGACTGCAGTTAGCAAATAATTTTGATCATACACTCCGATGAATTACCAAAATTATTTGTCCTGAAAAATCCAGTAATGCAGAAGCTAACATAAAATATAATAACTAACCATCTTCGCTAGAGTTGAACTCTTCGGTGGTGTTAGAACTGCGCCTCTGTGGTAATAAGTTACAGTATCGGGGTACACTCTGTTGTCGGACTAGATGTGTCTGTCGTTGAGCCATGGGAAGTCTACCGCCCGAATAAGTCGCATTCAAATTGGTCGCATGTTTGTGGAAATTGTACCTAATAGCCATTACTATGTAATGGAGCTGCTTTTACCAAACGCCTTGATAAAATATGTCTTGGACGCTATTAAAATATCTTCGCTATCCCTCAGCATATTTTTTTTTCTATTTTCCATCAATGATATATTTTGCTATCTTAAAAAGCAATTTTGAAAATAATGATCATCTGTGTACATAAGGAGTTGATGGATTTTTTTTTCTTTTTCTTTTGCAACATCATTGGCCTGGATTTCAACGATTACATGAGGCAAAACGGATGCCGTCGATTATTTCCAGAAAAATCTCTTTTTGCTTTGACGAAGGCCAACAGATCGTAATTGATGAAGAAAAAGCATGCATGAAAAAAAAAACTTTAGCAAGACATCTATATCCTCAATTTAACGTTTCACCTCCCTAGTGTTTTAAAAATATTAAATCCTGGTTCTATAATTACTAATTTTATAGACTGCTGCAGGCAACATTTAAACATAATCCATCATTATGCTGTTTTTTTTAAAAATTTTGTTTATATAAACATCTGACAGAGTACACTCTAAATATTTGGAAAAGGTCGACTGGGATGTATTATAATTGTCCCACACACAATAGATTTCAAGTTCGGTTAAATGTTAACACGCGTGACAGCACAGCGAAGATAGTGATACTGTATATTTTTCTGTTGACCGGTTTGATAACGATTTTAAATCAGTTTACACGATGCCTTGATTCGGTTCAATTTCTTATTTGGAGTGTTTTCTTTTTCTTGTGACACTTCGAGGATCAAAATTCGAGATGATTCACTGAAATGTAGTAGAACTTTATATAACATACACATATATATTGCTACAAGCCAGGGGTCTTTACTTGACCGAGCGGTTGTCAAACCCTGGCGCGGTTCCCGCTAGAAGTCATAAGTTTACCCCACATTTCCAGAGACTTCCTTACATTTTAAAGTTGTAAACTAGAAAGCTCGACGTGTCCGTTCAAAACATAAATTTTATTCTAATTTATGCAAGACCACATATCTCTAGCCTGCCCAATATCTATAAATCACACATCTGAATGGTTTCTCTTCATCAAGTTGCCCTACCGTCAGCAGTTCACGAAGTAGAAGCTATGCAACTCTCCCCATAACATGGAACTATTTTAACTCTACTCCCTTAGGCCAGTCAACGTATCCTTTATAGGCTTTTTGTCGCCATATAACTGCATTGGAAAGTATAATTCGTATCAGTGAAAATAATTATTGTCCAAATTAAGTTTGTTATCTTTGTAAGACTGAATAATAAAAGACATGGGTAATTACAGTGAATGTTATAAAAGGGCATAAAATAGTTTTGTAAGCTATGTGCATTTTCATGTACAAAAAATTGTTTTTCAGAGAACAACACAATATTTTAAAAATACTTTTTAATAGGACACGTTCCTTTAAAAATTACTAAATAGTTGTAAATTATGTTACAAATGGTTAGAATAATGTATATTACAATTTAAGTTACACATTCTCTCTGAAGAAAAAGTGATTCGTGCATATTTTCTTTGTTTTACAAAAATGTAAATAAAATGAATCTGGTCATTTAAATTATTTAGTTTTCACGTGGTGTTACACTTGAAATGCAAAATAAAAGGTCAGACGATTATACTTCTATTATATTCGTACTTTTAACCTTGAACTCAGATCAAAGATTATTTGATCGCGATTTATTCATTCAAAACGTTTATTACATCAAGTTTACATTTTGATAAATTATTTTAACTGTTGAAGTAAAACACAACTTGCGAACAAAGTGACTGATAATATTCAAAGTTAGTTTGCTTTCTTATTCTTCCAGGCATCAACGTTATTGATTAATTAGAATCCATCATGCACTACTTTTTATTTGATTTTAACCTTCTTAAACTATGAACGAATAATACAATAAAATCTCATAATTACATTTCCTTAATTTGTTTTAAATTTTTTGTCAGTATAGTATTACAAGTCGAAATAATTTAAGTTTTACCCTACAATACTTAAATGTTTGTCTTGTAATTTAGGCATGCAAATCACCATGTACAATTTTATTGTTTGTACTAATAAGTACAAATGAAGACAAATCAATATCAGCGAATTTGACTCATACTTGATTAATGTTGATCAGGTGGGACATTATTTTCATAATTCAAGTAGATTCCTTATTTCTGAAGGCAACTTTGCTTATATTATGAGATACACCAACTACCACAAAAAGGACATGCATTATGTAACACAGTTTTGGTTCTGACAAGACAATTGGAAAAAATGTTGATGTGTTCCAAACAAAAGAGAGCACTCCTCCATATAAAGAGAACTGCAGAAATAGGTGAAAACTAGAAAATTAGTTTGTTTAACATAATGTAAGATAGATAGAAGATGCAACAAATGAACGCAATATTCGTTTACAAAAAGGACCTAAATTATAAAACAAACATTTAAGTATAGTTAGTATACTTTCTTTATATTATATACAAGTATATAAATGTGTAAGTTAAAATAAAAATATTTCATATAAATTTCTCAAGGCTAAAATGCTAACTGTAGGTGCTAAACCAGTTGCCTCACTCGGTTTCTGTTCATATATATAATCGAGTTATCAGAATACCATATTTGTTTGGAATACTATTTTGCGAAAGTAGAATTTTACCAGTTTTTGATTCAAAACATGCGGTACAGTAGAGCATGTTGATAAAGAGTCAAAAACAGTTTTCTGATTGGCACAAAAATAACATACATGCATACACACACACACGTACGTATGTACGTACGTACATACATACATAGATACATACATACATACATACATACATACATACATACAAGCTATTCCTTTTCTCAGTTTATTATTCTCACAGTTTTCTCCTGTCTGTGTGTGTATGTGTGTGTATGTGTGTGTGTGTGTGAGAGAGAGAGAGAGAGAGAGAGAGAGAGAGAGAGAGAGGGGGGGGGAAGGGGGTATTTGTAACGTAGATTAAATTTTTTTTTATTTATAGTGCACTTCTAAGTGACTAGAAAAAGTGTGGATACGATAGCAGCTTGTTTCAATAATATATCATTTTGATATGCGTTGTATATAAATCGGGACTCTGTCAAGCCGCCCATAAACCATATTTACTATATGCCAGGAGAATTTTAGTAGTCTCTTCAAACGTTCCACATGTTTCTTTTCTGCATATTTCTCCTTTATAAAGACAAACTACATACATAGATAGTTCTGTACTTTCTCCAGAACATATGTATCAAATTGATAAAGGTCAGTTTCAATATTAATCATAACAACTTTTGTTTTAATAAACAGAGCTTTGCGGCTTTAAAGGGTTAAATGCTTCTGTGACTTTAATGTTAAACGCAAATCTTGTAAGCTCTTCAACAATATTTATTTATGTGCTTCGATATAATCAGTTTTAATCTTCCTTTAAATATTTGATATTTTCGACGATAACACTTTTTCTTTTATCTACATTAACTTGTAAATTCCATTAAGCTTCTAAATTCTTTATCGTGAACACTTTGAATATACACCGAAAGTATCATTGTGCCATCAGCACATATAAGAAGGAATGTTTAATTCTAGGGATTGAATAAAATAATTTATCATTTTTAATTCGATATCATTTACATATAATGAAATAGCAGAGTAAAGAGGGTTACAACTTGCAATATATATATTTCAGAATAATTTTGAATTTAACTCCTCTGAAAATTCCACGTAAATTTTCTTTAAAAATAATAGGAAATAAAAATTCATTCTAGCTGAGAGTTTAATTATTAAATGAATGTACAAAGAACCTTACATTTGAGGTAATCACAATAAGTTTTGATTAATATTAAAAACCTATCTTATGCGAGATATGTGAATGGATTTTCCAGCTGCATAATTTTAAGGGATAATTATAAAAACCCTTTTAAAAAAATGTATGCAAAATTTTAAGAAAAATATAAGTCAAAATGACTTACCAGTTCTTTCTTTAAAGCTTTAAGTGCCGTGTTAATTCTTTCTGTGGCCGCGTTATATTCAGAGGCCGGGTTGATAATTATAACAGCTTCCATGTTGAAATCTTCAGGGATTTTGTTTAAAGATGAGCAAGTATTTATTGTAAAAATAGGTTACAAAGTAGGTACATTTGCAGAAAAAGTAAGTGCCAATTGTAAGAATATAAAATCAAGCTTTTCTTTATCATTTTGGTCATTGTGTATATACATTTACATAAATGTAAAAAAATGGTAAGCTTTTCAAGTCCAGGATGTTCCCTCTTATCTCAGGGCTAATTAGGACTCTTGAATACAATTAAACATTGGCTTCTTTACAAATTTCCAGATAAAAATAAATGCAAAAATCTGTTTATATATGTCAATTTTGCAGTAAAAGTTACAATTTAGCAAGAGTAAGTTATATGCTATATGATACATTTTAATCATTGCAAGGTATAATCTGCAACACCGGACTGAAGATCATCCAATAGCTGCTCAATGTGATACATCTGCTGACAATGGGGAATGCCAGCCTAGTTCTTTTGGAAAACATTCAGTTATTCTCAGCAACACTACTGCCAGAATCACTTCCAAATGGTGTTCTCTGACCATTTCTGCTATAGAAGGTCATCCTGGATACAGTTCTGTGGCCAGTCTCTTCGTCAAAGCAGCAGCACTCTTGGAAAGGAGGTGAATACAGATGCAAGGTTACTGCCCTCTCTGTATCACTTGGATTCACTTCCCCTGTTCTCATTCCAGTATAACAGCATCAGGTTGAACTTACCATTTCCCTCATCCACCAAATTTCTTGTGTATTCGTGTTGATCATCAAATAATTCATATTTCCTCCATTCTTCCGGGTTACTGTTATACATGGTCATCAGGGTTCGTACATCGTCAATATTCACAGTGTCAAGGGCGAAGATTCTCATCAATTCCGAAATCAAATCATTTAAAGTCTGGTAATTCCTAACCACTGCCATTACTTCGTTTGATCAGCAGTCTTGGAGTAGGAATACTCTCTTTGTCGTCTGCTTACTGAATGCGAAATACGAGAGCGACCGCTGTATTTATAGGTATAACGGTACCAATTGTGCAAGTCCATGTGGGTGGAGCTTAAGGTTTATGGAACATTGCAATCAGAAAAAGACAACAACACTAGCAATGATTGGTGGATTATGTAACAGTTGTACTTTCTGTTAGGCTTAAAGAAGTTTAGCCTCTTGGCAACATGTGAATTTATGCTAATTCCTAAATAGATCAAATTTGTTATTTTTAATGAATTTTTGAAAATGTAATACACATGACTGAAAATATGTATGTTGTGACTAGATAACTCATACCCCTGTCTAGTTCAAGCCTTGGAGTGGGGCTTTTGTAACTATATCTATAACCTATATAGACTGATGGCTTTGGGACTGTGTGGTCAGCCCCTATATTAACACACAGGCAAAAAAAAAACTTATGTAAAGTTAATATAGTTAATTTTATCCAAATATTGACTATTTTATGTGCAGAAGATGAAAAATCATGGATAACTTATAACTTTTTGTTCCTGTAAAGCATGTTATAGACCAGGATAGAGGACACTCTTGGTCCATGTGTAGATAGTTCACTTATATCATAAAGAATATTCTGGTATAAGTATTTTAGGTAAATTGCTAAAGATATGGTATTCTTTCCTATTTTGATTTTAATTGTCCTGCTCTAATTCTCCTTTTTTGTAAACTTCTGTGTCTTGAGATTAAAAATACGATTCTCTACCTAGTTACATAATCATTCTTGAGGTCCCCACTACATATATAATCTCGGATTTTAGGTTCTCACTTTATCAGTAATACATTTTTGGATAATTTAATTGCATTGAAGTTAATACATGTGTTCTTGAACTCATCTGTTTTGCATGGATAATATATTGGAGGAAATAAAAAGTACACACCTTATTTATATCATTCAGTTATCTCCCTAACACCAGACTTAACATTTCAATAAATAGAAACTCACAATGTTAGTAATGGTGTATGAAAAGAAGAAAAGATTTGTGAAGTATCATATTAGCCCTCGGTCTTGATGCAAATAATTAGAAGTACTTTAATAATTTCTCCCAGTAAAGTTTACAAGTTTGAAAACTGATCCAACATGCTTTGTTTGGTTTAGGTATTTATTTTGCCTAACTGAAGCCCATTATTATTAATTTCTTATTTAGAAGAAATATGAATTGTATGCATCTATATTATCTACATTATTCACCCTTATATATATGCTGGAAATGAACACCATGTCACCTGATATTTGGTGCGGGTAAGGGATGTTATAGCACAGGTGCCTTTTTTATTGTCCCTGCACTTATGGTCCACTGCCTCCAAATATTGTCCAAGGTAATATCATCAAGATGTTGCTTCTCATTTTTCTCATTGCTGCTTGTGTCTCCTTTAATTCCAGTATCATTAGCTACATCTCCCATTTAGATACACACTTTCCGTCTGTTTTTAAATCCATTGGACTCACCATACTCATTGTTAACCTTTTTCTGTATTTTAGTCCCCATTTCACCACCAAATCCAACATAAGCACTTAGAAAGCTGTTATCTACTTTATTTGGTGTCAGATTGGCTTATTGCATCAATTGTATTCACTACACAAAGGAGGGAAGCTTTCTATTTGTATGACAAAGAGTCTGTGTAGCTTGACCTTTGTGTGAGGAGTGGAGGTTAGTGACCTCTTGCATATGCTGACAATGTAAAGTGTTCAAAGCTAATACTTTATAATTAGAATGGGCCATGTCCACCTGTCTCTGTTATTACTTTCCGTGTTAATGAAACAATATAAGTCCTTTATTTTAGATCAAAATGTCTCTTTAAGAGTAGAACTGGTACATGCTAACTAGTGCGTTGACCTTTGACCCTACTATTAAACAATATGACATAATGTGATATATCTCATATCACCAAAGTGAAGTTAGATAAGTGCTAATATGAATAAAACACAACTCATAGTTGAAAGAATTCATTTTATTTCAAAAGATGAGTTTGATAGTGAAGCAAGGGTATGAAAACAAGAGTTCAAACAGCTCAATAACATTTCTATACACAATCATATAAAAAATAGCTTAGTACTTCAAAAAATTGTTTTTGACAAGCGAGACTAAGTACATTTCTTAGTTATATAGTCCCGAGCTATTTCACAGATTATTGGAAAAATCAAGGTTTGCTATAGGTATAACGGTACCAATTGCGCATGTCCATGTGGGTTGAGCTTAAGGTGTAGGGAAAATTGCAATCAGAAAAACAACAACACTAGCTATGATTGGTGGATTATGTAACAGTTGTACTTTCTGTTAGGCTTAAAAAAGTTTAGCCTCTTGGCAACATGTGAATTTATGCTAATTCCTAAATAGATCAAATTTTTTATTTTTTATGATTTTTTGAATATATAATACATATGATTGAAAATATGTATGTTGTGACTAGATAACTCATACCCCTGTCTAGTTCAAGCAGAGTTATCTCTCTTAAATGCAATGGAGTACCTGGTTCTGTCATCGTCAAACTGACAATCTAACATTGTTCTCTATAACAGTGTGTGAGACGCACGCTAAATTAGGATAGAAAATATATTTATCTCTCCAAATATTAGCATTGAGGTCTATGGAGAAACAATTGGTACCGTGATACCTAAAAGATAATACCAGCTTCACAGTGTATCCATAGTAACGAGTATACATAGTCACCATTTCTATACTGTCATAGTGTCATTTGGTTAAACAATGGATATTGAGATGTTTTGGTCTAATATTGACAGATATTTACATAGAAAAGGTATAAAATAACACACATTAGCTTTGGAATGGGGTTTTTGTAACTATATCTATAACATATATAGACTGATGGCTTTGCGACTGTGTAGTCAGCCCCAATATTAGAATACATGAAACAAAAACATTTACGTAAAGTTAATATAGTTAATTTTAGCCAAATAATGACTATTTTATGCGCAAAAGATGAAAAATCATGGATAAAATACAACCTTTTTTATTGTAAAGCATGTTATAGACCAGGATAGAGGACACTCCTGGTCCATGTGTAGATAGTTCACTTGTATCATAAAGAATATTCTGGTATAAGTAGTTTAGGTAGTTTGCTAAAGATATGGTATTCCTTCCTATTTTAATTTTAATTGTCCTGCTCTAATTGTCTTTTCTTTATGTAAACTTTTGTGTCTTGAAATTAAAAATGCGATTTTCTAGTTAGTTACATAATCATTCTTGAGGTCTCCACTACATATATAATCCTGGATTTTAGGTTCTCACTTTATCAATAATACATTTTTGGATAATTTAATTGCATTGAAGTTAAAGCATGTGTTCTTGAACTCCTCTGTATTACACGGATAATATATTGCAGGAAATAAAAAGTACACACCTAATGTATATCATTCAGTTATCTCCCTTTCCCCAGATATAACATTTCAATAAATAGAATCCTACAATGTTTGTGATGGTGTATGAAAATAAGAAAAAATTTGTGAAGTATCATATTAGGCCTCGGTCTTGATTCAAATTTAACTAGATGTACTTTAATAATTTCTCCAAGTAAAGTTTACAAGTTTGAAAACTGATCCAACATGCTTTGTTTGGTTGAGGTATTTTTTTGCCTAACTGAAGCCCATTATTATTAATTGCTTATTTAGAAGACATATGAATTACATGCATCTATATTATCTACATTATTCACCCTTTTATATTAGCTTGGAATGAACACCACGTCACCTGATATTTGGTGCCTGTAAGGGATGTGATAGCACAGGTGCCTTTTTTATTGTCCCTGCACCTATGATCCACTGCCTCCAAATATTGTCCAAGGTAATATCACCAAGCTCTCGCTTCTCATTCTTCTCATTGCTGCTTGTGTCTCCTTTAATTCCAATATCATTAGCTACATCTTCCATTTAGATATACACTTACCTCCTGTTTTTAAATCCATTGGACTCACCATACTCATTGTTAAACTTTAGCATTTTTCTGTATTTTAGTCCCCATTTTCACCACCAAATCCAACATAACCACTTAGAAAGCTGTTATCTACTTTATTTGGTGTCAGATTGGCTTATTGCATCAATTGTATTCACTTCACAAAGGATGGAAGCTTTCTATTTGTATGACAAGGAGGCTGGGGAGCTTGACCTTTGTGTGAGGACTGGAGATTAGTGACCACTTGCATATGCTGACAATGTAAAGTGTTCAAAGCTAATACTTTATAATTAGATTGGGCCATGTCCACCTCTCCCTGTTGTTACTTTCTGTGTTAACGAAACAATATAAGTCCTTTATTTTAGATCAAAATGTCTCTTTAAGAGTAGAACTGGTACATGCTAACTAGTGCGTTGACCTTTGACCCTACTATTAAACAATATGACATAATGTTATATATCCCATATCACCAAAGTGAAGTTCGATAAGTGCTAATATGAATAAAACACAACTCATAGTTGAAAGAATTCATTTTATTTCAAAAGATGAGTTTGATAGTGAAGCAAGGGTATGAAAACAGGAGTTCAAACAGCTCAATAACATTTCTATACACAATCATATAGAACATAGCTTAGTACTTCAAAAAATTGTTTTTCACAAGCGAGACTAAGTACATTTGTTCGTTATATAGTCTCGAGCTATTTCACAGATTATTGGAAAAATCAAGGTTTGCTATAGGTATAACGGTACCAATTGCGCAAGTCCATGAGGGTGGAGCTTAATGTGTAGGGAAGAATGCAATCAGTAAAAAAAAAACAACACTAGCTATGATTGGTGGATTATGTAACAGTTGTACTTTCTGTTAGGCTTAAAAAAAAGTTTAGCCTCTTCGCAACATTTGAATTTATGATGATTATTAAATAGATCAAATTTTGTATTTTTTAAGATTTTTTGAAAATGCAATACACATGATTGAAAATATGTATGTTGTGACTAGATAACTCATACCCCTGTCTAGTTCAAGCAGAGTTATCTCTCTTAAATGCAATGGACTACCTGGTTTTGTCATCGTCAAATTGACAATCTAACATTGTGCTGTATAACAGTGTGTGAGATGCACGCTAAATTAGGATAGAAAATATATTTATCTCTCCAAATATTAGCATTGAGGTCTATGGAAAAACAATTGGTACCGTGATACCTAAAAGATAATACCAGCTTCACAGTGTATCCATAGTAACGAGTATACATAGCCACCATTTCAATACTGTCATAGTGTCATTTGGTTAAACAATGGATATTGAGATGTTTTAGTCTAATATTGACAGACATTTACATAGAAAATGTATAAAATAACACACATTAGCCTTGGAGTGGAGCTTTTGTAACTATATCTATAACCTATATAGACTGATGGCTTTGGGACTGTGTTGTCAGCCCCTATATTAACACACAGGCAAAAAAAAGTTATGTAAAGTTAATATAGTTAATTTTATACAAATATTGAGTATTTTATGTGCAGAAGATGAAAAATCATGGATAACTTATAACTTTTTGTTCCTGTAAAGCATGTTATAGACCAGGATAGAGGACACTCTTGGTCCATGTGTAGATAGTTCACTTATATCATAAAGAATATTCTGGTATAAGTATTTTAGGTAAATTGCTAAAGATATGGTATTCTTTCCTATTGTGATTTTAATTGTCCTGCTCTAATTCTCCTTTCTTGTAAACTTCTGTATCTTGAGATTAAAAATATGATTCACTGCCTAGTTACATAATCATTCTTGAGGTCCCCACTACATATATAATCTCGGATTTTAGGTTCTCACTTTATCAGTAATACATTTTTGGATAATTTAATTGCATTGAAGTTAATACATGTGTTCTTGAACTCATCTGTTTTGCATGGATAATATATTGGAGGAAATAAAAAGTACACACCTTACGTATATCATTCAGTTATCTCCCTAAGATCAGACTTAACATTTCAATAAATAGAAACTCACAATGTTAGTAATGGTGTATGAAAAGAAGAAAAGATTTGTGAAGTATCATATTAGCCCTCGGTCTTGATGCAAATAATTATAAGTACTTTAATAATTTCTCCCAGTAAAGTTTACAAGTTTGAAAACTGATCCAACATGCTTTGTTTGGTTGATGTATTTTTTTTTGCCTAACTGAAACCCATTATTATTAATTTCTTATTTAGAAGAAATATGAATTGTATGCATCTATAGTATCTACATTATCCACCCTTATATATATGCTGGAAATGAACACCATGTCACCTGATATTTGGTGCGGGTAAGGGATGTTATAGCACAGGTGCCTTTTTTATTGTCCCTGCACTTATGGTCCACTGCCTCCAAATATTGTCCAAGGTAATATCATCAAGATGTCGCTTCTCATTTTTCTCATTGCTGCTTGTGTCTCCTTTAATTCCAGTATCATTAGCTACATCTCCCATTGAGATACACACTTTCCGTCTGTTTTTAAATCCATTGGACTCACCATACTCATTGTTAACCTTTTTCTGTATTTTAGTCCCCATTTCACCACCAAATCCAACATAACCACTTAGAAAGCTGTTATCTACTTTATTTGGTGTCAGATTGGCTTATTGCATCAATTGTATTCACTACACAAAGGAGGGAAGCTTTCTATTTGTATGACAAAGAGTCTGTGTAGCTTGATCTTTGTGTGAGGAGTGGAGGTTAGTGACCTCTTGCATATGCTGACAGTGTAAAGTGTTCACAGCTAATACTTTATAATTAGATTGGGCCATGTCCACCTGTCCCTGTTATTACTTTCTGTGTTAATGAAACAAATATAAGTCCTTTAAATTAGATCAAAATGTCTCTTTAAGAGTAGAACTGGTACGTGCTAACTAGTGCCTTGACCTTTGACCTTACTATTAAAGAATATGACATAATGTGATTTATCCCATAGCACCAAAGTGAAGTTCGATAAGTGCTAATATGAATAAAACACAACTCATAGTTGAAAGAGTTCATTTTATTTCAAAAGATGAGTTTGATAGTGAAGCAAAGGTATGAAAACAAGAGTTCAAACAGCTCAATAACATTTCTATACACAATCATATAGAAAATAGCTTAGTACTTCAAAAAATTGTTTTTGACAAGCGAGACTAAGTACATTTCTTAGTTATATAGTCCCGAGCTATTTCACAGATTATTGGAAAAATCAAGGTTTGCTATAGGTATAACGGTACCAATTGCGCATGTCCACGTGGGTTGAGCTTAATGTGTAGGGAACATTGCAATCAGTAAAAACAACAACACTAGCTATGATTGGTGGATTATGTAACAGTTGTACTTTCTGTTAGGCTTAAAAAAGTTTAGCCTCTTGGCAACATGTGAATTTATGCTAATTCCTAAATAGATCAAATTTTTTATTTTTTATGATTTTTTGAATATATAATACACTTGATTGAAAATATGTATGTTGTGACTAGATAACTCATACCCCTGTCTAGTTCAAGCAGAGTTATCTCTCTTAAATGCAATGGAGTACCTGGTTCTGTCATCGTCAAACTGACAATCTAACATTGTTCTCTATAACAGTGTGTGAGACGCACGCTAAATTAGGATAGAAAATATATTTATCTCTCCAAATATTAGCATTGAGGTCTATGGAAAAACAATTGGTACCGTGATACCTAAAAGATAATACGAGCTTCACAGTGTATCCATAGTAACGAGTATACATAGCCACCATTTCTATACTTTCATAGTGTCATTTGGTTAAACAATGGATATTGAGATGTTTTGGTCTAATATTGACAGATATTTACATAGAAAAGGTATAAAATAACACACATTAGCTTTGGAATGGGGTTTTTGTAACTATATCTATAACATATATAGACTGATGGCTTTGCGACTGTGTAGTCAGCCCCAATATTAGAATACAGGAAACAAAAAAAGTTACGTAAAGTTAATATAGTTAATTTTAGCCAAATAATGACTATTTTATGCGCAAAAGATGAAAAATCATGGATAAAATACAACCTTTTTTATTGTAAAGCATGTTATAGACCAGGATAGAGGACACTCCTGGTCCATGTGTAGATAGTTCACTTGTATCATAAAGAATATTCTGGTATAAGTAGTTTAGGTAGTTTGCTAAAGATATGGTATTCCTTCCTATTTTAATTTTAATTGTCCTGCTCTATATGTCTTTTCTTTTTGTAAACTTTTGTGTCTTGAAATTAAAAATGCGATTTTCTAGTTAGTTACATAATCATTCTTGAGGTCTCCACTACATATATAATCCTGGATTTTAGGTTCTCACTTTATCAATAATACATTTTTGGATAATTTAATTGCAATGAAGTTAAAGCATGTGTTCTTGAACTCATCTGTATTACACGGATAATATATTGCAGGAAATAAAAAGTACACACCTTTTGTATATGATTCAGTTATCTCCCTTTCCCCAGATATAACATTTCAATAAATAGAATTCCACAATGTTTGTGATGGTGTATGAAAATAAGAAACGATTTGTGAAGTATCATATTAGGCCTCGGTCTTGATTCAAATTTAACTAGATGTACTTTAATAATTTCTCCAAGTAAAGTTTACAAGTTTGAAAACTGATCCAACATGCTTTGTTTGGTTTAGATATTTTCTGCCTAACTGAAGCCCATTATTATTAATTGCTTATTTAGAAGACATATGAATTACATGCATCTATATTATCTACATTATTCACCCTTTTATATTAGCTTGGAATGAACACCACGTCACCTGATATTTGGTGCCTGTAAGGGATGTGATAGCACAGGTGCCTTTTTTATTGTCCCTGCACCTATGATCCACTGCCTCCAAATATTGTCCAAGGTAATATCACCAAGCTCTCGCTTCTCATTCTTCTCATTGCTGCTCGTGTCTCCTTTAATTCCAGTATCATTAGCTACATCTTCCATTTAGATACACACTTACCTCCTGTTTTTAAATCCATTGGACTCACCATACTCATTGTTAAACTTTAGCCTTTTTCTGTATTTTAGTCCCCATTTTCACCACCAAATCCAACATAACCACTTAGAAAGCTGTTATCTACTTTATTTGGTGTCAGATTGGCTTATTGAATCAATTGTATTCACTTCACAAAGGAGGGAAGCTTTCTATTTGTATAACAAAGAGGCTGGGGACCTTGACCTTTGTGTGAGGACTGGAGGTTAGTGACCACTTGCATATGCTGACAATGTAAAGTGTTCAAAGCTAATACTTTATAATTAGATTGGGCCATGTCCACCTGTCCCTTTTGTTACTTTCTGTGTTAATGAAACAAATATAAGTCCTTTAAATTAGATCAAAATGTCTCTTTAAGAGTAGAACTGGTACGTGCTAACTAGTGCAAAGACCTTTGACCTTACTATTAAAGAATATGACATAATGTGATTTATCCCATATCACCAAAGTGAAGTTCGATAAGTTCTAATATGAATAAAACACAACTCATAGTTGAAAGAGTTCATTTTATTTCAAAAGATGAGTTTGATAGTGAAGCAAAGGTATGAAAACAAGAGTTCAAACAGCTCAATAACATTTCTATACACAATCATATAGAAAATAGCTTAGTACTTCAAAAAATTGTTTTTGACAAGCGAGACTAAGTACATTTCTTAGTTATATAGTCCCGAGCTATTTCACAGATTATTGGAAAAATCAAGGTTTGCTATAGATATAACGGTACCAATTGCGCATGTCCATGTGGGTTGAGCTTATGGTGTAGGGAACATTGCAATCAGAAAAAAACAACAACACTAGCTATGATTGGTGGATTATGTTAGAGTTGTACTTTCTGGTAGGCTTAAAAAAATTAGTATCTTGGCAACATGTGAATTTATACTAATTCCTAAATAGATCAAATTTTTTATTTGTTATTTTTTTTTGAAAATATAATAAACATGATTGAAAATATGTATGTTGTGACTAGATAACTAATACCCTTGTCTAGTTCATGCAGAATTATCTCTCTTAAATGCAATGGAGTACCTGGTTTTGTTATCGTCAAATTGACAATCTAACATTGTTCTCTATAACAGTGTGTGTGATGCACGCTAAATTAGGATAGAAAATATATGTATCTCTCTAAATATTAGCATTGAGGTCTATGGAAAAACAATTGGTACCGTGATACCTAAAAGAAAATACCAGCTTCACAGTGTATCCATGGTAACGAGTATACATAGCCACCATTTCTATACTTTCATAGTGTCATTTGGTTAAGCAATGGATATTGAGATGTTTTGGTCTAATATTGAAAGACTTTAACATAGAAAATGTATAAAATAACACACATTAGCTTTGGAATGGGGCTTTTCTAACTATATAAATAACATATATAGACTGATGGCTTTGTGACTGTGTAGTCAGCCCCAATATTAACATACAGGCAAAAAAAAGTTATGTAAAGTTAATATAGTTAATTTTAGCCAAATATTGACTATTTTATGCGCAGAAGATGAAAACTCATGGATAAAATACTTTTTTTGTTCTTGTAAAGCATGTTATAGATCTGGATAGAGGACACTCCTGATCCATGTGTAGATAGTTCACTTGTATCATAAAGAATATTCTGGTTTAAGTATTTTAGGTAGTTTACTAAAGATATGGTATTCCTTCCTATTTTGATTTTAATTGTCCTGCTCTACTTGACTTTTTTTTGCAAACTTTTGTGTCTTGAGATTAAAAATGCGATTCTCTAGTTAGTTACATAATCATTCTTGAGGTCTCCACTACATATATAATCCTGGATTTTAGGTTCTCACTTTATCAGGAATACATTTTTGGATAATTTAATTGCATTGAAGTTAATACATGTGTTCTTGAACTCATCTGTATTACATAGATAATATATTGGAGGAAATAAAACGTACACACCTTTTGTATATCATTCAGTTATCTCCCTTACAAAATACATAACATTTCAATAAATAGAAACCCACAATGTTAGTGATGGTGTATGAAAATAAGAAAAGATTTGTGAAGTATCATATTAACCCTCGGACTTGATGCAAATTTAACTAGAAGTACTTTTTTAATTTCTCCCAGTAAAGTTTGCAAGTTTGAAAACTGATCCAACATGCTTTGCTTGGTTTAGATATTTTTTTCTGCCTAACTGAAGCCCATTAGTATTAATTTCTTATTTAGAGAAATAAGAATTACATGCATCCATATTATCTGCATTATTCACCTTTATATATTAGCTGGGAATGAACACCATTTCACCTGATATTTGGTGCCTATAAGGGATGTTATAGCACAGGTGCCTTTTTTATTGTCCCTGCACCTATGGTCCACTGCCTCCAAATATTGTCCAAGGACATATCATCAAGCTCTCGGTTCTCATTTTTCTCATTGCTGCTTGTGTCTCCTTTAATTCCAGTAACATTAGCTACATCTCCAATTTAGATACACACTTTCCTCCTGTTTTTAAATCCATTGGACGCACTATACTCATTGTTAATTGTAATAATATTCTGAATGGCATTATGTTTCGTTATATTGTGAATCAAACGTAACAAGTCAGTGCCTTGAATCTGAAGCCAAACATTCTCGGCATGAATTGAGATATTGATAAGCTTCTTACTCGAGAGACTATCATATCAGTACATAAAACCTATCAACTGATTTATAAGAATATCAATACACATCACATGCTAGTACACAGCAGCCTACAACGATAAGTATCGCATTACTTTTAAAACAACACAGGTACGTTAACACCCATTCAGAACTGTTGACAAAACTTCAACAAATGAACAAAAATTAGAGATGAATTGCTAACTGATATTCAGGCAAAACTCAACCATCTTCAAACGTTGAAGATCGATACAATTGTAATAGGACCATATTGATCCTGGTCACATTTTGAAAGTTGTGAAATAAGTTAACAATTGCTTAAATTATCAGATAACAAGCTTAAATGCATGATCTTCTTTCGGATAAAAGTGTTGCTCCATATCTGAATGCTAAAGATAATCTCTTACAAAATGGGGCCTGTGTCGACGTACAAGGACAGTCTGATAACGATAGTTAAAGTAAAGAAATAGACGAAACTTCAACTTGAAAAAGGCTAATAACAAATATTGAATTTTCCGGATTATGTTTAATCATAGTGGCAGAAATACTGACAGATTTTACCAGAGTGCGGATTTAGTTTTTTTAAATGGTATAAATGATCACATTCGATATTTCTTGTGAAATCTTGCAATCAAAGTTTGACCTAAATAATGTCCATCTTTTTAGTAATGAAGATATTGAAAAAAATGGAAAATCGATTAGTGAATTACAAGAAGATACCCAAAAATTTGTGTTATATATAATGTGCTGTTTCTACCTAGTTTCTTATATATTTTCTAAAAATGTTAATAGTTTTACTTAAATTAGAAAACAGTTCGGATTAATTGCAAATTCTACGTGGATAACCTGTTGTGAGCAGACGCGAAATAAGAAGTTCAAAGTTGTTCTACTGATATACGCTCCTAGCGCAACGAGACTAGTGTGCATACAGCATCATGAAATAACAATATATACATTTGCATCAATTAATAATATATAGTCAAAAAAATAACAATATATACACTAAAGTGAAATAACAATATATACACTTACATCAAACAACAATATATACTGTATTTTTAAAAGCTGGTGTGGTCTATAAGATAACAATTAAATTTCCCTCCTAATCTCCCTTCCAGTTTGAAATAAACCTGCTAGAATACCTCAAAATATGAATTTAAAGGACCTACATAATCCCATACCCTCTCCCAACAGCTATCCCCGCCCAAAAAAGCGTTACACATAAGAGGAATCCCCTTTCTTTTATTTTGGTCAGGCGAAAATTATTAATTGCCGTAAAATCTAACAAAATATATTGAATATATTAAAATTTGTTTTCTAACAGGAGTTCAGCTTATATTTATAGAAGTTTTTGTTCATGTATTCTACACAGACACTGAGAGGAATACATTGCTTTTATGATTCCGACAATTATTAAAATAACTTTGAATTCTTCCACGATGGGGCAGAAGGATCAATCAATATTCTCTCCATTAGACAGGTGTTTAAAAATTCAACTAGTAATTTTGAATCGTGAAAAGGAGATTCTCTGATTGTCACCTTCAGCCTTCAATGAAAAATCTGCCTTGATGAATCCAAAATTGTCCTGACTCTCCCAAATATGTGTCTTCGTTATACGCTTAAATTTCACACGAGGATGGTATCACTGCCTCCAAGGAAGCATGAGATGGTCTGTCTGAACGTTCCCTGCCGATCTACCGTTTGCAAAACTATCAACATATAATTTCGACATTTTTTTGTATTCAACAACCAACACTACACATTAAAGAAACTGTGTCACTAAAATGGCATCTTCGAATGCCAATATTTTCATGAGAAGACTCGTCCAAAGTCTCACCACTGAGACAACCAATTGTCTTATTAGGTTTTTCAGATTTATTGGCGACATTAAAACAGCGAAAATATTATTTTTTTAAAATTAATTTTAAAAAATGTCCGTAAATAACTTCCATCTTAGGATTAAATTTGTGTCGGAGACTTCAAACAGGCCCAACGTTTTCTCGGATACTCATTCTACCCTCCAGAAATTGGAACATAGAAATTCACTTCTTTCCTGAACCAAATTACTCTCGACCCGTTAGCACACTCAGCACGTATTAAAATATCTTCCTAGTTGCATGTGCGCTCGAACTAACGCACATGCTCTAAACGGTTACCTTCACTAGAGACTCAGAAACCTCATAGTGCATTTTGAAAGGAGGGATACAGAAGAAGTTGAATCTGTTAGCAAAACTAGTCTCCTGAAATATAAAACCAAGAAAGAAAAGAAGAAGAAAACAAAACAACAGCCGCGTCTCTTTCGTGGGTACTTTAACCTAATACCCCAAACTTCAAAATATAATCCTGATGCACTGGCACGAGATCTGCTATCTGCACGTTTTTAGACATACTTCATTAAGTTCTAATAGTTGCCTACTGTAACCTAAATTTGTCAAGGACAATCTGGTACGTGCCATGGTAGCTTAAAAAAAGATCATAGAGAAAATGCTAAAACCGTCTCGTATTATTAATCAAGATTAGTTGATTTAATTCTCTAATACATTGTCACTTGAATTGCTCTGATAGAGCTCAAGGCAGATAAAAGTGGATACAGAAAGTTAATTACTGGGATACAATGTCAGCGTGATTGCTACACACGAACCAAGGACTATGTTTGATCCTTTCTTGGGGATTTGCTATTAGTCAGGAGGGTGTGTGAGTTGTTTCGTGTTGGCAAGTCAATAGCTGCCTTCACCCACTGACCTGGGTGTGAGTCCCCATATGGCACAGGTGAGAGAGAGAGAGAGAGAGAGAGAGAGAGAGAGAGAGAGAGAGAGAGAGAGAGTTTCAAACAAATAAAGGGTAATGCAATTTTCTTTAAATGGGAGTGATGTTAAATCTGACATATAAAGAAATGTTAGTTATCTAACATAGCATTGTGTTACGTTTCTCTTAGATCTGACAATGAAAACCGCAAACTACACATTTATTAATCTCGATCTGGGAAAACATTTATAAGCCCTGTTCAGTCCATCGATTTTATACATACCAAATATGACCTCCCTACAGATATAAAAATGCTTGTTCGTATCAATTGTCAAAGGCATCTGAACGAACTTCAGAGTTACATGTACTTCTTTATGTATTCCAGACAATACACTTAGTTACAAGTTTATGTTATACCATTTTTTTTCGTCACGTACCAAATAAAATCCGACAGACCTGCAGATTTTCGAATGAAACTCATCGAAACCAGACGGAGTTCGAAGTTTTGATAGATAATGTTCGCAACAAAAAAAAAATTGGAAAGTATTCATTGTACGTTTCATGACATGCATTTCAATTGAAACACTGCGCAAGGCTTTTTTGCGCTAGATATCCGTCATCAAGGGAGTAAACTTTATTGTAGTAGAAATGATTTTCAATTTAGTTTTATTGGTTTGTCTCCCCTGTCATTCTATTAGATATCCATTATATATATATATATATATATATATATATATATATATATATATATATATATATATATATATATATATATATATATATATATATAATAATAATAATAATAAAAAATTATGATACAGTAACTTAAAGTTATTTTTATTTTTCGTCAACAAAAAACAAGAATTTGCTTTTATAAAAATACCTATATAAGAAATAATTACGAAAATTTTCGAATCTGTCAACATGTCAACATAGGGAAGTTATCAAAAATGGGTATATTATGTTCTTTCTAAGATTTCCACACATTGATCTTTTAGAAGTAAGATACAGAGCTTTATAATCCCAATGTGCCTTATCTTCAATTTAAACATTGCATTTTAATATTTATTCTTTTCAATTCTAGAAGTTTATACATATTTTTAAGAAGCTGATAAAAAAGAGCATCAATACACTATACTGTCAATATATATATATATATATATATATATATATATATATATATATATATATATATATATATATATATATGTGTGTGTGTGTGTGCTGTTACCGTTAGAACAGTCAAGTGACCATTTAGATTTGTCTCCCTTTTTTTAAACTCTTCTTCATGAATATCAGTTTTCGTTTTGTTTTCGTTTGTGTTACGTCTGGAATCGCACCACAATTAATACTTCCAGTTCAGTACCCACGAATGTAGTTCCAGTCTATTTTTAGAACATTTTTTCCTCTCTCATTTTGGTGGTGATAGAAGAGTTATATTGATCCATATTTGGTAGGGATTTAAAGGTAATTGTTTATTCTTGAGAATATGAGCAGAGAGAGTGGTTGTCAGTGTGTAATTTGGCGACAGTGCAAATGGAGTAATAAGGCCTTGGTGATGATCCGGAAGTGAAATATGTGTTCTGTTTACATGCTGCTATGTTTACAGTGCTGCAGCTCAAAAAAATGCCGATCAAACCCTGACAAGATTTTCACCGTGAAGTCATCTTTGGAGGTATTTTGGATTAACATATGATTTGTATTGATTGTCACACTGTGGAAAGGTCAGTACTGAGAAATATATGTAGAGAACATATAGTAAAATTAATTGTGGTCTATGTCCGTCTAGGCGGGGGTGTGAGCGTACTTTCACAGCTCTTTTTGTAATTGAAGCCCACCACAGTGTGAGTAACTTTGTTAATGACTCGTAGATTTGATTTGTGATATGAACATTAATACATTAGTGAAACGTTTCTTTAATTTCATGTTTTGTAATGATTATATTTTCCATTTATTGCAGCTTTTTACCAAACGCACATCACAATCACGCACACGCACGTGCACTCTAATTTCGATGAGAGTTCTTGCACAGAATAAACAGTATTTGAACATAACATGAGCTTTGTGTCTTGAATGCTGGAGAGTGCCAGGTTACGCTAGCTGCAATTTCTTCAGAGAAAAGGCTGTATAATATATATATATATATATATATATATATATATATATATATATATATATATATATATATATATATATATATATATATATATATTTAAAATATAGTCGTATTCCTATCTGAATATATTCCATTATCAGCAATTTAAAGAGTAATATCCAAGGTGAGGGTTAAGTGATAAAAATAAAGTATTTCAAGTTAGCATGGCCAGAATTTATATCGTCTAAATTACTCATCTGTTTATACGTTCTTAATGCTTATACTATTATAAATGTGTTTTTTTTTTTGGTTTTTTGGTTTTTTTTAATAAAGGCAGTGAAAAATGTGAGAACCTGGCTTGGAACGTGTAAATATGTAGGCGTACGATATGGGGGTGGGGGGGGGGGGTAAATCGGGGAACATTGAAATGAAGCATACAATCACACTTAATATTTTAATCAACAAATGATGAAATAAATATATAAAATATATAAAATGCCCTTAAAATATATGGAATAGCCCTACTTTAAAATGACGTTACCGTTGCACAGTGAAGTCTGATTTCCAGACGATCTCCACTGCTTTACTCTCCTATTCGGACCACCATACCTATTTCTGCAAGACAACTAGATGCTTAGGATGTATGTCGACGTAGTAATTTGCAGAAAAATCATATACATTGTTAGTCGAAATCCCACCAACCCAAGCCCAGAAAGAAACAAACAATTATGACACCTCGGCTATTTTTGATTTAATTTACGGTAATTTACTTGCAAAGATTGTTTCTCTGCGAATTATAGCTTCAGAATGATTCACGACCTAACGTAAATGACCAAGCGATGTTCCGATTACTAATGGCATAAATCGAAGTATGAACAGCTGCACAGACTTAAAAGTTGAGATTGATGTATATCTTCTAACCCTAACACTATTCCACTGCCGTCAGATCATAGACAAAGACTTCCGATGTAAATACTACGCTCATATCCATCGTTAAATTAAGGTCACAACGACTCGATGACGTGACTTTGTTAATAGCAACATAAGCAATAGTTTAAAGCTATTGAAACCACGTGATATTTTATCAATAATTTTAATAAAATGTTGCAGAAATATCATTACAAAGGAAAAGTATGGATATTTCATCGATGGCTAACACGTCGTTGGTTGTTATTTTCAAAACACATTATGAATAGGCTCTGTCATTCGCACATCGAGTCGTATGTCCGTCCGTGTAAAACTTAACAATGTTTGATAGACTGTACATAGCTCTTTCTCGCGGACAGAATATGGCTGTTATGGTCCTTATGATACATTGTTTTTTTTTATTGGTTCCTGTCAAGGTGACTCCTAAGTGTACTAAGTGAAATACGTTCATGATTCAAAACGTAGTAACTGAAAATGACCTGGTGAAAACATTTCGGGAAGCAGTAACGATACAGTAAATTTATACATCCATCAGAATTCTGGGAGAAAATAAGCCTACAGATTTCGTGATGGAACTGTAACAGAGCAAAACTTATTTCAAATTATTTCCTGAGGCTCGGTACAAAATGTAATTTAAAGTAGAAACCATGCAGTCATCACACTCCGTTTTTCAAATGCTTACTATACTTCTAAGGAAACAAAAAATGATAGTTGTTTATAAAATTGTTACTTGATCAAATTCTTTTCATTCTCATGGAAATCAAGAACCGTTTAATCGTCCAATTCATTTCTACAAAACTTACATATTTCATGGGACCAATAATAGAAAACGGCATAGATGATAAAAACGATTTATTCGTTTTTTATTTTAACTCGAAAAACGCGTTTTTTTATACGTTTTTTGCGTTTTTTATATTTCGTACTTCCATTTGTTTTAATCATCGGTCATACAGGCGGTCCTCTGTCATTCTCTCGATAACAAATATCGATCAATAATGAATCTATGATGCTAGCCTACGATACTTTACGTAAACATGCTACAACATAGTACTGATATCTTGTAGTAGTCAGGCGTGTATACATTGGCAGATGACGCTGTGTTTAACTTTTTGCACAAATATTGATTTTTGTGTTGTCTAAAAACTACTGGAAGGTTTTTCTCGTTTTAAATTTATTGAAAAAAAATGCGTTTTTTACGTGTTTTTTTTAATAAAAAAAAATAATTTTAACGTTTTTAACATCTATGGAAAACGGTAAAACATATTGTTTCCGGACGACATTCTTTCTTTGACAATATAAAGTACAAGTAGCATCCATGCAGACATTTAACCCAGTCCTTGAAAATTCTACTCAGTTAATCACACTCAGTTTCTTATATTCATAACCCAGTTATTGAACTCAGTTCTTCAAACAATACTTCAGTCATTCATCAAAATCATCCTTAAAAAATTCCTAGTCCTGTCATCATACTCAATCTTTCAAATTTCTATTCCAGTCATCAAACTCACTCTTTCAAGTCCCTACTTCAGACATCCATGTCACTCCTTCAAGTCCCTAATTAAAACATCAATGTCACTCCTTCAGGTCCCTACTTCAGACATCCATGCCACTCCTTCAAGTCCCTACTTCAGACATCCATGTCACTCCTTTAAGCCCCCACATAAAACATCAATGTCATTCTTTAAGTCCCTAATCCAGGCATCAATGTCAATCCTTCAAGTCGGTACTTCAGACATCCATGTCACTCTTTCAAGCCCCTATTTAAAACATTAATGTCACTTCTTCAAGTCCCTACTTAAGAGATCAGTTTTACTCCTTCAAACCCCTACATCAGACATCAATGTCACTCCTTCAAGTCCCTAATCCAGATATCAATTGCACTCCTTCAATCCCCTACGTCAGACACCCATGTCACTCCTCCAAGTCCCTACTTAAGACATCAATTTTACTTCTTCAAGCCCCTACATCATCATCAGTGTCACTCCTTCAAGCCCCTAATGAAAACATCCATGTCACCTCTTCAAGTCCCTACTGAAACATTAATGTCACTCCTTCAAATCCCTACATCAGACATCCATGTCACTCCTTCAAGCCCCTACTTAAAACATCAATGTCACTCCGTCAAGCCCCTACTTAAAACATTCATGTCACTCCATCAAGCCCCTACTTAAGACATCAATGTCACTTCTTCAAGTCCCTACGTCAGGCACTCATGTCACTCATTCAAGCCCCTTCTTCAGACATCAATGTCACTCCTTCAAGTCCCTTCATACGCCAGTCAACACTCAATCTTTCAAATCCCTACTCTAATCATCAATGTCACTCCTTTAAGTCCCTAATCCAGACATAAATGTCATTCCTTCTTCACGTTCCTAATCCAGACATCAACGTTAATCCTTAAGAACAGTACGCCATTTATCACTCGATCCTTCAAATCCTTCTTCAAATTCCTTCTCCAGGCATCCAAATGAATCCTTCAAATTTTTACTCCAAACATCAAATCAATATTCAACTCTGTACTCCAGTAATCAAAGCCAATCCTTCAAATCTATATTCCTGGCATTAAAATCAATATTTAAAATCCCTACTCCAGTCAGGTAACTCATTACTTCAAATCCCTACTCCAGTCGTTAAATATAGTCAATATTTCAAATCCATACTCCAGACATCAAACAATTATTCAAAACCCTACTCCAAACATCAAAGTCAAGATTTCAGATCCCTAATGCAATTGTAAGACTATTTAAAATTCTTATTCTTCAAATCTATAATCCAGACATCAAACTCAGTTCTTGAAATGCATGTTCTATACATCAAAGTCAATCCTTTAAATCCATAATCCAGACAGTAATGGAAAAGATGATATTAAACCGTAAAATCAATAATAAATTCATTATCAGCATCTTTACAAAGTCTGCAAAAGCAAGAGTTGAACACTTTATTTTATTCTGGCAATATCATTACCTCATTTTAACGAGTTACAAATGGAAGGTGACCTGATAAAACATTTAATACGCAAGAGAACTCATTCATCTTGAATACAATTCCTTGATAAATATAAATTTGCAACAATCATTATATCATTAATTAGTTTTGTCCCAAAAAGATAGCGCCACTGGAAAAGCCCTTAGCTAACAACTACCAACTACGTCATACTTCTGGTACTCCATGTTAGTGAAAGTATTTAATCTCTACTATTTCTCCATGATGCCCTTCGCCCGTTACTCTTATTTTCCGTTTCCGCCCATCTCCACCCCAACCCCCAATGAAAAGAACAAACACTGCAGGTGACGACACAGCTGTAAATACCCAATTTAATGCTATTTATTTCCCCGTTGCATTGTATTACATTTGCCAAATTGAATTTCTACACTGGATTGGGCCATTTAACTATAAGGTGCTGCATTACAGTTTGATACCTTGCATAAAGTCAGATTTTTTTTATGAAAAAGAATTTCCACGGTTTTTCTCCCTGATTATGCTGGCTACTTACAAAAAAAATCTTGTATATTTTAGGTATTGTTTAAAGCACTTTTAACAGTGACGTCACTAGGGTTGGTGTCCCACAGTGCGGTAACTCATGGTGTCACCGTCATAGAGCCCCTTTCTGTACAAAAACTCTCAACTTTTATAGACAGTCATGTCCGATAACTAAGGATGTCACCCCCTTGAACCTCCTTCCTGCACAAAATTTGGCGCCATCCGCTCTGATAGTGTCACATGGTGCGGAGTACACCTTCGCACCCCTAAGTGACATCACTGACTTTTAATTATTTTCATTTATAAAAATAGAACTTGGCCTTGCTTCAAATGCGCATGTTCCGAAAAAGTGATAGCTCCGTTTGGTCCTATTCACTTTTTGGACTTAAAAGGAGAATTGTAAAAGAGAGCAAATGCATTTTGTTAATTTCATATGTATTTGGTAAGTCATTAATTGTACGTTTAGAATCTGGTATTGTCTAGTCTGGCAAAATTGCTTTTCCCTAATTTAATAACTGCTTAAGAAAGTGTATTTTAGACTAATTCAGTCTGAATTTTCGAACACGTGGTGGCAGTCATTTTGGTTATCTGTGTGCTGAGATCATGTACAGTTTCTACAAGTACAATACCCACAAAGCCACAATAAATGAAAGTAACAAAGAGATATGCCAACATTCTATCCATTGAGCATATTGCAAAATGCAAAATGCAAACACCTTACACCAATCACTCTCTTACAATATGAAGAGCGCATTATTGGATGATTTAATTTCGGTTGTATAGCTGAAATAGTTAACTTGCAAGCATTAAAACAGTCATTTTGAATGATTCTTGCGTTTTTCACCAATAGAACAGTATTCATTAGTAGCACAATCCCATCCTCCCCTTCCCCGTGTGATGAAAAGTGAGCTATTGTAAAAATGAATATCTCATTTTCTCAACATAGCAACAAATGTTATCCTGAAAGACAGGAACATGGAACTTTACACAACTATTTTTGAGATAACACTAATAAAATTTTACAGTTTGAAAAGGGATGTACAGATGAGATTCACTGAGTTCAAAGGTCAAATGTTAAGTGTTTGCTTATTCATCTAACACTACAATTTGCTTTGTCATCATTAATGAGTGAATTTCATTACCAATGAATGAAAAGAAACATTTGTTGCTAAATACCTCATTCACTGAATGCTACAGTTTTCAATTTAAGTTGACTTCACTCCGGTGTTCTAAGAAATATAATTTCCCCATGATTAAGTTTATCGCACACACAATACTGCCAGAGAATGCATATTATGTAAGTAAAGAGCAAACTAAGTACAATTAGCTTAGTTTATTGCATAGCAACAATGTTAAGGTACCGTTTTACTGAGGACATCATAGATTATGATAAAAAAAGATAAACAAATGTACAGATTTTCCTATTTGGTTAGGGGCGCACTTTAGTTTCGCATTTTGCATAAGGGTAAGATATGTTAAAGAAACAAAATTTTACCGAATTTCCTCACTGGTTATACTGGCTTTTAAAAAAAAATACCTTGTATATCTTTGGTATTGTTAGAAGAACTGTTTATTCCCTTTCTTTCCCTGTATTACTCGTGGGTATACGTAGTGGGTTATACAGTATACAGAATGGCCTTCAGATGTGCAGTCTAAAACACACACACACACACACACACACACACACACACACACAACTGACAGCTCTGCTTTTGACTGCCTGCATTTTGGAGATATATTCTATACAATAATGAGCCTATAGCTTTTAAAAAAAATTATTTTTTTTAATATGCATGTATTTAGCCATTCATTCATTGTACATGTACTTTCAGAAGCTGATCTTCTAGACTCTAGAGTCTGCCAAACTTCGTTTCCCTGTTTTAATCACTGCTTAAGGTAGTGTATCTTAGACTAATCCAGGTTGATCTTTCAAGCACATGGGCACATCCATTTCGGTGACCTGTCTGCTTAGATCATTTACAATTTCCACATGTACAATATCGAAAGAAATTTCAGCCATAGCACATCGAAGTAGCATAGACGTATGTCAACATTCTCTCCACTGTGCATGTTGCAAATGAAACCAACTTCCCCTTAGCCAACCGCATCTTACACCTGTCATCCGAAGTTCATAATATCTGTAGTTCGCACCCGAAGCGAACTCGGGTCACAATTATTTATATCCAGTTCAGATTACACTAATGTAACCCCATTCAACTTTTAGAGCGTATTTTCCTATCACATTTTGGTAGTGATACAAGATATAGATTTGTGAATTTTTTTGGTATTGATCTAAAGTGAGTTATTTCTTATTTAGAATATGAACATTATCGTGTGGAAGTTCGTGTGTACTTCGGCAACAGTTGATAGTGAACATTGATGTTGATCCGGAAAAGAAATCTGACCCATTGCACGATGCTTTGTTTATAGCCCAGCCTATAATAATAATAATAATAATAATAATAATAATAATAATAATAATAATAATAATAAATAATAATAATAATATAAATAATAATAATAATAATAATATCTAGAATTATCTTTTAGATGATGATGATGTCACATTTATAATTAACACTTTATTCCTTTGTCAGCCCCTGACTATAAAAATGTAATTCCTTTTTATAATATTTGCCACTTAAGTTTAAACACCAGATTTATTCCTGGGGGATGTTATTGTGAAGAGAAAAAAACATCGCTTCTTTATATGGTAAACACGAGCCAGCATTCTTGAACTCCTTTTGGCGACCTCAAAATGATGACGGGATGGTCGAAAGCTGACAATGTCTGAAATCTGACCCCCCACTACAGTGTCCAAAAATGACAGTTATCCTTACTAGTAGTTCCAGAGAATCGACTGCCTGAGAAAGATGCTGCTTTGTATTGTTACTATAGCCAATGCATCTATCTCTCATCCCAATTATTAGCGGTTTTAGCTTAGCAATGGTGGTTTCGATTAAAGTATGTTAATTAAAAGTACCATGCCAAACATTCGCATATGTGTTAACATTTTAAAAGTATAAAATTCTCTTTCTCGTGCGTATTTTGTGAGAGAACTGCAGATTTCTTATAAAACTGTCATAATGTGGATACAATATATTCGACAATTTATTTAACACATATGGAATGGCTATAGGCGATAATTGACCAAGGTCACAACATTTCAATCAGTGTAACTCATAATATACTAATCCTTCATTGTGAGAGTTGCTTCCCTTGTCTAGTAAAAATTTGTATGGTACATAAGCTTATCCCTGATTTGCCATAAATTAAATTTCTGCAAAGTTGGAAAATCCAGGCATGTATGACACCTATCTAGTTTAATCATAATCTTTTCTTAGACATAATCTTGTTTTATTTTTTAAGACATTGCTAAGGTGTACGCATCAGTTTACGCAAACAATAGCTTTGGAGAATAACGTAGGTGTTACTCAGTAAATTAAACAGCGCAATAACACGAAGTGATTGGTTGCCAGCTAAGGTCAGCGCGTAACATGACGTATACTGGAGTGTTGTACTTGTTACTGTCTATCGCACAAATTGGCTTATAAAATTAATCGTTACTATTTTTAGAAAGGGTATTCCCTGGTTTTGGACGTACATTATAATTTTCGTACGTAGGGATTATGGTTGCTACATTTACAACATTGACCAAAAATAGGAAATAAAAACACCACTGACATGAGACAGAAACAAGGCAACTCAATGAGTTTTCTATAAAGCATTTATTCGTTACTGATTTGTCTTTAAATTTGTGCCTTCCTAGTCAATATAACCAAACCCCCAAGTTTTCTGATATTTTTTGTTCTGAAAAATTCACAGCATCGCACAAAGTAGACGCGCATGAAGTACCGTGTATGTGTAGCCAGGATTGTAGACTCGTAAATAATAATAATAATAATAATAATAATAATAATAATAATATTATTATTATTATTATTATTATTATTATTATTATTATTATTATTATTATTAAAGTATATATACCTCACATGCGCTCTTATCATAATATTACATAGTTCAAAAGAAGGACCCCTTATTAGCATATGGCTGATTTATATCATAACTTATTATTATTTTTTAAATTGGTTCTCTCATCTTCATTTGACAATGAACTCAATCCACTTTATCTCGAATAATTGGATGTGACTTGAAGTTTGGTGGAAAACGTTTCATACGTGACTTCATTTTTAAGATCAATGATCAATTTTCATTTTCAAAATCAGAAAATACCATAAATATTTATAATAACTGAACATTTGTCACATTCGGCATTCCGCATAATTCAAATTCCTAATCGTTAGCCTGACTCATAGTTTGTGTCCTTTTGTGTGTGTGTGTGTTCATATTAATATAACCGACGTTACTCGCTATTAAGTCGCGTCTAACTGCAGTACTACATAGACCATGATATGTGATGCATAATGCGCCGTCAAATTAGGGCAATGTTGTTTGTTCTACTGAGCGCTGTTCTTTCGTACAATACCAGCACGGGATGTAATACCCCTCCCCACCTGAAAATATAAAATTAGTGATAACATGCTAAGAAGTACGTATTCAAGGAGCTGTTGTAAAATTTACCCAAAGCTGTTGGATGTGACTATATTGAAGAACACGCCAAAAGGCAGTGACTAAATGACCACTGCTAACATGCAGTTAAGAGTTTATATCTGTCCCACTAGTAAATGTACTTCTCATTCACCTGAAAAGTTTACTTCATGCTATGTCTCCATAATGTTGCACTATATACGCCAGGCGTCCATAACCGGTTTCTGATAATGCTTGCAAGAACACTGATAGGTAGCGAGAGTAGGAAGGATGAACAATAATTCTACAATTTGTTTTGTACAACTAGGCATATTTTCATTTTTGAAAATATAATGGAGAAATTTCTTTAAAAAAATGAAAAATTCAACATTTCCTCAGAACAAAAGCAAAACTCTTTAATTGAGAAGTTCTGATAGTAATATGGCATTCTATTCCATGATATCTGCCGAAGGTTTGGTGCGTATTTACTTTCACAACACACGCTTTATTAAATATATTGAAAAATCTCATTTGGAGGGAAAACAGATTGTGATGTTTAGTGATACTGAACACAATCTACACATGTACATGTTTATTTCTTCTTCTATTATTCTGGACATCGAGCATTATGTCATTGCGGACACCTCCATTTTATGGTATCTTGCCCATAACAAATATTCATTGGACAGTTTTCTTAAACTGGGAGCTAAGTTGATAGTATTGGTCATTCAACCCAATGGTTTGATACACGTCTAAACTAGCCAGCATTAGCCTACTCTATGTGTCAATTGGAAAAGACGTTTAGATCCAATTTGCTGGACATGACATAGCCAATAACGTGTAAAACGTGCCGCTTAACACCTACCAAGTATACAAATTGTTATACATGTACGATGTTGAATAATGTCTATGAATTCAATTTAGGTATGCATGTATCCACGTTATTCTGCAGCTGGATTGTTGAACATCATTTCAGGTGAGAATGATGTTCCACTGAATTATTAATCCGTTTAATAATTCTTATTTTATTGTATTTTATTGTAGGAAATCACTTTTATGTAAAAGAGGTGTGTGTGTGTGTGTGTGTGTGTGTGTGTGTGTGTGAGAGAGAGAGAGAGAGAGAGAGAGAGAGAGAGAGAGAGAGAGAGAGAGAGACAGAGAGAGAGATTGGTTGATTAACAAAACAACATAACAATGGAAATTAAAATAGTGCTTAAGCTGTCTATGCGTGTCAGCTTTGCATGAAATTAATCTTTTATACACATTATTATCTATCTGCAATTTTATCTCTCTGTTGGATTGTTTGCACCACTGAATTGTTCCGAAATCATTAGTTTTTATCCCCGTGCACGCATGTGTTTCTACTTTATGTATGTAGCCCAAAATATTAACGAGTTGGCCATAATCCCGATATCCGTGAGAAGAGGACTTTCAAATGAGCATTGATAACCTGGAAATTGGACCCGTGACAAATAAAACAAACACCCACTTTCCTGAAAAATATGTCTTTTATTCCTCAGGTAATTCCTAAACGGTTTTGTGCTTTGGATATCAAAACTACTTATATAATTATTCTTAGTCTTTATAAAGTATATTGTCCTCGCATTGGAGTCTTTCATATCTTAATACACAAATTCTTAATGATAACAAAGGGTTCCTATACCTAAGTATTTCATAATAATAGTCTAATTGAGTCCTTCGGTAGATAGTGCCAAAAAGCCATTATAATAATTATAAATCTGAATGGCATTATGTTTCGTTATATTGTAACAAGTCAGTGTCTTTATTCTGAAGACAAAAATTCTCGGCATGAATTGAGATATTGATAAGCTTCTTACTCGAGAGACTATCATATCAGTACATAAAACCTATCAACTGATTTATAAGAATATCAGTACACTTTACATGCTATTACACAACAGTCTACAACGATAAGAATCACATTACTGTTAAAACAACACACAGGTACGTTAACATTCATTCAGAACTGTTGACAAAACTTCAACAAATGAACAAAAATTAGTGATGAATTGCTAACTGATATTCAGGCAAAAATCAACTATCGTCAAACGTTGAAGATCGATACGATTGTAATAGGACCATATTGATCCTGGTCACATTTTGAAAGTTGCGAAATAAGTTAACAAGTGCTTAAATTATCAGATAACAAGCTTAAATGCATGATCTTCTTGCTCCATATCTGAATGCTAAAGATAACCTCTAACAAAATGGGGCCTGTGTCGACGCACAAGGACAGACTGATAACGATAGTTAAAATAAAGAAACAGACGAAAGTTCAACTTGAAAAAGGGTAATAAAATTTTCCGGATTATGTGTATGTTTAATCATAGTGGCAGAAATACTGACAGATTTTACCAGAGTGCGGATTTTTTTTAAAAATGGTATAGACGATTACATTCGATATTTCTTGTGAAATCTTGCAATCAGAGCTTGACCTAATTAATTTCCATATTTTTAGTAATGAAAATATTGAAAAAATTGAAAATCGATTAGTGAATTACAAGAAAATACCCCAAAATTTGTGTTATATATAATGTGCTATTTCTACCTAGTTTCTTATATGTTTTCTAAAAATGTGAATAGTTTTCCTTAAATTAGAAAACAGTGCGGATTAATTGCAAATTCTACGTGGATAACCTGTTGTGAGCAGGCGCGAAATAAGATGTTCAAAGTTGTCCTACTGATATACGCTCCTAACGCAACGAGACTAGTGTGCATACAGCATCATGAAATAACAATATATACATTTATATCAATTAACAATATATAGTCAAATAAATAACAATATATACACTAAAGTGAAATAACACTATATACACTTACATCAAACAACAATATATACTGTATTTTTAAAAGCTGGTGTGGTCTATAAGATAACAATTAAATCTCTTAATCTCCCTTCCAGCTTTAAATAAACCTGCTAGAATACCTCAAAATATGAATTTAAAGGACCTACATAATCCCATACCCTCTCCCAACCCAAATCCCTCCCACCCCAACAAAAAAGCGTTACACTTAAGAGGAATCCCCTTTCTTTTATTTTGGTCAGGTGAAAATTATTGATTGCCGTAAAAGCTAACAAAATATATTGAATATATTAAAATTTGTTTATTTTAACAGGAATTCAGTTTATATTTATAGACGTTTAAATTCAAGTATTCTACACAGACACTGAGATTAATACATTGCTTTTATGATTCCGACAATTTTTAAAATAACTTTGAATTCTTCCACGATGGGGCAGAAGGATCAATCAATATTATCTCCATTAGACAGGTGTTTAAAAATTCAACTAGTAATTTTGAATCGTGAAAAGGAGACCCTGTAATTGCTCTGAAATATAATCAGTTTAAATTTATTGCATAGCAATTACTTGAATATTGGATTATGCGCATTATACCATTTCAACATACATTTCAATCACTGAGTTTATTCCAAATCATTAACTTGGATAATTTGGTATAAACAGTGTGGCCCGAATGATAGAAACATACTTACAGTTTATATATTGATTTTAATAATATTAAACTATGCGGTAATTTCTTATTACTCAAATGATAATAGTTATTTACAGAATTTATTAAGTAAATCCTTTATTCTGTTCGCCTGGTAAAAGATAAGTTTAGAATCGGAAAAGGTTGACCTTATAACGTGTGCCAAATGCTATCTTAAAACAACGTTTTTGTAGAATCTTTTTTATGCGTGTCTATGGTCCTATTTCTAGCTTTCTGTGAAACATTATCTATTTCCCCAAATCGTTTCGTCATGCTGTGCATAGCCGGTCCTAAATATTTCGTTACTAGTTGAAAGAAAAACTAAAAATCTGAAGTGAGAGTAATTAGGAAAATACTGTCTAATCACTGATTAATACCAGTACTAAGAGATCACTAGTCTCAAGAGGTCATGAACCTGCATTTTAAATTTTACATTTTAGATGTTTAGAAGAGATTTACTTTCTAACCATCTATCAACGGAGATCATGTTTGACTTCGAAAAGATAATCTCTTGAGAAAGGTTCGATTAAACCCATACCACTCATCCAAAATGCATACCGCGTTGGCCATCAATAGTATACACCTTGTATACCTAACCTTTCACGAATGACATCTCGTTGCGGTGCAGTCAGAAAACTTAGCAAATGTACAGCCCTTTTTGGATCATTTGGGGAGGGGGTCTCTTAAATGTATTCCTGGGGCCCCCTATGACCACGGCATTTGGAAATAAAGTTTTAAACAAGTTATATATGATACTGAACTTACAAATTTCTCCATCGATTTAAAATTGCTTTCTCTTTGTAAAAATATTTTTTGAATTACTAATGCCAAGTTGGGGGGAGGGAGGGACATGAGCGCGGGGCATTCTAAATTAGTCCAATCGGCCAAAGGCCAGCCATGATAATTAGCAACGGAAGGAGTACCATCTTTATGTAAGAAACAAACATGAGACAGATACTTTGTATATGAGACAGATGCTTTGTACGTCAACGATGAAAAAACCATCATCCAAAAGTTAACATAAGTTTTTACCACATGTTTTAATATCTTAATGAAATCGACGAGGATTACGTAATAATTGGTTCGATGATGATGGCACTGACGACGATAACGAAAATGCAATTAAAGAAGCTACATTGCACATGAAAATGCTGTGACACAGGCAAAAGTTCATTGTGCCACGTAGTCAAATAATTGTATATGGTTCAGCATTCAGTTTCATTTGTTTCCCATTCTGAATCTGAAAATACAGAGTCATTATCAACTTTTCTGGATTTAACTTTCCATAACAAAATGTTTCTTTTCAAAATTTCCTCATATTTTGAGTCTTCACGTTTGATTTCCTCTTCACCAGTTCGAGTTTGGTTGAATCTGACCGACAGCGAGCGAGGCCGTGTTGTCGTTGTGGACAATGAAAAAACTGGAATGTCGGATACACTGTCGTTCAACTCGTTTACACTCTCTGTAGAGCCGCCCAAGGAACTTCCAGTCTCTGTAGAAAAAAAACCCACAAAACACCATTAGTTATGGAAATGTTATAAATATGAAACTGGATACAAACCAGCAATTTTTTGAATTGTTTAAGTTTAAAAGTGTTTTTAAATACAAAATATCGTGCACCAAATTTGAACGATTTTTAAAATTTGTTTTAAAATTATACGACTTCTAAAGCTTGTGAGAATGGTAGTACGCGAAGTACCTGAATTCATAAATTCTCTAAGAATAGGAGTTATAATAAATACCTAGATTATATTTATTTTCTTTGCTTGCAGTGAATAACTGACATATTTCATAGAATGGGAACAAATTCATAAGTTTGTGACCTAGGAGGTGAAATATATACTTTACTCACTCGGAACCAAAAAATTATTTTATTTTATTTTAATTTTTTGTAATGCTCAAACGCAGCTATCTAAAATGTGTAATAGGTTGAAATAGCAGATTTTTCAAAGGTAATACCTGTAAGGGTCTGCTCGGTTATCAAGCGCTATTAGTACAATATTGCACAAGCCGCTGGTCAGAGGTATTGCGCAACTCGTACAAACAACACTCGAAAACCGCCTCCCGCTCATACTCGTTTATCTAAGGGATGACCTCTACGGTGTAGTTTGCCGGGTTCAAATGGATATAGTAATCTTGAGTAGGTATCTTGAACAAAACAACACACGAGCCCTCGTAAAGATAAAATATTAATTTAATTAAAATACAATTAAAAGAAGAATGACACAATAAATTACAATTTTCTTTCCTTCTGACGATTCTTCGTTCAGAAGTAATTAAAAACCGAAGCTTTAAAATAGCAGATACGTTAATTAAAATTCAACACTAATAAAATAGATGAATTTAACCGTTAATGGCTGATAGTACTTTCATCATGGAATCGAATGTTCATTAACATTGGACTGTTGGGTGATTCAAAATGACCTTGTTCGTTGAGTGGGTTTTTCCCTCTGCGCGCGTCACGACTTTCTTGCCCTTTGATTGAACGGGGAATTCCACACTCTAACTTCTGACTTCTTTTCCCTCTTTTTTTCTTGACTCCTTTTCCCTCCTTTTCTTAACTTCTCGCTGATTCTCACTCTTTCCAAACAAACTATTTTCCTTGTAAAAGAAAAGGGTAAAACGCCCTAAGTATCTCGTTACTTTAAGAGTTGAGATTGTCCGTCCGTCTTCAGGTTCGAACAATCAGACCTTACTATCAGTGTTATCATTTATACGGCTAACAAATACTACAGAAGTCTTCAGATCAATAGAGCTATACTGCTAATTATCGACGTCAGAATTTGGGAAAGTCATATATTCCGTAAATCATTCCGTAAAGTGAGGCAATATATCATAACACACAATCCATATTCACTAATATGATAAATTCAAATTAATATAACACTTTCCAATCATAAATGTACACGGCGGCATCATGATAAAGGTGAATTTGAGTTAAATACCTTGTGTTTTTGGCGTCTTACAATCGCTCCACATTCAGTTTCCTGGAACCACAATTTTATACCACAATTTTACGAACGTCTTTCCTAAAGTCCGCTCGGAGTCCTGGTAATTACTTCTACCTCTGGTTTTCTCTCTTGCAGAGGATTTTTCAGACAGACTAACCTCGTTTGATACGTAGTATATATTTCCCCGATTCTGGGATTCGACACACCCCTTCCCTCTACATTTGACCAATCGGAATAAATGCTATTCTTACGGACCTTTTGAAAACCGTCTATCCAGATGCCAAAAATGCCACTTAGGATCGAAATATCACCTTATCATTTGTTTCCAATCACTCTGACAGCTCTACGTGAGGAATCACCTATTTTAAGCGTGTCAAACACTCAGTCCGCTTTCACTCTAAATATTGTAACAGTCTGACCAAGGTAAACTAACATTCTTTCCGTTCAAAACTCTACTCCAAGACAGTCGATTGTCGGCTAGACTAAGAATTAATTAAAGAATTTCACTTACGAAAAATTTGGCATTTGACATTACCCCCTTGCTAAGAGTAAAATCGGTATTTTTACTCTCCCAAATTTTTCGGTGACTACTCTGCCCCCGTTACATGTCCTTAGGTGACCTATTCACTTCAGACATTCCTAACCGACTTAAACAATCCGCCCCCACATTATCCCTGCCTTTGATGTACCGTACTAGAATCTGATACTGTTGTAGAAACAGTGACCATCTCATCAATCGACCGTTAGTTAATTTCGCCTGGGCCAAATACGCCAATGGTTGATGATCTGTTTCTAAAGTAAACTTCCTACCATACAGATACCGTTGGAACTTAGTTATTCCAAAGATAATCGCCAAACATTCTTTTCCGACACTGAATAGTTAATTTCCGCATTTGACAGTTTCCTACTTCCATACGCAACTGGGAATAAGCTTCCCTCGTGTTCTTGCAGTAACACGGCACCTAAACCTCTATCACAAGCATCTATCCTCAAAACAAAATTCCGTGTTACGTCAGGTAACTTAACTATGGCGTCTGACGTCAGTCTATCTTTTAGCGTCTGAAATGCGCGTTCACATGCCTCTGTCCATACTACATTGGTCGGCGCTTTTTTCCGAGTCAAGTCAGTCAAAGGACTTGCAATATCACTAAAATTTGCCACATATCTCCTATAGTACCCTGCCAAACCTAAAAAAGATCTAACTTCAGTCTTAGTAGTCGGTCGTAATGCGTCCCTAAATTGTTCGACCTTGGAACTCTCTGGTTTTAACGTGTCCTCGCTTAGGGTATGTCCTAGGTAGTCTAATTGTCTGAACCCTATGTGGCACTTCGATGGTCGTGCGGTCAGTCCGGTTTGTCGTAGTCGTTCTAAGACGTTCTTCAGCAAAAGTATGTGTTCTTCCCATGTAGCTGTAGCTAATAGAAGATCGTCCATGAAGTTGGAAACTTCCATCCCCCGCAATGGTTCAAGGAATGTCCGCATCATACGGGTGAAGACACTGGGCGCATTCTGCACCCCGAATGGCATGACCACCCACTGGTAAGTCCCATCTGGAGTTGCAAAGGCGAGTTTTGCTCTGTCTTCACTTCGGACTGGAATTTGCCAGTATCCTTTGGACAGATCAATTTTAGAAAAATATTTCGCATGGGTTACTCCTGCGAAAATAGACTCAGGGTCAGGTAAAAGTTCTACCTGGAATTCTGTGATTCGGTTTAACTTTCGGTAGTCGACACAAAATCTGTGTGTCCCATCCTTCTTCTGGACCAGTACAACAGGGGAGCTATACGCCGACTCACTTGGTTCGATAATACCCAAGTCTAACATAGTTTCAACTTCCTTACGGACCGCTTCTAACTTCGCGTACGGCAACGGATATGGTCTTAACTTTACTGGGTTCTCGTCCAGCAGCTTCAAAGAGAACTCCTCCAGGTCTGTCCTCCCCGGTCTCTCTGTTAAGACGCTCGAATATTCTTGAAGTACCGACTCCACCTCTTTACGTTGGTCTGACGTTAACGTAACGTCAAGTGCGACGTCGACGTAGGCTTCCTCCCTCGTCAACGGACAACTAGGGAGTACTTCCGCCTGCCCTGCGTTGTCGTCGGATTCTTCCGTCACGACGGTAGCCACCACGAACTCCGTGGGTGGTTCTCGCACACGGTACCGCTTCAAACGATTTACGTGGAACAACTTATCCTTATCCCCTACTCGGATACGGTAGTTTTGTCCACCTTTCTTCTCTGTTACAACAAAGGGCCCCCTCCATGAGACTTGCAGCTTGTTGTGCTCCAATGGCAACAACAACAACAACTTGTCACCCACCTCAAAGTGACGTTCCTTCGCCCTTTTGTTGTAATACTTGGCTTGACGTCCCCTTGCGTCGCAGAGATTTTCTTGAGCCAATTTACAAACTTCTTCCAGTTTGTTACGCAAGTCGACAACATATTGGTATGTTGTACGCACTTCTTCGGATGCTTGCTCATCCGTCCATAACTGTTTCAATACAGCCATGGGCCCCCTTACCGTCCTCCCATAAACTAATTCAAAAGGTGAAAAACCAAAAGTTGCCTGCGGTACTTCTCGATACGCGAACAGTATCGCCGGAAGGTATGGATCCCAATCCCTAGGTCGACCTTCACATAGCTTCTTTGAAGCCTGTTTCAATGTCCCATTGAAACGTTCTACCAACCCATTACACTGCGGGTGGTACGGGGTAGTCGTCAGGTGTCTAATGGAGAGTAATCTATTTACCTCTTCCATCACCTGGCTCACGAACTGCGTTCCTTGGTCGGTCAGTATCTCGTCTGGAACTCCGACTCTCGACCACACCCCTAACAAGGCCTCAGCCACCGTGACTGAGTCGATGCTTTTCAAGGCCACTGCCTCCGGGTACCGGGTAGCGTAATCTACGACCGTTAATATATACCGATTTCCACTTTCCGCCGCCGGCTTAATCGGACCTACTAAATCCATAGCCACTCTCGAGAAAGGTTCGTCAATTAGTGGGGTGGTTCCTAGTGGCACTGGGCGATGGGAGGTCTTCGTAGCCACTCGCTGACACTTGTCACATGACAAACAAAACCTCCTCACATCCCCATGCACACCTGGCCAAAAAAACTTCCTCACCAACCTATCTCTGGTCTTCGTCACGCCCATGTGGCTTCCGAGAAGACCCTCATGTGCTAACCTAAGCACTTCGTCGCGCTTCCCTACGGGTACCACAACTTGTTTAAACGTATCGACCCCTTTCTTGGCGTACCGATACAAAATACCGGGTTTTGTCGCGAACTTAACCTCGCCGTCTGGCAATTTCCGTACGGACCCGTCCGTCGCGTACCTACGTACCTTGTCAAGAGACACATCTTCCCTTTGAAGCTTCTCTAACTCACCAGGTACCAAAATGTCTATGGGCGAAGTCACGGATCTTAGCGGCTTCGACCCTGACCTTCGCTTCATAGCAACTGACCCGAAATGTATAGGGTTACACGTCATAGGGTTAGGTTGGGGTAACACATACCTACACCCTAATATTACGTCATGAGACAGTCCCGACAAACACGCTACTTGAATTCGCCCTTTTACATATGGCGAATCAAGGTCTATGCTAACGACCAGAAGCGAATCCTTCGTCCTGTTAGCAAACTGTACTTCCACCGTCTCACCTGTATAATCTCCAGGTTTAACGTATCTACGATCTACCAAGGCCGGGTAGCTACAGCCGGTGTCATACAGCACCGTGGCTTCCTCACCATTTACCGTAGCCCTCGCTATATTCGTAGTCTCCACTGTTTTCCCTTTCTTAACAGTATTCGGAGTTACCGAATTAACCGTTGTCGGACGATACTTTCTACAGTCCTTGACAACATGGCCTGGTTTATTACAGCCATAACACACTGGCTCACCTCTTCTACCTGAGGTATCCCTATCTACCCCTTGAGTCTTTCCCGACCCACGGAAATGTACTTGGCTGGGATTTCCGGCCCCTGTCCTCCCGCCATTCTGACCATTTCGTCTCTGGGATGCCACCTCAGTGGTCTTTCTAAGCTCACCGATTCTAGGTCGGTCCCTACCATTCCAAGTAGTTGGACGCGCATGCGTGCTCTCATAGCGCTCGGCCATTACGCTTATCTCATCCAAAGTTGAGAATTCGCGCTCCGCCAAAAACACTATTAAATCTTTTCTGTAGGTACTTAACACGTGTTCTTTAAAAATCTCTTCGCGAATACCTTCGTACGTTAACGCGGTGCCAGACATTTTTATCCATTTATCAAAAATCACGCGCACTCGACTGTGAAAATGCGCGTGTGTTTCGGTAGCCCTTTTCGACGATTCCCTAAAAAGTTTCCGGAACGTTTCCGCTGACAACTCATAGTGGCGAAGTAGAGCTTTCTTCAGAGTGTCATAATCGTCTATCTTGGCTGGCTGGGGTCATGTTGTGGTACACATCTTTCACCGCCCCATGCAAAAAGGCTGAAATATTGATGGCCCACTGGTCCTTAGGTATTTGGTGGACCAGGGCCAACTTTTTAAACTGCGCCAAAAAGTTGTCAATTATTTCATCCTTGTCATTAAACATCGGCATGGTTAACTGTATGGGTTGTCTGTCTTCCACGCGACTACTCGGGGTGTCCGGACGTACGTTCGATTCTTCACCCCTCCTGAACTCGGCTTCGAGCCTTAGTCTCTCCATGGCTAACTCGTGCTCTCGTTCTCTCGCCTTCTCTTCCGCTTTAGTCTGGCCCCCTCAGCCTGTAGTCGGGCTAGTTCAACTCCTCTCTCCTTCCCTCTAGTTTTATCTTCCCCCTGAAGTCGGGCTAATTCCATTTCTTTCTGTTTCTCTCGCTCCCTTTCTCTAGCTTTTTCTTTATTATGTTCTTTCATGCCACGTTCCATAAATTCAGATAGCTTGTCCCCGTCGTACCCAAGTTCGTCTTTGCCAATGGATTTAAATTCCTTTAGTAACTGTCTGTCTGTCGCCATTATGTCTGTTTTGTCTTTCCTTTTTCCTCTAGAACTATGTCCTTAACTGACCTACAATCAGGAATTCTCCCTACGAAAATAGTTTGACCTAAAATAACCTTATCTGCAGCGAGATGGACAGGTCAAATCAGTCACAATTAATTGACCAAACGAAATTCCTGTAACAGTGGGATACTGCGAACGAGACGTGATTAATTGCTATCTAAAATACAGTACTGGCCCAAATTGGCTCTTGTCTCAAGAGAATATTTAGGCAATACCGCTCCTACCACTTTTATGATAGCTTCACACAGAAGGTATAAATCTCAAATTCTACAATACACTTTTACCCTAAAGAATTTGCATGCACTATATTCAAGTATACAAAAATAGCAGACAATGTTTGATTCACTCGATTCATACTTAATAATAATAACCAATTTATGCTTTTGTTCAAAATACGCTCAGATTACTTAAATCGCAATGAAAACTTCAAATCCCGGACGAGCCCCCACTTTGTAAGGGTCTGCTCGGTTATCAAGCGCTATTAGTACAATATTGCACAAGCCGCTGGTCAGAGGTGTTACGCAACTCGTACAAACAACACTCGAAAACCGCCTCCCGCTAATACTCGTTTATCTAAGGGATGACCTCTACGGTGTAATTTGCCCGGTTCAAATGGATATAGTAATCTTGAGTAGGTATCTTGAACAAAAAAACACACGAGCCCTCGTAAAGATAAAATATTAATTTAATTTAAATACAATTAAAAGAAGAATGACACAATAAATTACAATTTTCTTTCCTTCTGACGATTCTTCGTTCAGAAGTAATTAAAAACCGAAGCTTTAAAATAGCAGATACGTTAATTAAAATTCAACACTAATAAAATAGATGAATTTAACCGTTAATGGCTGATATTACTTTCATCATGGAATCGAATGTTCATTAACATTGGACTGTTGGGTGATTCAAAATGACCTTGTTCGTTGACTGGGTTTTTCCTTCTGCGCGCGTCACGACTTTCTTGCCCTTTGATTGAACGGGGAATTCCACACTCTAACTTCTGACTTCTTTTCCCTCTTTTTTTCTTGACTCCTTTTCCCTCCTTTTCTTAACTTCTCGCTGATTCTCACTCTTTCCAAACAAACTATTTTCCTTGTAAAAGAAAAGGGTAAAACGCCCTAAGTATCTCGTTACTTTAAGAATTGAGATTGTCCGTCCGTCTTCAGGTTCGAGCAATCAGACCTTACTATCAGTGTTATCATTTATACGGCTAACAAATACTACAGAAGTCTTCAGATCAATAGAGCTATACTGCTAATTATCGACGTCAGAATTTGGGAAAGTCATATATTCCGTAAATCATTACGTAAAGTGAGGCAATATATCATAACACACAATCCATATTCACTAATATGATAAATTCAAATTAATGTAACACTTTCCAATCATAAATGTACACGGCGGGTTTTCTTCACCACCCATTTACCTACCTAAGTATATAAGGTAAAAAATGCTAATTCAGAATTCAAAAATACATTATTAAATCACTGTAAAACCGACTATCCATACAAAAATATGAACACATCATGCATCTGTAACAAAGAAACATCATATCAAAGTACGTTATTAAATCAATATAATACTGAACTATTTGTATCATAGTATCGATACATTATGCATCTATGACAAAGAAAAACATCATATACATTAGATAATGATAAAGGTGAATTTGAGTTAAATACCTTGTGTTTTTGGCGTCTTACAATCGCTCCTCATTCAGTTTCCTGGAACCACAATTTTATACCACAATTTTACGAACGTCTTTCCTAAAGTCCGCTCGGAGTCCTGGTAATTACTTCTACCTCTGGTTTTCTCTCTTGCAGAGAAATTTTCAGACTGACTAACCTCGTTTGATACGTAGTATATATTTCCCCGATTCTGGGGTTCGACACCCCCCCCCCTTCCCTCTACATTTGACCAATCGGAATAAATGCTATTCCTACGGACCTTTTCAAAACTATCTATCAGGATGCCAAAAATGCCACTTAGGATCAAAATATCACCTTATCATTTGTTTCCAATCACTCTGACAGCTCTACGTGAGGAATCATCTATTTTAAGCGTGCAAACACTCAGTCCGCTTTCACTCTAAATATTGTAACAGTCTGACCGAGGTAAACTAACATTCTTTCCATTCAAAACTCTACTCCAAGACAGTTGATTGTCGGCTAGACTAAGAATTAATTAAAGAATTTCACTGGCGAAAAATTTGGCACTTGACAATACCGTTTATGCATGGCTGTGTTTTGTTTATATTCTTACAGAAAATATGATCAATAATTTAATTGTATTTTAAAATTCAATGTATCTAAGAAATTTCAGAAAAAGTACACTGCGGGATACAAACCCGATCCTCCGGCCTAACAAATCGGCTTACTTCTTGCCATAGAAAGAAATTGGTGATACGGCTTATGTAAATCTGGTTAGCATGTTATCGATATCCGTTGACTGCAGTTAGCAAATAATTTTGATCATACACACCGATGAATTACCAAAATTAATTGTCCTGAAAAATCCAGTAATGCAGAAGCTAACATAAAATAAAATATAATAACTAACCATCTTCGCTAGAGTTGAACTCCTCGGTGGTGTTAGAACCGTGCCTCTGTGGCAATAAGTTACAGTATCGGGGTACACTCTGTTGTCGGACTAGATGTGTCTGTCGTTGAGCCATGGGAAGTCTACCGCCCGAATAAGTCGCATTCAAATTGGTTGCATGTTTGTGGAAATTGTACCTAATAGCCATTACTATGTAATGGAGCTGCTTTTACCAAACGCCTTGATAAAATATGTCTTGAACGCTATTAAAATATCTTCGCGATCCCTCAACATATTTATTTTTCTATTTTCCATCAATGATATATTTTGCTATCTTAAAAGCAATTTTGAAAATAATGAACATCAGTGTGCATAAGGAGTTGATGGACTTTTTTTCTTCTTTTTCTTTTGCAACATCATTGGCCTGGATTTCAACGATTACATGAGGCAAAACAGATGCCGTCGATTATTTCCAGAAAAATCTCTTTTTGCTTTGACGAAGGCCAACAGATCGTAATTGATGAAGAAAAATCTCGCATGAAAAAAAAACTTTAGCAAGACATATCTATATCCTCAATTTAATGTTTCACCTCCCTAGTGTTTTAAAAATATTAAATCCTGGTTCTATAATTACTAATTTTATAGATTGCTGCAGGCAACATTTAAACATAATCCATCATTATGCTGTTTTTTTAAATTTTGTTTATATAAACATCTGACAGAGTACATTCTAAATATTTGGAAAAGGTCGATTGGGATGTATTATAATTGTCCCACACACAACAGATTTCAAGTTCGGTTAAATGTTAACACGCGTGACAGCGAAGATAGTGATACAGTGGTACCTTGACTTACGAGTGTCCCAACTAACGAGTTTTTCGAGATACGAGTCGTCTCTCGGCCGATTTTTTGCTTTGAGTTGAGAGCTAAATTTCGGGTTACGAGCCAGCTTCAGATAGATAAATTTTATTCTAATTTATGCAAGACCACATATCTCTAGCCTGCCCAATATCTATAAATCACAGCTGAACGGTTTCTCTTCATCAAGTTTCCCTACCGTCAGCAGTTCACGAAGTAGAAGCTATACAACTCTCAAATAACATGGAACTATTTTAACTCTACTCCCTTAGGCCAGTCAACGTATCCTTTATAGGCTTTTTGTCGCCATATCACTGCATTGGAAAGTATAATTCATATCAGTGAAAATAATTATTGTCCAAATTAAATTGTTATCTTTGTAAGACTGAATAATAAAAGACAAGGGTAATTACAGTGAATGTTATAAAAGGACATAAAAAAGTTTCGTAAGCTATGTGCATTTTCATGTACAAAAAATTGTTTTTCAGAGAACAACACAATATTTTTTAAAATACTTTTTAATAGGACACGTTCCTTTAAAAATTATAACAAATAGTTCTAAATTATGTTACAAATGGTTAGAATAATGTATATTACAAGTTAAGTTACACATTCTCTCTGAAGAAAAAGTGATTCGTGCATATTTTCTTTGTTTTACAAAAATATAAATAAAATTAATCTGGTCATTTAAATTATTTAGTTTTCACGTGGTGTTACACTTTTTTGGTCAGTATAGTATAATTTAAGTTTTACCTACAATACTTAAATGTTTGTCTTGTAATTTAGGCATGCAAATCACCATGTAAAATTTGATTGTTAGTACTAACAAGTACAAATGAAGACAAATCATTATCAGCGAATTTGACTCATACTTCATTAATGTTGATCAGGTGAGGCATTATTTTCATACTTCAAGTAGATTCCTTATTTCTGAAAGCAACTTTGCTTATATTATGAGATACACCAACTACCACAAAAAGGACATGCATTATGTAACACAGTTTTGGTTCTGACGAGACAATTGGAAAAAATGTTGATGTGTTCCAAACAAAAGAGAGCACTCCTCCATATAAGGAGAACTGCAGAAATAGGTGAAAACTAGAAAATTAGTTTGTTTAACATAATGTAAGATAGATAGAAGATGCAACAAATGAACGCAATGTTCGTTTACAAAAAGGACCTAAATTGCAAAACAAACATTTAGGTATAGTTAGTATACTTTCTTTATATTATATACAAGTATATAAATGTGTAAGTTAAAATGAAAATATTTCATATAAATATCTCAAGGCTAAAATGCTAACTGTAGGTGCTAAACCAGTTGCCTCACTCGGTTTCTGTTACTATATATAATCGAGTGATCAGAATACCATATTTGTTTGGAATACTATTTTGCGAAAGTAGAATCGAACCATTTGATTCAAAACATGCGGTACAGTATAGCATGTTGATAAAGAGTCAAAACAGTTCTCTGATTGGCACAAAAATAACATACATGCATGCATGCATGTTTGCATGCATGCATACATACATACATACATACACACACGTAAGTACGTACGTACGTACATACATACATACATACATACATACATACATACATACATACATACATACATACATACATACATACATACATACATACATACATACATACATACATACAAGCTATTCCTTTGCACAGTTTATTATTCTCACAGTTTTCTCCTGTCTGTGTGTGTGTGTGTGTGAGAGAGAGAGAGAGAGAGAGAGAGAGAGAGAGAGAGAGAGAGAGAGAGGTATTTGTAACGTAGATTAAATTATTGCATTTATAGCGCACTTCTAAGTGACTGCAAAAAGTGTGGATACGATAGCAGCTTATTCCAATAATATATCATTTTAATATGCGTTGTATATAAATAGGGACTCTGTCAAGCCGCCCATAAACCATGATATTTACTATATGCCTATAGAATTTTAATAGTCTCTTCAAACGTTCCACATGTTTTTTTTCCTGCATATTTCTCCTTTATAAAGACAAACTACATACATAGATAGTTCTGTACTTTCTCAAGAACATATGTATCAAATAGATAAAGGTCAGTTTCAATATTAATCATCACAACATTTGTTTTAATAAACAGAGCTTTGCGGCTTTAAAGGGCTAAATGCTTCTGTGACTTTAATGTTAAAAGCAAATCGTGTAAGCTCTTCAATAATAATTATGTATATGCTTCGATATAATCAGTTTTAATCTTCCTTTAAATATTTGATATTTCGGACGATAACACTTTATCTTTTATCTAGATTAACTTGTAAATTCCATTAAGTTTCTAAATTCTTTATCGTGAACATATGACCTTGAATATACACCGAAAGTATTATTGTGCCATCAGCATATATAAGAAGGAATGTTTAATTCTAGGGATTGAATAAAATAATTTATCATTCTCATTTTGATATCATTTACATATAACAAAATAGCAGAGTAAAGAGGGTTACAACTTGCAATGTATCTATTTCAGAAACATTTTGACTTTAACTCCTCTGAAAATTCCACGTAAATTTTCTTTAAAAATAATAGGAAATACAAATTCATTCTAGCTGAGAGTTTAATTATTAAATGAATGTACAAAGAACCTTACATTTGAGGTAATTACAATACATCTTGATTAATATTATAAACCTATCTTATGCGAGATATGTGAATGGATTTTCCAGCTGCATGATTTTAAGGGATAATTATAAAAACCGTTTAAAAATTATAAAAAATTTTAAGAAAAATATAAGTCAAAATGACTTACAAGTACTTTCTTTAAAGCGTTAAGTGCCGTGTTAATTCTTTCTGTGGCCGCGTTATATTGATAATTATAACAGCTTCCATGTTGAAATCTTCAGGAATATTATTTTTAGATGAGCAAGTATTTATTGTAAAAAAAGTTTACAAAGTAGGTACATTTGCAGAAAAAATAAGTGTCAATGGTAAGAATATAAAATCAAGTTTTTCTTTATCATTTTGGTCATTGTGTATATACATTTACATAAATGTAAAAAAAAAATGGTAAGCTTTTCAAGTCCAGGAAGTTCCCTCTTATCTCAGGGCTTATTAGGACTCTTGAATACAATCAAACATTGGCTTCTTTACAAATTTCCAGATAAAAATAAATGCAAAAATCTGTTTATATATGTCAATTTCGCAGTAAATGTTACAATTGAGCAAGAGTAAGTTATATGCTATATGATACATTTTAATCATTGCAAGGTATAATCTGCAACACTGGAATGAAGATCACCCAATAGCTGTTCTATGTGATACATCTGCTGACAATGGGGAATGCCAGTCGAGTTCTTTTGGAAAACATTCAGTTATTCTCAGCAACACTGCTGCCACAATCACTTCCAAATGGTGTTCTCTTGCCAAACCTGCTACTGAAGGTCATCTTGGATCTAGTACTGTGTACTGTGGCCAGTCTCTTTGTCAAAGCAGTAGCACTCTTGGAAAGGAGGTGAATACAGGTGCAAGGTTACTGTCTTCTCTGTATAACTGGGATTCACAACTTTATGCAAGCCAATACTATCAGAAATGTAAGCGACCTCATTTGTGTTGAATGTGGATGTTTTTTTGCACTCCAAAACATGGTGTCCAGGCTCTGATGTCAAATTCTGATGCTGTGATGGCCAGTCATATAGCTCCTCCTGCACACTTCTCTCCGATACCTTCATGAAGCAGTGGGATTTGGCATGAGAATGTATGCTGCTTCCCCTGTTCTTATTCCAGCATAACAGCATCAGGTTGAATTTACCATTTCCCTCATCCACCAAATTTCTTGTGTATTCGTGTTGATTATCAAATATCGCAAATCTCCCCCATTCTTCCGGGTAACTTTTATACATGGTCATCAAGGTTTGTACATAGTCAATATTCACAGGGTCATGGGCGAAGATTTCTCTCAATTCCGAAATCAAATCAGTTAAAGTCTGGTAATTCTTAAACACTTCCATTACTTCGTTTGATCAGCAGTCTGGGAATAAGTATACTCTCTTTGTCGTCTGCTTACTGAATGCGAAATGCGAGAGCGACCGCTGTATTTACAGGTATAACGGTACCAATTGTGCAAGTCCGTGTGGGTGGAGCTTAAGGTGTAGGGAATATTGCAATCAGAAAAAAAAACAACAACACTAGCTATGATTGGTGGATTATGTAAGAGTTGTACTTTCTGTTAGGCTTAAAAAAAGTTTAGAATCTTGGCAACATGTGAATTTATACTAATTCCTAAATAGATCAAATTTTGTATTTTTTATGGTTTTTTGAAAATGTGATACACATGATTGAAAATATGTATGTTTTCACTAGATAACTCATACCCCTGTCTAGTTCAAGCAGAGTTATCTCTCTTAAATGCAATGGACTACCTGGTTTTGTCATCGTCAAATTGACAATCTAACATTGTTCTCTATAACAGTGTGTGAGATGCACGCTACATTAGGATAGAAAATATATTTATCTCTCCAAATATTAGCATTGAGGTCTATGGAAAAACAATTGGTACAGTGACACCTAAAAGATAATACCAGCTTCACAGTGTTTCCATAGTAACGGGTATACATAGCCACCACTTCTATACTATCATAGTGTCATTTGGTTAAACAATGGATATTGAGATGTTTTGGTCTAATATTGAGTCTTTTACATAGAAATGTATAAAATAACACACATTAGCTTTGGAATGGGGCTTTTATAACTATACAAATATTATATATAGACTGATGGCTTTGTGACTGTGTAGTCAACTCCAACATTAGCATCAGGCACAACAAAGTTATGTAAAGTTAATATAGTTAATTTTAGACAAATATTGACTATTTTATGCGCAGAAGATGAAAAATCATGGATAAAATACAACTTTTTTGTTCTTGTAAAGCATGTTACAGACCAGGATAGAGGACACTCCTGGTCCATGTGTAGATAGTTCACTTGTATCATGAAGAATATTCTGGTATAAGTATTTTAGGTATGGTATTCCTTCCTATTTTAATTTTAATTATCCTGCTCTTATTGTCTTTTTTTGTAAACTTTTTGTGTATTGAGATTAAAAATGCGATTCTTTAGTTAGTTACATAATCATTCATGAGGTCTCCACTACATATATAATCCTGGATTTTAGGTTCTCACTTTATCAGTAATACATTTTTGGATAATTTAATTGCATTGAAGTTAATACATGTGTTCTTGAACTCATCTGTAGTACATGGATAATATATTGGAGGAAATAAAAAGTACACACATTATCTATATCATTCAGTTATCTCCCTTACATCAGATAGAACATTTCAATAAAAAGAAACTCACAATGTTAGTAATGGTGTATGAAAATAAGAAAAGATTTGTGAAGTATCATATTAGCCCTCGGTCTTGATGCAAATTTAACTAGAAGTACTTTAATAATTTCTCCCAGTAAAGTTTACAAGTTTGAAAACTGATCCAACATGCTTTGTTTAGGTATTTTTTCTGCCTAACTGAGGCCCATTATTATTAATTTCTTATTTAGAAGAAATATGAATTACTTGCATCTATATTATCTACATTATTCACCCTTATATATTAGCTGGGAATGAACACCATGTCACCTGATATTTGCTGTCTGTAAGGGATATTATAGCACAGGTGCCTTTTTTATTGTCCCTGCACGTATGGTCCGCTGCTTCGAAATATTGTGCAAGGTAATATCTTGAAGCTCTAGCTTCCCATTTTTCACATTGCTGCTTGTGTCTCCTTTAATTCCAGTATCATTAGCTATGTCTCCCATTTAGATACACACTTTCCTCCTGTTTTTAAATCCATTGGACTCACTATACTCATTGTTAAACTTTAGCCCTTTTCTGTATTTTAGTCCCCATTTTCACCCCCAAATCCAACATAACCACTTAGAAAGATGTTATTTACTTTATTTGGTATCAGATTGGCTTATTGCATCAATTGTATTCACTACACAAAAGAGGGAAGCTTTCTATTTGTATGACACAGAGGCTGGGTAGCTTGACCTTTGTGTGAGGACTAGAGCTTAGTGACCTCTTGCATATGCTGACAGTGTAAAGTGTTCAAAGCTAATACTTTATAATTCGATTGGGCCATGTCCACCTGTCCCTGTTGTTACTTTCTGTGTTAATGAAACAAACTTAAGTCCTTTATTTTAGATCAAAATTTCTCTTTAAGAGTAGAACTGGTACATACTAACTAGTGCGTTGACCTTTGACCTTACTATTAAACAAATATGACATAATGTGATTTATCCCATATGACCAAAGTGAAGTTCGATAAGTGCTAATATGTATAAAACACAACTCATAGTTGAAAGAATTCATTTTATTTCAAAAGATGAGTTTGATAGTGAAGCAAAGGTATGAAAACAAGAGTTCAAACAGCTCAATAACATTTCTATACACAATCATATAGAACATAGCTTAGTACTTCAAAAAATTGTTTTTGACAAGCGAGACTAAGTACATTTGTTAGTTATATAGTCTCGAGCTATTTCACAGATTATTGGAAAAATCAAGGTTTGCTATGGGTATAAAGGTATCAATTGCGCAAGTCCATGTGGGTTGAGCTTAAGGTGTAGGGAACATTGCAATCAGAAAAAAACAACAACACTAGCTATGATTGGTGGATTCTGTAAGAATTGTACTTTCTCTTAGGCTTATTAAAAAAGTTTAGCTTCTCGGCAGCATGTGAGTTTATGCTAATTCCTAAATAGATCAAAGTTTGTATTTTTTATTGTTTTTTAAAATGTAATACACATGATTGAAAATATGTATGTTGTGACTAGATAACTCATACCCCTGTCTAGTTCAAGCAGAGTTATCTCTCTTAAATGCAATGGAGTACCTGGTTTTGTCATCGTCAAATTGACAATCTAACATTGTTCTCTATAACAGTGTGTGAGATGCACGCTAAATTATGATAGAAAATATATTTATCTCTCCAAATATTAGCATTGAGGTCTATGGGAAAAGAATTGGTACCGTGATACCTAAAAGATAATACCAGCTTCACAGTGTATCCATAGTAACGAGTTTACATAGCCACCATTTCTATACTGTCATAGTGTCATTTGGTTAAACAATGAATATTGAGATGTTTTGGTCTGATATTGACAGACTTTTATATAGAAAATGTATAAAATAACACACATTTGCTTTTTAATTTGGCTTTTGAAACTATACAAAAAAACATATATAGACTGATGGCTTTGTGACTGTGTAGTCAGCTCCAATATTAGCATACAGGCAAAAAGAAAAGATATGTAAAGTTGATATAGTTTATTTTAGCCAAATATTGACTATTTTATGCGCAGAAGATGAAAACTCATGGATAAAATACAACTTTTTTGTTCTTGTAAAGCATGTTATAGACCAGGATAGAGGACACTCCTCGTTCATCTGTAGATAGTTCACTTGTATCATAAAGAATATTCTGGTATAAGTATTTTATGTAGTTTGCTAAAGATATGGTATTCCTTCCTATTTTGATTTTAATTGTCCTGCTCTAATTGTCTTTTTTTTTTGGTAAACGTTTGTGTCTTGAAATTAAAAATGCGATTGTCTAGTTAGTTACATGATCATTCTTGAGGTCTCCACAACATATATAATTTTGGATTTTAGGTACTCATTTTATCAGTAATACATTTTTGGATAATTTAATTGCATTGAAGTCAATACATGTGTTCTTGAACTCATCTGTAGTACATGGATAATATATTGGAGGAAATAAAAAGTACACACCTTATGTATATCATTCAGTTATCTCCCTTACAGCAGATAGAACATTTCATTAAAAAGAAACTCACAATGTTAGTAATGGTGTATGAAAATAAGAAAAGATTTGTGAAGTATCATATTAGCCCTCGGTCTTGATGCAAATTTAACTAGAAGTACTTTAATAATTTCTCCCAGTAAAGTTTACAAGTTTGAAAACTGATCCAACATGCTTTGTTCCGTTTAGGTACTTTTACTGACTATCTGTAGCCCATTATTATTAATTTCTTATTTAGAAGAAATATGAATTACATGCATCTATATTATCTACATTATTCACCCTTATATATTAGCTGGGAATGAACACCATGTCACCTTATACTTGGTGCCTGTAAGGGATGTTATGGCACAGGTGCCTTTTGTATTGTCCCTGCACCTAAGGTCCACTGCCTCCAAATATTGTCCAAGGTAATATCATCAAGCTCTCGCTTCCCATTTTTCTCATTGCTGCTTGTGTCTCCTTTAATTCCAGTATCATTAGCTGCATCTCCCATTGAGATACAAACTTTTCACAAGTTTTAAACTCCAATGAACTCACTAAACCCATCGTTATACTTTAGACCTTTTCTGTATTTTAGTCCCCATTTTCACCCCCAAATCCAACATAACCACTTAGAAAGCTGTTATCTACTTTATTTGGTGTCAGATTAGCTTATTGCATCAATTGCATTCACTACACAAAGGAGGGAAGCTTTCTATTTGTATGACACAGAGGCTGGGTAGCTTGACCTTTGTGTGAGGACTGGAGCTTAGTGACCTCTTGCATATGCTGACAGTGTAAAGTGTTCAAAGCTATTACTTTATAATTAGATAGGCCATGTCCACCTGTTCCTGTTGTTACTTTCTGTGTTAATGAAACAAATTTAAGTCCTTTATTTTAGATCAAAATGTCTCTTTAAGAGTAGAACTGGTACATACTAACTAGTGCGTTGACCTTTGACCTTACTATTAAACAATATGACATAATGTGATTTATCCCATATCACCAAAGTGAAGTTCGATAAGTGCTAATATGAATAAAACACAACTCATAGCTGAAAGAATTCATTTTATTTCAAAAGATGAGTTTGATAGTGAAGCAAAGGTATAAAAACAAGAGTTCAAACAGCTCAATAACATTTCTATACACAATCATATAGAACATAGCTTAGTACTTCAAAAAATTGTTTTTGACAAGCGAGACTAAGTACATTTGTTAGTTATATAGTCCCGAGCTATTTCACAGATTATTGGAAAAATCAAAGTTTGCTATGGGTATAACGGTACCTATTGCACAAGTCCATGTGGGTTGAGCTTAAGGTGTAGGGAACATTGTAATAAGAAAAAAAACAACAACACTAGGTATGATTAGTGGATTATGTAAGAGATGTACTTTCTGTTAGGCTTGAAAAAAGTTTAGCCCCTTGTCAAGATGAGAATTTATACTAATTCCTAAATAGATCAAATTTTTTATTTTTTTATGGTTTTTTGAAAATGTAATACACATGATTGAAAATATGTATCTTGTGACTAGATAACTCATACCCCTGTCTAGTTCAAGCAGAATTATCTCTCTTAAATGCAATGGAGTACCTGGTTTTGTCATCGTCAGATTGACAATCTAACATTGTTCTCTATAACAGTGTGAGATGCACGCTAAAGTAGGATAAAAAATATATTTATCTCTCCAAATATTAGCATTGAGGTCTATGGATAATCAATTGGTACCGTGATACCTAACAGATAATACCAGCTTCACAGTGTATCCATGGTAACGAGTATACATAGCCATCAATTCTATACTGTCATAGTGTCATTTGGTTAAACAATGGATATTGTTTTGGTCCAATATCGACAGACTTTTACATAGAAAATGTGTAAAATAACACATTAACTTTTTAATTTGGCTTTTGTAGGTATATAAATAACATATATAGACTGATGGCTTTGTGACTGTGTAGTCAGCTCCAATATTAGCATACAGGCAAAAAAAAAACTTATGTAAAGTTAAAATAGTTAATTTTAGCCACATATTGACTATATTATGCGCAGAAGATGAAAACTCGTGGATAAAATACAACTTTTTTGTTCTTATAAAGCATTTTATAGACCAGGATGGAGGACACTCATGGTCCATGTGTAGATAATTCACTTGTATCATAAAGAATATTCTGGTATAAATATTTCAGGTAGTTTGCTAAAGATATTGTCTTCCTTCCTGATTTGATTTTAATTGTCCTGCTCTAATTGTCTTTTTTTTTGTAAACCTTTGTGTCTTGAAATTAAAAATACGATTCTCTAGTTTGTTACATACTCATTCTTGAGGTCTCTGCTACATATATAATCTTGGATTTTAGGTTCTCACTTTATCAGTAATATATTTTTGGATAATTTAATTGCACTGAAGTTAATACATGTATTCTTGAACTCATCTGTAGTACATGGATTCTATATTGGAGGAAATAAAAGGTACACACCATATGTATATCATTCAGTTATCTTCCTTACATTAGATAGAACATTTCAATAAAAAGAAACTCAGAATGTAAGTAATGGTGTATGAAAATAAGAAAAGATTTGGGAAGTATCATATTAGCCCTCGGTCTTGATGCAAATTTAACTAGAAGTACTCCATCTGGAAAAATCTTTATAAGCCATGTTAAGTCTATCGATTTTATACATATCAAATATGACCTCCCTACAGATATAAAAAGTCTTGTTCGTATCAATAGTCAAAGGCATCTGAACGTACTTCAGAGTTACATGGACGACTTTATGTATTCCAGCCAATACACTTAGTTATGATTTTATGTTATACCATTATTTATTTTGGTGATGTACCAAATACAATCCGACAGACCTGCAAATTTCGAATGAAACTCATCGAAACCAGAAGGAGTTTCGAAGTTTTGATTCATAACGTTCGCAAAAAAAAGTTGGAAATTATTCATTGTACGTTTCATGACTTGCATTTCAATCGAAACACTGCGCAAGGCATTTTTTCCGCTAGATACTTGTTATCAAGGGAGTAAACTTTATTGTAGTAGAAATGATTTTTCAATTGTTTTTATTGGCTTGTCTCCCCTGTCATTATATATATATATATATATATATATATATATATATATATATATATATATATATATATATATATATATATATGTATATATATATATATATATATATATATATATATATATATATATATATATATATATATATGTATATATATATATATATATATATATATATATATATATATATATATATATATATATATATATATATATATATATATATATATATATATATATATATATAGATATATATATAAGAAATTATGATACAGAAACTTAAAGTTATTATTTGTCAACAAACGAACAAGATTTTGCTTTTCCAAAAATACCTATATAAGAAATAATTACGAAAATTTTCGAACATGTCAACATAGGGAAGTTATCAAAAATGGGTGTATTATGTTCTTTCTAAGATTTCCACACATTGATCTTTTAGAAGTAAGATACTGAGCTTATAATCCCAATGTGCCTTATCTTCAATTTAAACATTGCATTTTAATATTTGATCTTTTCAATTCTAGAAGATAATACATATTTTTAAGAAGCTGATAGAAAAGAGCATCAATACCCTATACTGTCAATATATATATATATATATATATATATATATATATATATATATATATATATATATATATATATATATATATATATATATATATATATATATGGGCCATTACTGGAAAAATTAAATGTTAGTCGTATTCTTATCTGAATATATTATATTCCATTATCAGCAATTTAAAGAGTAATATCCAAGGTCACGGTTAAGTGATCAAAATAATGTATTTCAAGTTAGCATGGCCAGGATTTATATCATCTAAATTACTCATATGATTATACGCTCTTCATGCTTATACAATTATAAATGTGGTTGGTTTTTTTTTAATAAACGCAGTGAAACGTGCGAGAACCTGGCTTGGGGGGGGGGGGGTAAATCGGGGGACATTAAAATGAAGCATACAGTCACACTTAATATTTTAATCGACAGATTAAAGTCGCTATTTAAAACATCAATGTTACTCCTTCAAGCCACTACTTAAAACATCCATGTCAATCCATCAAGCCCAGCGCCGGATTAAGCACCGTGGAGGCCCATAGGCAGTCAAACCTTTGGTGCCCCAGACCCACGGTCACGGTCTCATGGGGGCCTTTCATGGGGCCCATAAAAGTCGCGGGGCCCATAGGCAGTTGCCTACTCTGCCTAATGGGTAATCCGGGACTAATCAAGCCCCTACTTAAGACATCAATGTCACTCCTTCAAATCCCTACTCTAATCATCAATGTCATTCTTTCAAGTCCCTAATCTGGCATCAATGTCATTCCTTCTTCAAGTCCCTAATCCAGACATCACCGTTAATCATTGAGAACAGTACGGCATTTATCACTCGATCCTTCAAATTCCTTCTCCAGGAGTCCAAATGAATCCTTCGAATTCTTACTCCAAACATTAAATCAATATTCGACTTTCTACTCCAGTAATCAAAGCCAATCCATCAAATATATACTCATGGCAGTAAAATCAATCTTTCAAATCCCTACTCCAGTCAGGTAACTCATTCCTTCAAATCCCTACTCCAGTCGTTAAATGAAGTCAATATTTCAAATCCATACTCCAGACATCAAACAATTATTCAAAACCCTACTCCAAACATTAAAGTCAAGATTTCAGATCCCTAATGCAATTATAAGACTATTTAAAATCCTTATTCTTCAAATCTATAATCCAGACATCAAACTCAGTTCTTGAAATGCCTGTTCTATAGATCAAAGTCAATCCTTTAAATCCATAATCCAGAAAGTAATGGAAAAGATGATATTAAACCGTAAAATCAATAATAAATTCATTATCAGTATCTTTCGAAAGTATGGTGAACACTTTATTTTATTCTGGCAATATCATTACCTCATTTTAACGAGCTACAAATGGAAGGTGACCAGATAAAAGATTTAATACGCAAGAGAACTCATTCATCTTGAATAGAATTCCTTGATAAATATAAATTTGCCACAATCATTATACAGTCGAACCCACTTATCTCGACCTCGGTTAAGTCACCAACCATATTAAGTCGACGTTTTTGAAGTGGAACCGCCAAATTCTCTCTTAATCTTAGCATTTTCTCATCGGTTATGTCGATTATTTTATGTCGCCGAACCCTAATATCTCGAGCACAAAAGAGGGCCAAATCTGCCACTTAACGTCGGTTATCTCGAAACCCATGACCAACCGCCGGCTTTGGAATCAATCAGTACACAAATGATCCTTTGTTTGTATCGACAACCCCATCTTAGCAGTGCATTGTTACATCATAATCTGCTTATGCTGACATCTGGGACGAGTACTGTATGCTGTGACAGTCAATCATGCTACCGTACTATGCCTACAACTAGCCGACTTCTGAACACGCAAATAGAACAGATAAAATTAATGGAATGGCTAATCCTTCTGTTTGTTGGCTGAGATATGATAAAAAGTTAAAACAGATGTTCTATGATGTATGTATCAAGGCAAAGTTCGTCAATTAATTTACAACTGGCTGTGATATTTTGAAGAAGGAGTATGTCACCAAACATAAATCCAGGCGGTGTAAATAATATTTGTGCATTTTGCTCATTGATCTTTTCCTTTTGCCATCAATCCCGTGTTACGGTTACAGAGACTTAAACTCCGCAAGAAGAAATAGCAAACAACAAATAAACAAGTTTTGCATAATTAAAAATAATTATTTATTTCTCAAAATACAGGAGTGAAAAAATCCCTATATTGGGTGTTAATTTATTCTACAGTAATATATACGGTCCAATATTGGCAAGTGTTGACTCGTGTAAGTTTCTTTCGTGGGAATGGAGATCCTATTTTGCAAGAACACGGTTAGCCATCACTGTCCAGGAATTCCGAGATTACATAGAAATCGACAGAGACGTCGTTACTGATGGCGTGATCACCGATGACGACATTGTATCAAGTGTGCAGTCAGCACAGGCAAGCACATCTGCATGCGGCAATGACAAAAAAGATGAAGAAGATGCGGACGAAGATTTGGAACCAATTCCCTCAGCTGGTGAGGTGGTAGAAATGCTACAGAAATTCGACGGTATGGTTTTTTTGTAGGAGATGAAACTGTTGTAGACAGCATAAATAATATTGTAGCTTTTTGTAAAAACGAACTACACCCCGCACGTTTTTTGTGATTTTGTGAGCGATCTTTGTGTTTGCAATGTTGGAGAATATAATAAAGGTTTGTATCGAGAATCGACGGTGGTTTGTATTGTATACTGGTAAATCTCTGCTTTTAGTTGGTGCACAAATGCTTTTTGTTGATAGCAAACCTGTATGTACATTTTTATAGCATGCCGATCGCTTCATCAAACAAATCGCGGCAACGCTGTTGTGTAAAAAAAAACCTCCCAAAACACGTGCATTACATTCTCAATAATTAACGCACATCATGTACATAAAGAAATTTCATGCACATGTTAATATATTGCCGCCATATTGGTTTTCGTTTATCTCGATCATCGGTTATCTCGACGCTTTTTGGCAAACCCCTAGGCCGGCGACATAACCGGGTTCAACTGTATCATTAATTAGTTTTGTCCCGAAAAGATGGCGCCACTGGAAAAGCCCTTCGCTAACAACTACCAACTACGGCATACTTCTGGTACTCCATGTTAGTGAAAGTATTTAATCTCTACTATTTCTCCATGATGCCCTTTGCCCGTTACTCTTATTTTCCGTTTCCGCCCTCCCCACCCCAACCTCCAGTGAAAAGAACAAACACTGCAGGTGACGACACAGCTGTATATACCTGATTTAATGTTATTTATTTCCCCGTTGCATTGTATTACTTTCGCCATCTTGAATTCCTCCACTGGTTTGGGTCATTTAACGGTAAAGTGCTGCATTGCAGTTTGATACCTTGCATAAAGTCAGATTTTTTTAAGAAAAAGAATTTCCACTGTTTTTCTCCCTGATTATGCTGGCTACTTACCAAAAAATCTTGTATATTTTGGGTATTGTTAAAAGCACTATTAACAGTGACGTCACTAGGGTTGGTGTTCCACAGTGCGGTAACTCATGGTGTCTCCGTCATACAACCCCTTTCTGTAGAAAAACACTCAACTTTTATAGACAGTCATGTCAGATAACTTAGGATATCACCCCCATGAACCTCCTTCCTGCACAAAATTTGGAGCCATCCGCTCTGATAGTGTCACATGGTGCGGAGTGCACCCTCGCACCCCTAAGTGACATCACTGACTTTTAGTTATTTTCATTTATAGAAATAGAACTTGGCCTTGGTTCATATGTACATGTTCCGAAAAACTGATAGCTCTGTTTGGTCCTCTTAACTTTTTGGACTTAAAAGGAGAATTGTAAAAGAGAGCAAATACATTTTTTTTATTTCATATGCATTTAGCAATTCATTAATTGTATGTTTAGAATCCGGTATTGTATGCTCTGGCAAAATTCCTTTTCCCTAATTTAATAACTGTGAAAGAAAGTGTACTTTAGACTAATTCAGTCTTAATTTTCGAACACATGGTGGCAGTCATTTTGGTTAGCTGTGTGCTTAGATCATGTACAGTTTCTACAAGTACAATACCCACAAAGCCACAATAAATGAAGGTAACAATGAGATATGCCAACATTCAGTCCATATTGCAAAATGCAAAATGCAAACACCTTACACCAATCACTCTCTCAGAATATGAAGAGCGCATTATTGCATGATTTAATTTTGGTTGTATAGCTGAAATATTTAACTTGCAAGCATTAAAACAGTCCTTTTGAATTATTCTTGCGTTTTTGTCCAATAGAACAGCATTCATTAGTAACACAATCCCAGCCTCCCCTTCCCCGTGTGATGAAAGGTGAGCTATTGGAAAAATGAATATCTCATTTTCTCAACATAGCAACAAATGTTATCCTGAAAGACAGGAACATGGAACTTTACACAACTATTTTTGAGATAACACTAATAAAATTGTACAGTTTGAAAAGGGATGTACAGATGAGATTCACTGAATTCAAAGGTCAAATGTTAAATGTTTGCTTATTCTTCTAACACTAGAATTTGCTTTGTCATCATTAATGAGTGAATTTCATTACCAATGAATGAAAAGAAACATTTGTTGCTAAATATCTTATTCACTGAATGCTACAGTTTTCAATTTAAGTTGACTTCACTCCGGTGTTATAAGAGATATAATTTCCCTATGATTAAGTTCATCGCACACACAATACTGCCAGAGAATGCATATTATGTAAGTAAAGAGCAAACTAAGTACAATTAGCTTAGTTTATTGCATAGCAACGATGTTAATGTACCGTTTTACTGAGGACATCATAGATTATGATATAAAAAGAGATAAACAAATGCACAGATTTTCCTATTTGTTTAGGGGCGCACTTTAGTTTCGCATTTTGCATAAGGGTAAGATATGTTAAAGAAACAAAATTTTACCGGATTTCCTCACTGGTTATAATGTTTTGTTTTTTTATAAAAAATACCTTGTATATCTTTGGTTATGTTAGAAGAACTGTTTATTCCCTTTCTTTCCGTGTATGACTCATGAGTATACATAGTGGGTTATACAGTATACAAAAATGGCCTTCAGATGTGCAGTCTAAAACACACACACACACCTGACATCTCTGCTTTTGACTGCCTGGAGATATATTCTATACAATAATGAGCCTATAGTTTTAAAAAAATAATTAATTTTTTTTATTATACATGTATTTATATATTTAGAATATGAGCATTATCGTGTGGCAGTTCGTGTGTACTTCGGCAACAGGTGATAGTGAACATTGATGCAGATCCGGAAAAGAAATCTAACCCATTGCACGATGCTTTGTTTATAGGCTAGCCTATAATAATAATAATAATAATAATAATAATAATAATAATAATAATAATAATAAAATCTAGAATTGACTTTTAGATGATTATGTCACATTTTTAATTAACACTTTATTTATTTATTTATTTATTTATTTATTTATTTATTTATTTATTTATTTATTGCATCTAGGAAGTCCAAGCATGCAATATTTCTCAACGAAGAGAAAGATACAAGTATCTGAAGCAGATTGGGAAAGTGGAGTTGGGCTGAGTCACCGGGACCCCCTTCCCACACCCCAATTAAAAACATGTGCTTGAAACAACTGTTTTGTTTTTTTGTTTTTGCTAGAGTAAGTTCTCTATACAGTTAGATAGTTAAAATTATGTCCTGGAAACGCTTTAAATGCGCCAGTTTCCCCTGCGCCCCAACTAGGATCCCACAGACCCTTGCCTACTTGCTTAGCCTCCATATCAACCCACCTACCCAACCCACGAAATATATTCCTTTGTCAGCCCCTGACTATAAAAATGTAATTCCTTTTTATAATATTTGCCACTTAAGTTTAAACACCAGATTTATTATTATTATTGTGAAGAGAAAAAAACAACGCTTCTTTATATGGTAAACACGAGCCAGCATTCTTGAACTCCTTTTGGCGACATCAAAATGATGACGGGATGGTCGAAAGCTGACAATGTCTGAAATCGGATACCCCCCCACTACAGTGGCTAAAAATGACAGTTATCCTTACTACCTGACACAAGTAGTTCCAGAGAATCGCCTGCCTGAGAAAGATACTGCTTTGTATTGTTACTATAGCCAATGCATCTATCTCTCATCCCAATTATTAGCAGTTTTAGCTTAGCAATGTAGCAATGGTGGTTTCGATTAAGGTATGTTAATTAAAAGTATCATGCCAAACATTCGCATAGGTGTTAACATTTTAAAAGTACAAAATTCTCTTTCTCGTGCGTATTTTTTGAGAGAACTGCAGATTTCTTATAAAACTGTCATAATGTGGATACAATATATTCGTCATTTTATTTAACACATATGGAACGGCTATCGGCGATAATTGACCAAGGTCACAAAATTTCAATCAGTGCAACTCATAATATACTAATCCTTCATTGTGAGAGTTGCTTCCCTTGTCTAATAAAAATTTGTATGGTACATAAGCTTATCCCTGATTTGCCATACATTAAATTTCTGCAAAGTTGGAAAGTCCAGGCATGTATGACTCCTATCTAGTTTTTTAATATAAAAAATCTTTTCTTAGACATAATCTTGTTTAATTTTTTTTAAGACATTGCTAAGGTGTACGTATCAGTTTACGCAAACAATAGCTTTGGAGAGTAACGTAGGTGTTACTCAGTTAATTAAACAGCGCAATAACACGAAGTGATTGGTTGCCAGCTAAGGTTAGCGTGTAACATGACGTATGCTGGAATTTTGTACTTGTTACTGTCTATGGAACAAATTTGCTTATAAAATTAATCGTTACTATTTTTGGAAAGGGTATTCCCTGTTTTTGGACGTACCTTATAATTTTCGTACGTAGGGCTTGCTACATTTACAACATTGACCAAATATAGGAAATAAAAACACCACTGACATGAGACAGAAACAAGGAAACTCAATGAGTTTTCTATAAAGCATTTATTCGATACTGATTTGTCTTTAAATATAACGCAGTCCCTTCCTAGTCAATATAACCAAACCCCAAGTTTTCTGATATTTTTTGTTCTGAAAACTTCACAGCATCGCACAAGGTAGACGCGCATGAAGTACCGTGCATTTGTAGCCAGGATTGTAGACTCGTAAATAATAATAATAATAATAATAATAATAATAATAATAATAATAATAATAATAATAATAATAATATTATTATTATTATTATTATTATTATTATTATTATTATTATTATTATTATTATTATTATTATTATTATTATTATTATTATTAAAGTACCAATGGTTTCACTGCCTTGTGGATATCTTCGGGAGAAGGAAAGGCTACCGGAGTAAACCCAGACAGAAAATCCGGAGTGGAACCCCCAAGGCGGCTGGATGTCGAGTACGACTTCTTTCCGACAGCTCCTGCATCCAGACTGGTGACAAATGTCATGCTCAGTATTCCTTTGGACCCAACCAGCAAGGACGAGAGGGGGATCTTGAAGCCTGGGAAACCCAGGATCTCCATATTCCACGCCCAGTCTTGCGCCCTGGAGAAATCACTCCAGTCTCGCTACTAAGTGAGGAAACAACACGGAAGCTGACAGTTTACGGGATATAAGTCCCACCCGATTGGTGTAGGGAAGTGGCGCCACGGGTCAGCTTTGACGGTGGGAGGGATCAGCGTGTCCCACTGGCCAACTACCGCCAGCCTCAAGCCCAGCAGCCCCCGGTCAATAAGGTGTGGACCCGCCATCGTGTGCCTGCTCCAGTGGGTGTCTGGAGCTCAGTGTATTGCTTAACATGACAAGCAGACGAAAATTCCACACCAGACAAAAAGAAAAAGAAACGAATAAAGAAGACTCCAGCTCTTCGATTTGCAAGCTGGATTGTGCGCACTATGTGTACAGGCATCTCCGGTGACCTCAGATAAGTGGATGACACCAAGAAAACGGCCATCATCGATAGAGAACTCACCAAGCTAAATATCAGCATAGCTGCCCTCCAGGAAAATAGACTGGCCTCTAATGGCTCCCTCAGAGAGGAAAACTACACTTTCTTCTGGAAGGGTCGCGAACCTGAGGAGCCCCGTCAGCACGGAGTGGGATTCGCCATCAAAAACAATCTTCTGGGCTTGGTTGAACCTCCCACAGGGGGCACTGAGCGTCTCTTGTCCATCCGCCTCACCACTACTACAGGTCCTGTCAACATCATTAGTGTCTACGCCCCCACCCTCTCGTCTTCAGAAGACACCAAGGATCAGTTCTATGGGCAGCTGGATGAACAGATTAAAAGATACCCCAAACACGAATCACTTTTTCTCCTCGGCGACTTCATTGCCAGAGTAGGTGAGGATCACGAATTATGGCCTACCTGCCTCGGATATCATGGTACAGGAAAGACCAACAAAAACGGTAAGAGACTGCTGGAGCTGTGCACCTACCATGGCCTGTGCATAACAAACACTTTTTTCAAGGATAAGCCACAACACAAAGCGTCATGGAAACATCCCAGGTCCCATCACTGGCACCAACTTGACTTGGTCATCACCAGGCGCTCTGCCCTTAACAGCGTCCTCTCCACCAGAACCTACCACAGTGCAGACTGCGACTCCGACAATGCCCTCGTGAGCAGCAGGGTCAGTCTACAGTCAAAAACACTACACCGTTCAAAATCAAAAGGACACCCACGCAATAACACCGCACATATGTCGATCCCTTCCAAGGTACAGGAGTATGTGTCCGCCCTGGACAAGGCTCTCCAGGACCTGCCAGAGCACGACGCCACAGCCAAGTGGAACGCCATGAAGGCTAACATCTACAAAACAGCCATGTCCATGTTTTGCAAAAAAGAACGACCCGGTCAGGACTGGTTCAACGCACACCTAACAAGGATGGAACCACTAATCGAGGAAAAACGAAAAGCCTTTATAGCGTACAAAAATGCCCCAATGAACGGACGCATGCTGCTCTTAAACGTACTCGAAGCAACAGCCAACGCATCGCTAGACAGTGCGCGAACGAGTACTGGCAACAACTGTGTGAAGGAATCCAGCGCAGTGCCGAGACCGGAAACATAAAAGGTATGTACAGTGGCATCAATAAGACTCTAGGCCCTACAGTGAAAGGGGTCGCTCCCCTGAAATCCATGATGGGAGAGAAGATCACAGACCGTGGGCAACAGATGGCCAGATGGGTGGAGCACTACTCAGAGCTATACTCCCGTCAAAAGGTAGTACCTGAAGCAGCCCTCAGCAGCATAAAGAATCTTCCCATCATGGAGGAGCTCGACGAAGTGCCAACCTTAGAAGAGCTCAGAAAAAGCAATTGACTCCCTTCCAAATGACAAAGCACCAGGTAGTGACAGCAGATAGATCTTCCTCAACTTCCTTCCCATTTAACAGCGGTGTGAAGCAGGGATGCGTTCTGACACCAACACTATTCGGGATCTTTTTCTCCTTCCTTCTGTCCTACGCCTTTGACTCGTCCACTGATGGAATATATATATATACACACCAGGTCCGATGGGAGGCTGTTCAATCTGGCACGACTGCGCTCAAAGACGAAAGTGAGGGCTGTGCTCATCAGGGAGATGCTTTTTGCAGATGACGCGGATCTTGTGTAACACACTGAGGAAGCTCTTCACAGACTGGGAGACCATTTTGCTGATGCCTGCATGCAGTTTGGACTCAAAATCAGCCTGGAAAAGACAAAGGTCAGCGTGCAAGATACCACCACTGCCCCTACAATCAAAATCAACGGTGTCACCTTGGAAGCAGTCAACAACTTTACCTACCTGGGGTCAACCATCAGCAACACTCTCTCGCTCGATAAGGAGCTGGACAGAAGACTAGGAAAGGCAAACAGCATCATGTCACGACTGACCAAGAGGGTGTGGGAAAAGGACGCGCTGACAGTGCAAACCAAAGTCAAAGTTTACCAAGCCTGCATTCTCAGCACCCGTCTATATGGAAGTGAGACCTGGAATACCTACATGAGGCAAGAGCGCCGACTCAACTCCTTCCATATACGGTGCCTTAAACGCATCTTGAAAATCAGCTGGCAAGACCGTGTCCCAAACAGCGAAATCCTGCAGCGTGCAAACACCCCTAGCATGTTCTCTCTTCTTAGCAAACGTCGCCTTCGATGGCTGGGACACGTCGGACGCATGGAAGATGGGAGGCTGCCAAAGGACATCCTATATGGACAGCTGGCCACTGGCACAAGAAGAGTCGGCCGACCCTCACTCCGTTTCAAGGATGCATGCAAGAGGGACCTGAAGGCATGTGACATCGCACCTGATGGCTGGGAAGTGCTGGCCGAGGACCGAGGCACCTGGAGACTGACAGTAAGTAAAGGTATCTCAGTCGCTGATACGAAGAGAGGTCAGTTGGCAGCAGAGGAACGTGTCAGAAAGGGCCACGTGACAGTAACCACAGCAACTTGGGCTTCCAAGCATGTCTGCACAAACTGCAAGAGGGACTGCCACTCGCGCATAGGTCTCCACAGCAACAACAGACGATGCCAACAACCCAGAGACAGACGACACCCCAAGGGCGCTATCCGCATGGTCTCCTGAGACTAAGGCGCCAATGATGATGATGATGATTATTAAAGTATATATACCTCACATGCGCTCTTATCATATTATTATATAGTTCAAAAGAAGGACCCCTTATTAGCATATGGCTGATTTATATCATAACTTATTATTATTTTAAGCTGGTTCTCTCACCTACATTTGACAATGAACTCAATCCACTTTATCTCGAATAATTGGATGTGACTTGAAATTTGGTGGAAAACGTTTCATACGTGACTTCATTTTTAAGATCAATGATCAATTTTATTTTTCAAAAACAGAAAATACCATAAATATTTATAATAACTGAACATTTGTCACATTCGGCATTCCGCATAATTCAAATTCCTAATCGTTAGCCTCACTCAAAGTTTGTGTCCTTCTGTGTGTGAGTTCATATTAATATAACCGACGTTACTTGCTATTAAGTCGCGTCTAACTGCAGTACAACATAGACCATAATATGTGATGCATAATGCGCCGTCAAATTAATGCAATGTTGATTATTCTACTGAGCGCTGTTCTTTCGTACAATTTCAGCACGGGATGTAAATCCCCTCCCCACCTGAAAATATAAAATTAGTGATAACATGATAAAAGGTACGTATTCAGTACGGCAGTGGCAGATGCTCTATCGGTTCGGGAAATGGACGAGCCCGCCCATACAAGAGTTTCCTGCTGCCTTGAAGGTTGGTTTTGGTTAGCCAAAGGCTAAGGGAGTAAACCCTAAAAGAAAATCAGGAGTGGAGACCCTAAGGCAGTTGGACGATGTACTGCATTACCTTCTGGCAACTCATTGGTCTGGAGAGGGATGGGCTCCGCCAGACGACTTTTGCCCAAGACACACTGAAAATGCTGGACAAATCTGAAGTTATCATATCGGTTGTCACCCGGGTCAACAAGGACCGCGCCTGCCGTTTTCCACCAGGACGGAGGTGACAAGTGTGCGACTGGTACATTGGATAAAATCAGAGCGAGAGACAACGTTGCCATCGCCACCTGGAACATTAGAACTCTGACGCAAACTGGAAGACTCCAAGAGTTGACACATGAGATGGAACACTACACATGGCACTTGCTGGGACTCTGTGAAGTAAGATGGAAAGCCCTAGGAGAACACCAAACTGAAGATGGGCATATATTATACTATCGTGTAGAGTTAAACAAGTCCATAAATGGAGTAGGCTTCCTTGTAAACAAAGCCATCAAGGGATATGTTCTTGAATGTCGCCCCATATCTAGTAGAATCATCTCCATTCGTCTGAAGGCATCCCCCTTTAACATTACAATTATCTAAGTCTATGCTCCAACTACTGATCATGATGATGAAGAAATAGAGGAGTTCTACAACAAACTTCAAGTTATAATAAACATGGTAAGTAAAAAAGACATCCTTATTATCCAAGGAGACTGGAATGCCAAAGTTGGCAAAGATGCTCTAAAAGACAGGGATGATCATTGTGGACCTTCTTGCAATGAGCTTACCAATGAAAGAGGGAGACGTCTGCTCGAGTTCGCAAGCGACAACAACTTGGTACTAGCAAACACCCTGGGTCAACATAAAGCTTCCCGATGCTGAACATGGCATGCACCAAATGGAACCCATCATAACCAGATCGACTACATACTAGTTCAAAACCGGTACCGATCTGGCATCAATAGAGAAAAAACAAGAACGTTTCCAGGTGCTGATGTTGGGAGTGATCACGACCTCGTCATTATGAACTTCCGGGTGAGGTTGAAGAAAATTAATAAGCCAAAAAAATTCAGGCTCAAATTCAACCTTGAACAACTAAAGGACCCTAACATCTGCAAGTCATTCCAAGCCAAAATTGGAGGAAAATCTTCTCCACTCCTTGTGATTGATGTTGATGTTAAAGTGATGACAGACACTTTAAACACAGTCTGACAACAGTTGCCAAGGACATCATTGGCCTCCATTGCCCAAAGAAAAACCCCTGTGTTACAGAAGAGATTCTGAATCTGTGTGATGCCCTAAGAGACCTAATAAACACCAGACACAAAACAGGGGCAGTGGAATATCGAGAAATAAACAAGAATGTGAGAAAAAAATCGAAGAAAGCAAAAGAATATTGAATTAGACAACAGTGCACAGAAATAGAGAACAGTCTGATAAAGAATAACAGCAAAAAGGCATCCCAAATTGTGAAAGACCTCACCAGAAAGAAGAAACCAAGAGTCATTACCATTCAAGATGAAAATCGAAAATGCCTCACAGAAGCAAGTGACATTGCAGAAAGATGGACTGAGTATTGTAAAGAATTCTACAACCATCCATCCGCAGGAGACCCAGAGGTGCTTGAAGTTCCAAACTCCACAAATAATGATGATTTCCCCATTCTCAAAGAAGAGGTGGAGTTAGCAATAAGAGCACTAAAGAATGGAAAGGCAGCTGGAGCAGACAACATCCCAGATGAACTTATCAAGAATGGTGGGGAATCAGTGATAGAACTTCTAACAAAAATCTGCAACAAGATCTGGCAGACAGGCGAAAGGCCAGCACAGTGGACCCAGTCACTAATTATAACACTCCCCAAAAAAGGCAATCTCCAGCTGTGCCAAAATTACAGATCAGCTTGATCAGCCATGCTAGTAAGGTGATGTTGAAGATCATCTTGAACAGACTGAACCCACAAGCAGAAGAAATAATCGCTGAAGAACAGGCAGGGTTCCGTAGCGGAAGAAGCACAACAGAACAAATTTTCAATCTTAGGGTTCTGTGTGAAAAAGTACTCACAACATGAACAAGACATCTATCATGTGTTCATAGATTTCAAAAAGGCTTTTGATAGAGTGTGGCATGAGGCATTGTGGGCCACAATGAGGAAGTATAACATGGGTCAAAAGTTGACCAACACCATCAAGCAGCTGTACCCCAAGGCTACCAGCGCAGCAATTGCTCAAGGTTCTATGGGGGACTGGTTCAAGACTACAGTTGGAGTACGGCAAGGCTGTCTACTGTCACCCACGCTTTTCAACATCTACTTAGAGCGCATCATCAGCGAAGCCCTGGAAAACCACTGTGGGACAGTCAGCATTGGAGGGCGTAACATCACCAACCTCCGCTTTGCAGACGACATTGATGGGCTGGCAGGCAGTGAAGATGAGCTTGCCACCTTAGTGAAGAACCTGGATAAAACATCTTCCATATTTGACATGGAGATAAGTGCCGAGAAGACAAAGCTGATGACAAACAGTGGCAAACAAATCACAACCCAGATTAAAGTCAGAGGACAGGAACTGGAAACAGTGGGCCAATTCAAATATCTTGGTTCCATAATCAAGGAAAAGGGATCAAGAGCAGAAATTTTGTCACGAGGAGCACAAATAATGGCAGCTATGTCAAAGCTAAGACCCATCTGGAGAGACAAGAACATCTGTCTGAAAACTAAAATCAGACTATCTAGAGCACTAGTCATCTCAATCTTTCTGTATTCACGTGAGGCCTGGACCCTGACAGCAGAATTACAACGAAGAATTCAGGCACTTGAAATGAGATGCTACAGAACCATCCTTGGAATCACTTACATGGACCACATAAGAAATGAAGAAGTGCGCAACACCATCAGGCACAAAGTAGGCCATTATGAAGACCTCCTCACCATTGTCAAAAAGAGAAAGCTGAAATGGTATAGCCATGTCACTAGAGCCAACAGGTTATCCACAACAGTAATGCAGGGTAGAGTCCAAGGTGGTAGAAGGAGAGGTAGACAGAGAAAAAAAGTGGAGTGACAACATCACAGAATGGACCAGGAAACGTTTTGCACAGACACAGGCATTGGCACATGATCGAGTCAAGTGGAGGGAACTGGTCAGATGTTCAGCAGCGCAGTGCCTCAACGACTACACTAGGTCATGAGACTGATGATGATGATTCAAGGAGCTGTTGTAAAATTTACCCAAAGCTGTTGGATGTGACTATATTGAAGAACACGCAAAAAGGCAGTGACTAAATGACCACTGCTAATATGGAGTTAAGAGTTTATATCTGTCCCACTAGTAAATGTACTTATCATTCACCTGAAAGGTTTACTTCATGCTATGTCTCCATAATGTTGCACTATATACGCCAGGCGTCCATAACCGGTTTCTGATAATGCTTGCAAGAACACTGATGGGTAGCGAGAGTAGGAAGGATGAACAATAATTCTACAATTTGTTTTGTACAACTAGGCATATTTTCAGTTTTGAAAATATAGTGGAGAGATTTCTTTAAAAAAAATGAAAAATTCAACATTTCCTCAGAACAAAAGCAAAGCTCTTTAATTGAGAAGTGCTGATAGTAATATGGCATTCTATTCCATGATATCTGCCGGAGGCTTGGTACGTATTTACTTTCACAACACACGCTTTATTAAATATATTGAAAAATCTCATTTGGAGGGAAAACAAATTCAGATGTTTAGTGATACTGAACACAATCTACACATGTACATGTTTTTTTCTTCTTCTATGTTTCTGGACACCGAGCATTATGTCATAGCTTACACCTCCATTTTATGGTATCTTGCCCATAAAAAATATTTATTAGACAGTTTTCGTAAACTGGGAGCTAAGTTGATAGTATTGGTCAATCAACCCATTGGTTTGATACACGTCTAATCTAGCCAGCATTAGCTTACTCGATGTGTCAATTGGAAAATACATTCAGGTCCAATTTGCTGGACATGACATAGCCAATAACGTGTAAAACGTGCCGCTTAACACCTACCAAGTATACAAATTGTTATACATGTACGATGTTGAATAATGTCTATGAATTCAATTTAGGTATGCATGTATCCATGTTATTCTGGACCTGGATTGTTGAACATCCTTTCAGGTGAGAATGATGTTCCACTGAATTATTAATCCGTTTAATAATTCTTTTTTATTATAGGAAATCAATTTTATTCTAAAAGAGTGTGTGTGCGTGTGTGTGTGTGTGTGTGTGTGTGTGTGTGTGTGTGTGTGTGTGTGTGAAAGAGAGAGGAGAGAGAGATTGGTTGATTAACAAAACAACATGACTATGGAAATTAAAATAGTTCTTAAACTGACTATGCGTGTCAGCTTTGCATGAAATTAATCTTTTATACACATTATTATCTATCTGTAATTTTATCTCTCTATTGGATTGTTTGCACCACTGAATTGTTCCGAAATCATTACGTTTTATCCCCGTGCACGAATGTGTTTGTACTTTCATGTATGTAACCCAAAATATTGACGAGTTGGCCATAATCTCGATATCTTTGAGAAGAGGACTTTCAGATGAACATAGATAACCTGTAAATTGGATCGCTCACAAATAAAACAAACACCCACATTCCTGCAAAATATGTATTTTATTCCTCAGGTAATTCCTAAACGGTTTCGTGCTTTGGATATCAAAACTACTAATCTATTTATTCTTAGACTTTATAAAGTATATTGTCCTCGCATTGGAGTCTTTCAGATCTTAATATACAAATTCTTAATGATAACAAAGTGTTCCTATAACTAAGTATTTCATAATAATAGTATCTTTGAGTTTTTCGGTAGATAGATCCAAAAAGCCATTTTAATAATTATAAATCTGAATAGTATTATGTTTCGTTATATTGAAACAAGTCAGTGCCTTTATTCTGAAGACAAATATTCTCGGCATGAATTGAGATATTGATAAGCTTCTTACTCGAGAGACTATCATATCAGTATATAAAACCTATGAACTGATTGATAAGAATATCAGTACACTTTACATGCCATTCATTACACAACAGTCTACAACGATAAGAATCGCATTGCTGTTAAAACAACACACAGGTACGTTAACACTCATTCAGAACTGTTGACGAAACTTCAACAAATGAACAAAAATTAGTGATTAATTGCTAACTGATATTCAGGCAAAAATCAACTATCGTCAAACGTTAAAGATTGATACAATTGTAATAGGACCATATTGATCCTGGTCACATTTTAAAAGTTGCGAAATAAGTTAACAATTGCTTAAATTATCAGATAACAAGCTTAAATGCATGATCTTCTTTCGGATAAAAATGTTACTCCATATCTGAATGCTAAAGATAACCTCTAACAAAATGGGGCCTGTGTCGACGCACAAGGACAAACTGAAAACGATAGTTAAAATAAAGAAACAGACGAAACTTCAACTTGAAAAAGGCTAATAACAAATACTGAATTTTCCGGATTATGTGTATGTTTAATCATAGTGGCAGAAATACTGACAGATTTTACCAGGGTGCGGATTTAGTTTGTTTAAATAGTATAAATGATTACATTTGATATTTCTTGTGAAATCTTGCAGTCAAAGCTTGACCTAATTAATTTCCATATTTTAGTAATGAAGATATTGAAAAAAAATTGAAAATCGATTACTGAATTACAAGAAGATACCCCAAAATTTGTGTTATATATGATGTGCTATTTCTACATAGTTTCTTATATATTTTCCAAAAATGTGAATAGTTTTCCTTAAATTAGAAAAAAGTTTGGATTAATTGCAAATTCTACGTGGATAACCTGTTGTGAGCAGGCGCGAAATAAGAAGTTCAAAGTTGTCCTACTGATATACGCTCCTAGCGCAACGAGACTAGTGTGCATACAGCATCATGAAATAACAATATATACATTTACATCAATTAATAATATATAGTCAAATAAATAACAATATATACACTAAAGTGAAATAACAATATATACACTTACATCAAACAACAATATATATTGTATTTTTAAAAGCTGGTGTGGTCTATAAGATAACAATTAAATCTCTTAAATCTCTCTGCTTATCTATCTTCCAGCTTGAAATAAACCTGCTAGAATACCTCAAAATATGAATTTAAAGGACCTACATAATCCCATACCCTCTCCCCCCCCATCCCCGCCCCCCCCCAAAAAAAAAGCGTTACACGTAAGAGGAATCTCTTTTCTTTTATTTTGGTCAGGTGAAAATTCTTAATTGCCGTAAAAGCTAACAAAATATATTGAATATATTAAAATTTGTTTTCGAATTCAGCTTATATTTATAGAAGTTTAAATTCAAGTATTCTACACAGACAATGAGATTAATACATTGCTTTTATGATTCCGACAATTATTAAAATAACTTTGAATTCTTCCACGATGGGGCAGAAGGATCAATCAATATTCTCTCCATTAGACAGGTGTTTAAAAATTCAACTAGTAATTTTGAATCGTGAAAAGGAGACCTTGTAATTTCTCTGAAAGATAAGCAGTTTACAGAATTTATGAAGTAAATTCTTTATTCTGTTCGCCTGGTGCAAGATAATTTTAGAATCGGAAAAAGTTGACCTTATAACGTGTGCCAAATACTATCTTAAAAGAACGTTTTCGTAGAATCTTTTTTTATGCGTGTCTATGGTCCTATTTCGAGCTTTCTGTGAAACATTATCTATTTCCCCAAATCGTTTCGTCATGCTGTACATAACCGGTCCTAAATATTTCGTTACTAGTTGAAAGAAAAACTAAAAATCTGAAGTAAGAGTAATTAGGAAAATACTGTCTAATAACTGATTAATACCACTACTAAGAGACCACTAGTCTCAAGAGGTCATGAACCTGCATTTTAAATTTTACATTTTAGATGTTTAGATGAGATCTACTTTAGAACCATCTATCAACAGAGATCTTGTTTGACTTCGCAAAGATAATCTCTTGAGAAAGGTTCGATTAAACCCATACCACTCATCCAAAATGCATACTGCGTTGGCCATCAATATTGTACAACTTGTATACCTAACCTTTCACAAATGCCATCTCATTGCGGTGCAGTCAGCAAACTTAGCAAACGTACATCCCTTTTTGGATCATTTGGGGAGGGGGGGTCTCTTAAATTTATTCCTGGGGCCCCCTATGAGCACGGCATTTGGAAATAAAGTTTTAAACAAGTTTTATATGATACTGAACTTACAAATTTCTCCATCCATTTAAAATTGCTTTCTCTTTATAAAAATATTTTTTAAATTACTAATGCCAGGTTGGGCGGGAGGGGGGAGGGACATGAGTGCGGGACATTCTAAATTAGTCCAATCGGCCAAAGGCCAGCCATGATAATTAGCAACGGAAGGAGTACCATCTTTATATAAGAAATAAACATGAGACAGATGCTTTGTATATGAGACGTCAACGGTGAAAAAACAATCATCAAAAAGTTAGCATAAGTTTACCACATGTTATAATATCTTAATGAAAACGACGAGGATTGCGTAATAATTGGTTCGATGACGACACTGACGACGATAACGAAAATGCAATTAACGAAGCTACATTGCACATGAAACATAGTTTAGTAAAATGCTGTGACACAGGCAAAAGTTCATTGTGCCACGTAGTCAAATAATTGTATATGGTTCAGCATTCGGTTTCATTTGTTTCCCATTCTGAATCTGAAAATACGGTGTCATTATCAACTTTTCTGGACTTAACTTTCCATAATGTTTCTTTTAAAAATTTCCTCATATTTTGAGTCGTCACGTTTGATTTCCTCTTAATCAGTTCGAGTCTGGTTGAATCTGACCGACAGCGAGCGAGGCCGCGTTGTCGTTGTGGACAATGAAAAGACTGGAATGTCGGATACACTGTCATTCAACTCGCTTACACTCTCTGTAGAGCCGCCCAAGGAACTTCCAGTCTCTGTAGAAAAAAAAAACACCATTAGTTATGGAAATATTATAAATGCTGTGGTACTGTATATGAAACTGGATACACAGCAGCAATATTTTGAAATCGTTTAAGTTTAAAAGTGTTTTTAAATACAAAATATCGTGCACCAAACTTGAACGATTTTTAAAATTTGTTTTAAAATTATACGACTTCTAAAGCTTGTGAGAAGGGAAGTACGCGAAGAATAAGAGTTACAATAAATACCTAGATTATTTTTATTTTCTTTGCTTGCAGTGAATAACTGACATATTTCATAGAATGGGAACAAATTCATAAGTTTGTGACCTAGGAGGTGAAATATATATTTTATTCACTCGGAACCAACAAATTATTTTATTTTATGTTAATACTTTTGTAATGCTCAAACACAGCTAGCTAAAAATGTGTTATTGGTTGAAATAGTAGATTTATCAAAGGTAATACCGTTTATGCTCTGCTGTGTTTTGTTTATATTCGTAAAGAAAATATGATTAACAACATAATTCTATTTTAAAATTCAATGTATCTAAGAAATTTCAGAAAAAGTACACTGCGCGAAACAAACCCGATCCTCCGGCCTAACAAATCGCCTTACTTCTTGCCATATAAAGAAATTGGTAATACGACTTATGAAAATCTGGTTAGTATGTTATCGATATCCGTTGACCGCAGTTAGCAAATAATTTTGATCATACACTCTGATGAATTACCAAAATTAGTTGTCCTGAAAATCAAGTAATGAAGAAGCTAACATAAAATAAAATATAATAACTAACCAATTTCGCTAGAGGTAAACTCCTCTTTGGTAGTAGAACTGTGCCTCTGTGGTAATATGTTACAGTATCGGGGTACACTCTGTTGTCGGACTAGATGTGTCTGTGGTTGAGCCATGGAAAATCTACCGCCCGAATAAGTCGCATACAAATTGGTTGCATGTTTGTGGAAATTGTGTCTGTAATTCCTCTTTGTTCGTTCTTCAGTGGACATGGTTTTAATCGTCTCGTTAATGGAGATCAGCTGCTTCAGGATGTCAACATCCTGGAGTCGGAGAGATATCCGAAAATAACAACAGTGGACATTTTGACCATTCATGTCCAGAAACTTGCCTAATAGCCATTACTATGTAATAGAGCTACGTTTACCAAACGCCTTGATAAAATATATCTTGAACGCTATTAAAATGTCTTCGCGATCCCTCAACATAATTATTTTTCTTTTTTCCATCAATGATATATTTTGCTATCTTAAAAGCAATTTGAAAATAAGGAACATCTGTGTACATAAGGAGTTGATGGATTTTGTTTCCTTCTTTTTCTTTTGCAACATCATTGGCCTGGATTTCAACGAATACATGAGGCAAAACAGATGCCGACGATTATTTCCAGAAAAATCTCTTTTGTTCTGACGAAGGCCAACACATCGTAATTGATGAAGAAAAAGCACGCATGAAAAAAAAAAACTTTAGCAAGTTATATCTATATCCTCAATTTAACTTTTCACCTCCCTAGTGTTTTAAAAATAATAAATCTTGGTTCTACAATTACTAATTTTATAGACTGCTGCACGCAACATTTAAACATAATATATCATTATGCTGTTTTTTTAAAATTTTGTTTATATAAACATTGGACAGAGTACCCTCTAAATATTTGGAAAAGGTCGACTGGGATGTACTATAATTGTCTAACACACGAACAGATTTCAAGTACGGTTAAATGTTCACACGCGTGACAGCGAAGATAGTGACCGGTTTGATAACCATTTTAAATCAGTTTACACGATGCCTTGATTCGGTTAAATTTCTTATTTGGAGTGTTTTCTTTGTCTTGTGACACTTCGAGGATCAAAATTCGAGATGAGTCACTGAAATGTATTAGAACTTTATATAACATACACATATATATTGCTACAAGCCAGAGGTCTTTACTTGACCGAGCGGTTGTCAAACCCTGGCGCGGTTCCCGCTAGAAGTCATAAGTTTACCCCAAATTTCCAGAGACTTCCTTACATTTTAAAATTGTAAACTACAAAGCTCGACGTGTCTGTTCAATACATAAATTTTATTCTAATTTATGCAAGACCACATATCTCTAGCCTGCCCAATATCTATAAATCACACATCTGAATGGTTTCTCTTCATCAAGTTTCCCTAACGTCAGCAGTTCACGAAGTAGAAGCTATACAACTCTCCCCATAACATGGAACTATTTTAACTCTACTCCCTTAGGCCAGTCAACGTATCTTTTATAGGCTTTTTGTCGCCATATAACTGCATGGGAAAGTATAATTCATATCGGTGAAAATAATTATTATCCAAATTAAATTGTTATCTTTGTAAGACTGAATAATAAAAGACAAGGGTAAATACAGTGTTATAAAAGGGCATAAAATAGTTTCGTAAGTTATGTGCATTTTCATGTGAAAAAAATTGTTTTTCAGAGAACAACACAATATTTTTAAAAATACTTTTTAATAGGATACGTTCCTTTTAAAATTATAACAAATAGTTCTAAATTATGTTACAAATAGTTAGCATAATGTATATTACAAGTGAATTTACGCATTTTCTCTGAAGAAAAAGTGATTCATGCATATTTTCTATGTTTTACAAAAATATAAAAAAAATGAATCTGGTCATTTAAATTATTTAGTTTTCACGTGGTGTTACACTTGAAATGCAAAATAAAAGGTCAAACATTTAAATCCAAATACTTCACAAGATATTTGACATTTTGATCTCTTTAATGTGACACATAACTAATAGTTGAATAAAACGATATCTCTACTCAGGTTGTGAAATTTCATAATGTATTTTCCACGAAGTCACTCTCCCCAGGAAGTCTCATACCAAACCTCCTCAGAGAATTCCTGGGTATATCCTGACCGAATCTCACCTTTTTTCTATTGAACTGTTTTTAGTTTCATTGTTCCTCTTGGTTGCGAGTGACAGGAGGCCATAAAGATTTCCCTCATGGGGAGTATCAAATTATTGGTGAGAAGAAAATCAATGCTCTTGGAACAAAGTAAAATGTGATCTGTTTCAACGACTTTCTTGACGTAATATTTGTTCTCAAGTATCTTATTCGAAAGCGTAAAGGTAGGTCAATATCAAAGAATTCATTTTTCTATTCAATCAATTTCCACTTTTCAGTTTGGGATAATTCATATTTGCTTAATTTCAGCATAATGTACGCAGTGACGACTACACTGCTATTATATTCGTACTTTTGCACTTGAACTCAGATCAAAGATTATTTGATCGCGATTTATTGATTCAAAGCGTTTATTACATCAAGTTTACATTTTGATAAATTATTTTAACTGTTGAAGTAAAACACAACTTGCGAACAAGGTGACTAATAATATTCAAAGTTAATTTGCTTTCTTATTCTTCCAGGCATCTAAGTTATTGATTAATTAGAATCCATCATGCACTACTTTTTATTTGATTTTAACCTTCTTAAACTATGAACGAATAATACAACAAAATGTCATAATTATTTTTCCTTAATTTGTTTGAAATTTGTTTTGTCAGTATAGTATTACAAGTCGAAATAATTTAAGTTTTACCCTACAATACTTAAATGTTTGTCTTGTAATTTAGGCATGCGAATCACCATGTAAAATTTGATTGTTAGTACTAATAAGTACAAATGAAGACAAATCAATATCAGCGAATTTGACTCATACTTGATTAATGTTGATAAGGTGAGGCATTGTTTTCATAACTCAAGTAGATTCCTTATTTCTGAAAGCAACTTTGCTTATATTATGAGGTACACCAACTACCACACAAAGGACATGCATTATGTAACAGTTTTGGTTCTGACGAGACAATTGGAAAAAATGTTGATGCATTCCAAACAAAAAAAGAGCACTCCTCCATATAAGGAGAACTGCAGAAATAGGTGAAAACTAGAAAATTAGTTTGTTTAACATAATGTAAGATAGATAGAAGATGCAACAAATGAACTCAATATTCGTTTACAAAAAGGACCTAAATTATAAAACAAACATTTATGTATAGTCAGTTTACTTTCTTTATATTATATACAAGTATATAAATGTGTAAGTCAAAATAAAAATATTTCATATAAATATCTCAAGGCTAAAATGCTAATTGTAGGTGTTAAACCAGTTGCCTCACTCAGTTCCTGTTCCTATATATAATCGAGTTATCAGAATACCATATTTGTTTGGAATACTATTTTGCGAAAGTAGAATCGAACCATTTGATTCAAAACATGCGGTACAGTATAGCATGTTGATAAAGAGTCAAAACAGTTTTATGATTAGCACAAAAATAACATACATACATACACACACACACACACACACACGTACGTACGTACGTACATACATACATACATACATACATGCATACATACATACATACATACATACATACATACATACATACATACATACATACATACATACATACATACATACATACATACATATATACATACAAGCTATTCCTTTGCACAGTTTATTATTCTCGCAGTTTTCTCCTGTGTGTGTGAGAGAGAGAGAGAGAGAGAGAGAGAGAGAGAGAGAGAGAGAGAGAGAGAGAGAGAGGGGAGTATTGTAACGTAGATTTAACAAAAAATTATTAATAGCGTACTTCTAAGTGACTAGAAAAAGTGTAATGCGATAGCAGCTTGTTCCAATAATATATCATTTGAATATGCATTGTATATAAATCGGGACTCTGTCAAGCCGCCCATCAAACATGATATTTACTATATGCCTGGAGAATTTTAATAGTCTCTTCAAACGTTCCACATGTTTTTTTCTGTATGTTTCTCCTTTATAAAGACAAACTGAATACTTAGATAGTTCTGTACTTTCTTCAGAACATATGTATCAAATAGATAAAGGTCAGTTTCAATATTAATCATCACAACTTTTGTTTTAATAAACAGAGCTTTGCGGCTTTAAAGGGCTAAATGCTTCTGTGACTTTAATGTTAAAAGCAAATCTTGTAAGCTCTTCAACAATAATTATGTATATGCTTCGATATAATCAGTTTTAATCTTCCTTTAAATATTTGATATTTCCGACGATAACACTTTTTCTTTTTTCTACATTAACTTGTAAATTCTATTAAGTTTCTAAATTCTTTATCATGAAAATATGACCTTGAATATACACCGAAAGTATTATTGTGCCATCAGCATATATAAGAAGGAATGTTTAATTCTAGGGATTGAATAAAATAATTTATCATTTTCATTTCGATATCATTTACATATAATGAAATCGCAGAGTAAAGAGGGTTACAACTTGCAATATATATATTTCAGAATAATTTTTACTTTAACTCCTCTGAAAATTCCACGTAAATTTTCTTTAAAAATAATAGGAAATAAAAAGTCATTCTAGCTGAGAGTTTAATTATTAAATGAATGTACAAAGAACCTTACATTTGAGGTAATCACAATACGTCTTGATTAATATTAAAAACCTATCTTATGCGAGATATCTGAATGGGTTTTCCAGGTGCATAATTTTAAAGGATAATTATAAAAACCCTTAAAAAATTTATGCAAAATTTTAAGAAAAATATAAGTCAAAATGACTTACCAGTTCTTTCTTTAAAGTTTTAAGTGCTGTGTTAATTCTTTCTGTGGCCGCGTTATATGCAGAGGCCGGGTTGATAATTACAACAGCTTCCATGTTGAAATCTTCAAGGATTTTTTTTTTTTTTTTTAGATGAGCAAGTATTTATTGAAAAAATAGGTTACAAAGTAGGTACATTTGCATAAAAAATAAGTGCCAATGGTAAGAATATAAAATCAAGCTTTTTTATCATTTTGGTCATTGTGTATATACATTTACATAAATGTAAAAAAAAAATGGTAAGCTCCAGGAAGTTCCCTCTTATCTCAAGGCTACTTAGGACTCTTGAATACAATTAAACATTGGCTTCTTAACAAATTTCCAGATAAAAATATATGCAAAAATCTGTTTATATATGTCAATTTTGCAGTAAAAGTTACAATTTAGCCAGAGTAAGTTATATGCTATATGATACATTTTAATCATTGCAAGGTATAATCTGCAACACCGGACTGAAGATCACCCAATAGCTGCTCTGTGTGATACATCTGCTGACAATGGGGAATGCCAGCCGAGTTCTTTTGGAAAACATTCAGTTATTCTCAGCAACACTACTGCCACAATCACTTCCATATGGTGTTCTCTTGCCAAACTTGCTCCAGAAGGTCATCTTGGATCTAGTACTGTCGCCAGTCTCTTTGTCAAAGCAGTCGCACTCTTGGAAAGGAGGTGAATACAGGTGCAAGGTTACTGCCTTCTCTGTATAACTGGGATTCACAACTTTATGCAAGCCAATACTATCAGAAATGTAAGCGACCTCATTTGTGTTGAATGTGGATGTTTTTTTGCACTCCAAAACATGGTGTCCAGGCTCTGATGTCAAATTCTGATGCTGTGATGGCCAGTCATATAGCTCCTCCTGCACACTTCCCTCCAATACCTTCATGAAGCAGTGGGAGTTGGCATGAGAATGTATGCTGCTTCCCTGGTTCTCATTCCAGCATAACAGTATCAGGTTGAATAAACCATTTCCCTCATCCACCAAATTTCTTGTGTATTTCTCTTGATCAAACATCGCAAATTTCCTCCATTCTTCCGGGTTACTTTTATACATGGTCATCAGGGTTTGTACATAGTCAATATTCACAGGGTCATGGGCGAAGATTTCTCTCAATTCCGAAATCAAATCAGTTAAAGTCTGGTAATTCTTAAACACTTCCATTACTTCGTTTGATCAGCAGTCTGGGAATAAGTATACTCTCTTTGTCGTCTGCTTACTGAATACGAAATGCGAGAGCGACCGCTGTATTTACAGGTATAACGGTACCAATTGTGCAAGTCCGTGTGGGTGGAGCTTAAGGTATAGGGAACATTGCAATCAGAAGAAGAAAACAACACTAGCTATGATTGGTGGATTATGTAAGAGCTGTACTTTCTGTTAGGCTTAAAAAAGTTTAGTCTCTTCGCAACATGTGAAATTACACTAATTCCTAAATAGATCAAATTTTGTATTTTTCATGGTTTTTTGAAAATGTAATACACATGATTGAAAATATGTATGTTGTGACTAGATAACTCATACCCCTGTCTAGTTCAAGCAGAGTTATCTCTTAAATGCAACTGAATACCTGGTTTTGTCAAATTGACAATCTAACATTGTTCTCTATAACAGTGTGTGAGATGCACGCTACATTAGGATAGAAAATATATTTATCTCTCCAAATATTAGCATTGAGGTCTATGGAAAAACAATTGGTACCGTGATACCTAAAAGATAATATCAGCTTCACAGTTTTTCCATAGTAACGAGTATACATAGCCACCATTTCTATACTGTCATAGTGTCATTTGGTTAAGCAATTGATATTGAGATGTTTTGGTCTAATATTGAAAGATTTTCACATAGAAAATGTATAAAATAACACACATTAGCTATGGAATGGGGCTTTTGTAACTTTATAAATAACATATATAGACTGATGGCTCTGTAGCTGTGTAGTCAGCCCCAATATTAGCATACAGGCAAAAAAAAAGTTATGTAAAGTTAATATAGTTAATTTTAGGCAAATATTGACTATTTTATGCGCTGAAGATGAAAAATCATGGATAAAATACAACTTTTTTGTTCATGTAAAGCATGTTATAGACCAGGATAGAGGACACTCCTGGTCCATGTGTAGATAGTTCACTTGTATCATCAAGAATATTCTGGTATAAGTATTTTAGGTAGTTTCCTAAAGATATGGTATTCCTTCCTATTTTGACTTTAATTGTCCTGCTCTAATTGAATTTTTTTTGGACACTTTTGTGTATTGAGATTTAAAATGCGATTCACTAGTTAGTTACATAATCATTCTTGAGGTCTTCACTACATATATAATCCTTGATTTTAGGTTCTCACTTTATCAGCAATACATTTTTGGATAATTTAATTGCATTGAAGTTAATACATGTGTTCTTGAACTCATCTGTATTACATGGATAATATATTGGAGGAAATAAAAAGTACACACCTTATGTATATCATTCAGTTATCTCCATTACATCAGATAGAACATTTCAATAAAAAAAAATCTCACAATGTTAGTAATGGTATATGAAAGTAACAAAAGGTTTGTGAATTATCATATTAGCCCTCGGTCTTGATGCAAATTTAACTAGAAGTACTTTAATAATTTGTCCCAGTAAAGGTTACAAGTTTGAAAACTGATCCAACATGCTTTGTTTGGTTTAGGTATTTTTCTGTCTAACTGAAGCCCATTATTATTAATTTCTTATCTAGAAAAAATATGAATTACATGCATCTATATTATTTACATTATTCACCCTTATAAAATAGTTGCGAATGAACACCATGTCACCTGATATTTGGTGCCTGTAAGGGATATTATAGCACAGGTGCCTTTTTTATTGTCCCTGCACGTATGGTCCGCAGCTTCGAAATATTGTGCAAGGTAATATCTTGAAGCTCTAGCTTCTAGTTTTTCTCATTGCTGCTTGTGTCTCCTTTAATTCCAGTATCATTAGCTACATCTCCCATTTAGATACACACTTTCCTCCTGTTTTTAAATCTATTGGACTCACTATACTCATTGTTAAACTTTAGCCCGTTCTGTATTTTTGTCCCCATTTTCACCCCCAAATCCAACATAACCACTTAGAAAGCTGTTATTTACTTTATTTGGTATCAGATTGGCTGATTGCTTCAATTGTATTCACTACACAAAGGAGGGAAGCTTTCTATTTGTATGACACAGAGGTTGGGTAGCTTGACCTTTGTTAGGACTGGAGGTTAGTGACCTCATGCATATGTTGACAGTATAAAGTGTTCAAAGCTAGTACATTATAATTAGATTGGGCCATGTCCACCTGTCCATTTTGTTACTTTCTGTGTTAATGAAACAAAGATAAGTCCTTTATTTTAGATCAAAATGTCTCTTTAAGAGTAGAACTGGTACATGCTAACTAGTGCGTTGACCTTTGACCTTACTATTAAACAATATGACATAATGTGATTTATCCCATATCACCAAAGTGAAGTTTGATAAGTGCTAATATGAATAAAATACAACTCATAGTTGAAAGAATTCATTTTATTTGAAAAGATGAGTTTGAGAGTGAAGCAAAGGTATGAAAACAAGAGTTCAAACAGCTCAATAACATTTCTATACACAATCATATAGAACATAGTTTAGTACTTCAAATAATTGTTTTTGACAAGCAAGACTAAATACATTTGTTAGTTATATAGTCTCGAGCTATTTCACAGATTATTGGAAAATTCAAGGTTTGCTATAGGTATAACGGTACCAATTGCGCAAGTCCATGTGGGTTGATTTTAAGGTGTAGAGAACATTGCAATCAGAAGAAAACAACAACACTAGCTATGATTGGTGGATTATGTAAGAGCGTACTTTCTGTTAGGCTTAAAAAAGTTTAGTCTCTTCGCAACATGTGAAATTACACTAATTCCTAAATAGATCAAATTTTTTATTTTTTATGGTTTTTTGAAAATGTAATACACATGATTGAAAATATTTATGTTGTGACTAGATAACTCATACCCCTGTCTAGTTCAAGTAGAGTTATCTCTCTTAAATGCAACTGAGCACCTGGTTTTTTCATCGTCAAATTGACAATCTAACATTGTTCTCTATAACAGTGTGTGAGATGCACGCTATATTAGGATAAAATATATATTTATCTCTCCAAATATTACCATCGAGGTCTATGGAAAAACAATTGGTACTGTGATACCTAAAAGATAATATCAGCTTCACAGTTTTTCCATAGTAACGAGTATACATAGCCACCATTTCTATACTGTCATAGTGTCATTTGGTTAAACAATGGATATTGAGATGTTTTGGTCTAATATTGACAGTCTTTTACATAGAAAATGTATAAAATAACACACATTAGATTTGGAATGGGGCTTTTATAACTATATAAATAACATATATAGACTGATGGCTTTGTGACTGTGTAGTCAGCTCCAATATTAACATACAGGCAAAAAAAAAAGTTATGTAAAGTTAATATAGTTAATTTTAGGCAAATATTGACTATTTTATGCGCAGAAGATGAAAAATCATGGATAAAATACAACTTTTTTGTTCTTGTAAAGCATGTTATAGACCAGGATAGAGGACACTCATGGTCCATGTGTAGATAGTTCACTTGTATAATAAAGAATATTCTGGTATAAGTATTTTAGGTAGTTTGCTAATGATATGGTATTCCTTCCTATTTTAATTTTAATTGTCCTGCTCTTATTGTCTTTTTTTGATAAACTTTTTGTGTATTGAGATTAAAAATGCGATTCTTTAGTTAGTTACATAATCATTCTTGAGGTCTCCACTACATATATAATCCTGGATTTTAGGTTCTCACTTTATCAGTAATACATTTTTGGATAATTTAATTGCATTGAAGTTAATACATGTGTTCTTGAACTCATCTGTAGTACATGGATACTATATTGGAGGAAATAAAAAGTACACACCTTATGTATATCATTCAGTTATCTCCCTTACACCAGACTTAACGTTTCAATAAATAGAATCACATAATGTTAGTGATGGTGTATGAAAATAAGAAAAGATTTGTGAAGTATCATATTAGCCCTCGGTCTTGATGTAAATTTAACTAGAAGTACTTTAATAATTTCTCCCAGTAAAGTTTACAAGTTTGAAAACTGATCCAACATGCTTTGTTTAGGTATTTTTTCTGCCTAACTCAAGCCCATTATTATTAATTTCTTATATAGAAGAAATATGAATTACATGCATCTATATTATCTACATTATTCACCCTTATATATTAGCTGGGAATGAACACCATGTCACCTGCTACTTGATGCCTGTAAGTGATGTTATAGCACAGGTGCCTTTTTTTTAAATCCATTTGACTCACTATACTCATTGTTAAACTTTAGCCCGTTCTGTATTTTGGTCCCCATTTTCACCCCCAAATCCAACATAACCACTTAGAAAGCTGTTATTTACTTTATTTGGTATCAGATTGGCTTATTGTATCAATTGTATTCACTACACGAAAGAGGGAAGCTTTCTATTTGTATGACACAGAGGCTGGGTAGCTTGACCTTTGTGTGAGGACTGGAAGTTAGTGACCTCTTGCATATGCTGACACTGTAAAGTGTTCAAAGCTAGAACTTTATAATTAGATTGGGCCATGTTCACCTGTCCATGTTGTTACTTTCTGTGTTAATGAAACAAAGATAAGTCCTTTATTTTAGATCAAAATGTCTCTTTAAGAGTAGAACTGGTACATGCTAACTTGTGCGTTGACCTTTGACCTTACTATTAAACAATATGACATAATGTGATTTATCCCATATCACCAAAGTGAAGTTCGATAAGTGCTAATGAATATAACTTAACTCATAGTTGAAAGAATTCATTTTATTTCAAAAGATGAGTTTGATAGTGAAACAAAGGTATGAAAACAAGAGTTCAAACAGCTCAATAACATTTCTATACACAATCATATAGAACATAGCTTAGTTCTTAAAAAAATTGTTTTTGACAAGCGAGACTAAGTACATTTGTTTTTAAATCCATTGGACTCACTATACTCATTGTTAATTGCAATAATATTCTGAATGGCATTATGTTTCGTTATATTGTGAATCAAACGTAACAAGTCAGTGCCTTGAATCTGAAGCCAAAGATTCTCGGCATGAATTGAGATATTGATAAGCTTCTTACTCGAGAGACTATCATATCAGTACATAAAACCTCTCAACTGATTTATAAGAATATCAATACACATCACATGCTATTACACAGCAGTCTACAACGATAAGTATCGCATTACTGTTAAAACAACACAGGTACGTTAACACCCATTCAGAACTGTTGACAAAACTTCAACAAATGAACAAAAATTAGTGATGAATTGCTAACTGATATTCAGACAAAACTCAACCATCTTCAAACGTTGAAGATCGATACAATTGTAATATGACCATATTGATCCTGGTCACATTTTAAAAGTTGTGAAATAAGTTAACAATTGCTTAAATTATCAGATAACAAGCTTAAATGCATGATCTTCTTTCGGATAAAAGTGTTGCTCCATATCTGAATGCTAAAGATAATCTCTTACAAGGACAGACTGATAACGATACTTAAAGTAAAGAAATAGACGAAACTTCAACTTAAAAAAGGCTAATAACAAATATTGAATTTTCCGGATTATGTTTAATCATAGTGGCAGAAATACTGACAGATTTTACCAGAGTGCGGATTTATGTATATATATTTAAAATATAGTCGTATTCCTATCTGAATATAATCCATTATCAGCAATTTAAAGAGTAATATCCAAGGTGAGGGTTAAGTGATAAAAATAAAGTATTTTAGTTAGCATGGCCAGGATTTATATCATCTAAATTACTCATCTGTTTATACGTTCTTAATGCTTATACTATTATAAATGTGTTTTTTTGTGTGGTTTTTTGGGTTTTTTTAATAAAGGCAGTGAAAAGTGTGAGAACCTGGCTTGGAACGTGTAAATATGTAGGCGTACGATATGGGGGTGGGGTGGGGTGGGGGTAAATCGGGGAACATTGAAATGAAGCATACAATCACACTTAATATTTTAATCGACAAATGATGAAATAAATATATAAATCATATAAAATGCCCTTAAAATTCATGCAATAGCCCTACTTTAAAATGACGTTACCGTTGCACAGTGAAGTCTGATTTCCAGACGATCTCCACTGCTTTACTCTCCTATTCGGACCACCATACCTATTTCTGCAAGACAACTAGATGCTTAGGATGTATGTCGACGTAGTAATTTGCAGAAAAATCATATACATTGTTAGCCGAAATCCCACCAACCCAAGCCCAGAAAGAAACAAACAATTATGACACCTCGGCTATTTTTGATTTAATTTACGGTAATTTACTTGCAAAGATTGTTTCTCTGCGAATTATAGCTTCAGAATGATTCACGACCTTACGTAAATGACCAAGCGATGTTCCGATTACTAATGGCATAAATCGAAGTATGAACAGCAGCACAGACTTAAAAGTTGAGATTGATGTATATCTTCTAACCCTAACACTATTCCACTGCCGTCAGATCATAGACAAAGACTTCCGATGTAAATACTACGCTCATATCCATCGTTAAATTAAGGTCACAACGACTCGATGACGTGACTTTGTTAATAGCAACATAAGCAATAGTTTAAAGCTATTGAAACCACGTGATATTTTATCAATAATTTTAATAAAATGTTGCAGAAATATCATTACAAAGTAAAAGTATGGATATTTCATCGATGGCTAACACGTCGTTGGTTGTTATTTTCAAAACCCATTATGAATAGGCTTTGTCATTCGCACATCGAGTCGTATGTCCGTCCGTGTAAAACTTAACAATGTTTGATAGACTGTACATAGCCCGTTCTCGCGGACAGAATATGGCTGTTATGGTCCTTATGATACATTGTTTTTGTTTATTGGTTCCTGTCAAGGTGACTCCTAAGTGTACTAAGTGAAATACGTTCATGATTTAAAACGTAGTAACTGAAAATGACCTGGTGAAAACATTTCGGGAAGCAGTAACGATACAGTAAATTTATACATCCATCAGAATTCTGGGAGAAAATAAGCCTACAGATTTCGTGATGGAACTGTAACAGAGCAAATCATATTTCAAATTATTTTCTGAGGTTCGGTACAAAATGTAATTTAAAGTAGAAGCCATGCAGTCATCACACTCCGTTTTTCAAATGCTTACTATACTTCTAAGGAAACAAAAAATGATAGTTGTTTATAAAATTGTTACTTGATCAAATTCTTTTCATTCTCATGGAAATCAAGAACCGCTTAATCGTCCAATTCATTTCTACAAAACATACATATTTCATGGGACCAGTAATAGAAAACGGCATAGATGATAAAAACGATTTATTCGTTTTTTATTTTAACTCGAAAAACGCGGGGTTTGTTTTACGTTTTTTGCGTTTTTTATATTTCGTACTTCCATTTGTTTTAATCATCGGTCATACAGGCGGTCCTCTGTCATTCTCTCGATAACAAATATCGATCAATAATGAATCTATGATGCTAGCCTACGATACATTACGTAAACATGCTACAACATAGTACTGATATCTGGTAGTGTAAACCAGGCGTGTATACATTGGCAGATGACGCTGTGTTTAACTTTTTGCACAAATATTGATTTTTGTGTTGCCTAAAAACTACTGGAACGTTTTTCGCGTTTTAAATTTATTGAAAAAAATGCGTTTCTTACGTGTTATTTAAAAACAAAATAATTTTAACGTTTTTAACATCTATGGAAAACGGTAAAACATATTGTTTCCTAAGGACATTCTTTCTTTGACAATATAAAGTACAAGTAGCATCCATGCAGACATTTAACCCAGTCCTTGAAAATTCTATTCAGTTAATCAAACTCAGTTTCTCATATTCATTTCTCATATTCATAACCCAGTTATTGAACTCAGTTCTTTAAACAATACCTCAGTCATTCATCAAAATCATCCATAAAAAATTCCTACTCCTGGCATCATACTCAATCTTTCAAATTTCTGTTCCATTCATCAAACTCACTCTTTCAAGTACCTACTTCAGACATCCATGTCACTCCTTCAAGCCCCTAATTAAAACATCAATGTCACTCCATCAGGTCCCTACTTCAGACATCCATGCCACTCCTTCAAGTCCCTACTTCAGACATGCATGTCACTACTTCAAGCCCCTACATAAAACATCAATGTCATTTTTCAAGTCCCTAATCCAGGCATCGATGTCACTCCTTCAAGTCCGTACTCCAGACATCCATGTTACTCCTTCAAGCCCCTACTTAAAACATTAATGTCACTTCTTCAAGTCCCTACTTAAGACATCAGTTTTACTCCTTCAAACCCCTACCTCAGACATCAATGTCACTCCTTCAAGTCCCTAATCCAGATATCAATTTCACTCCTTCAATCCCCTACGTCAGACATCCATGTCACTCCTCCAAGTCCCTACTTAAGACAACAATTTTACTCTTTCAAGCCCCTACATCATCATCAGTGTCACTCCTTCAAGCCCCTAATGAAAACATCCATGTCATTTCTTCAAGTCCCTACTTAAACATTAATGTCACTCCTTCAAATCCCTACATCAGACATCCATGTCACTCCTTCAAGCCCTTATTTAAAACATCAATGTCACTCCTTCAAGCCCCTACTTAAAACATCCATGTCACTCCTTCAAGTCCCTACGTCAGGCACCCATGTCACTCCTTCAAGACCCTTCTTCACACATCCATGTCACTCCTTCAAGCCCCTACATAAAACATCAATGTCATTCTTCAAGTCCCTAATCCAGGCATCGATGTCACTCCTTCAAGTCCGTACTCCAGACATCCATGTTACTCCTTCAAGCCCCTACTTAAAACATTAATGTCACTTCTTCAAGTCCCTACTTAAGACATCAGTTTTACTCCTTGAAACCCCTACCTCAGACATCAATGTCACTCCTTCAAGTCCCTAATCCAGATATCAATTTCACTCCTTCAATCCCCTACGTCAGACATCCATGTCACTCCTCCAAGTCCCTACTTAAGACAACAATTTTACTCTTTCAAGCCCCTACATCATCATCAGTGTCACTCCTTCAAGCCCCTAATGAAAACATCCATGTCATTTCTTCAAGTCCCTACTTAAACATTAATGTCACTCCTTCAAATCCCTACATCAGACATCCATGTCCTCCTTCAAGCCCCTATTTAAAACATCAATGTCACTCCTTCAAGCCCCTACTTAAAACATCCATGTCACTCCATCAAGCCCCTACTTAAGACATCAATGTTACTCTTTCAAGTCCCTACGTCACGCACCCATGTCACTCCTTCAAGACCCTTCTTCAGACATCAATGTCACTCCTTCAAGTCCCTTCATACGCCAGTCAACACTCAATCTTTCAAATCCCTACTCTAATCATCAATGTCACTCATTCAAGTCCCTAATCCAGACATAAATGTCATTCCTTCTTCAAGTTCTTCATCCAGACATGAACGTTAATCCTTAAGAACAATACGCCATTTATCACTCGATCCTTCAAATCCTTCTTCAAATTCCTTCTCCAGGCATCCAAATGAATCCTTCAAATTTTTACTCCAAACATCAAATCAATATTCAACTCTCTACTCCAGTAATCAAAGCCAATCCTTCTAATCTATATTCCTGGCTTCAAAATCAATCTTTCAAATCCCTAATCCAGTCGTTAAATATAGTCAATATTTCAAATCCATACTCCAGACATCAAACAATTATTCAAAACCCTACTCCAAACATCAAAGTCAAGATTTTGCTTTTCCCTAATTTAATAACTGCTAAAGAAAGTGTACTTTATACTACTTCAGTCTGAATTTTCGAACACGTGGTGGCAGTCATTTTGGTTATCTGTTTGCTTAGATCATGTACAGTTTCTACAAGTACAATACCCACAAAGCCACAATAAATGAAGGTAACAAAGAGATATGCCAACATTCTATCCATTGAGCATATTTCAAAATGCAAAATGCAAGATGCAAACACCTTACACCAAACACTCTCTTACAATATGAAGAGCGCATTATTGGATGATTTAATTTTGGTTGTATAGCTGAAATATTTAACTTGCAAGCATTAAAACAGTCATTTTGAATGATTCTTGCGTTTTTCACCAATAGAACAGTATTCATTAGTAAAACAATCCCAGCCTCCCCTTCCCCTTGTGATGAAAAGTGAGCTATTGTAAAAATGAATATCTCATTTTCTGAACATAGCAACAAATGTTATCCTGAAAGACAGGAACATGGAACTTTACACAACTATTTTTGAGATAACACTAATAAAATTGTACAGTTTGAAAAGGGATGTACAAATGAGATTCACTGAGTTCAAAGGTCAATTGTTAAGTGTTTGCTTATTCTTCTAACACTAGAATTTGCTTTGTCATCATTAATGACTTAATTTCATTACCAATGAATGAAAAGAAACATTTGCTGCTAAATACCTAATTCACTGAATGCTACAGTTTTCAGTTTAAGCTGACTTCACTCCGGTGTTCTAAGAAATATAATTTCCACATGATTAAGTTTATCGCACACACAATACTGCCAGAGAATGCATATTATGTAAGTAAAGAGCAAACAAAGTACAATTAGCTTAGTTTATTGCATAGCAACAATATTAATGTACCATTTTACTGAGGACATCATAGATTATGATATAAAAAAAGATAATCAAATGTACAGATTTTCCTATTTTGTTTAGGGGCGCACTTTAGTTTCGCATTTTGCATAAGGGTAAGATATGTTAAAGAAACAAATTTTTACCGGATTTCCTCACTGGTTATAATGTTGTTTTTTTTTTATAAAAAAATACCTTGTATATCTTTGGTATTGTTAGAAGAACTGTTTATTCCCTTTCTTTCCATGTATGACTCATGGATATACATAGTGGGTTATACAGTATACAGAATGGCCTTCAGATGTGTAGTCTAAAACACACACACACACACACACACACACACACACACACACACCTGACATCTCTGCTTTTGACTGCCTGTATTTCGGAGATATATTCTATACAATAATGAGCCTATAGCTTTAAAAAAAAATTGTTTTTAATATACATGTATTTAGCCATTCATTCATTGCACTTTCAGAACCTGATCTTCTAGACTCTAGAGTTTGCCAAACATCGTTTCCCTGTTTTAATCACTGCTTAAGGTAGTGTACCTTAGACTAATCCAGGTTGATTTTTCAAGCACATGGGCACATTCATTTCGGTGAGCTGTCTGCTTAGATCATTTACAATTTCCACATGTACAATATCGAAAGAAATTTCAGCCATAGCACATCGAAGTAGCATAGACGTATGTCAACATTCTCTACACTGTGCATGTTGCAAATGAAACCAACTTCCCCTTATCTAACTGCATCTTACACCTGTCATCTGAAGTTCATAATATCTGTAGTTCGCATCCGAAGCGAACTCGGGTCACAATTATTTATATCCAGTTCAGATTACACTAATGTAACCCCATTCTAGTTTTAGAGCGTATTTTCCTATGTCATTTTGGTAGTGATACATGATATAGATTTGTGCATTTTTTTGGTATTGAGCTAAAGTGAATTATTTCTTATTTAGAATATGAACATTATCTTGTGGAAGTTCGTGTGTACTTTGGCAACAGTTGATAGTGAACATTGATGCTGATCCGGAAAAGAAATCTGACCCATTGCACGATGCTTTGTTTATAGCCCAGCCTATAATAATAATAATAATAATAATAATAATAATAATAATAATAATAATAATAATAATAATAATATCTAGAATTAACTTTTAGATGACGATGATGATGTCACATTTATAATTAACACTTTATTTATTTATTTATTTATTTATTTATTTATTTATTTATTTATTTATGTATTTATTTATTTATTTATTTATTTATTTTTTTATTTATTTATTGCATCTAGGAAGTCCAAGCATGCAATATTTGTCACCGAACGACCCCATTTAAGTTGTTAAGACCGTGCTGTAGTGAAATAAAAAGAGAAAGATACAAGTATCAGAAGCAGATTGGGAAAGTGGAGTTGGGCTGAGTTACCGGGACCCCCTTCCCACACCCCAATTAAAAACATGTGCTTTAAACATCTGTTTTGTTTTTTGTTTTTGCTATAGTAAGTTCTCTTTACAGTAAGATGGTTAAAATTGTGTCATGGAAACGCTTTAAATGTGCCAGTTTCCCCTGCGCCCCAATTAGAATAACACAGACCCGTGCCTACTTGCTTAGCCTCCATATCAACCCACCTACCCACCCCACGAAATATATTCCTTTGTCAGCCCCTGACTATAAAAATGCAATTCCTTTTTATAATATTTGTCACTTAAGTTTAAACACCAGATTTATTCCTGGGGGATGTTATTGTGAAGAAAAAGCCGCTTCTTTATATGGTAAACACGAGCCAGCATTCTTGAACTCCTTTTGGCGACATCAAAATGATGACGGGATGGTCAAAAGCTTACAATGTCTGAAATCTGATCCCCCACCCCCAATACAGTGCCAAAAATGACAGTTATCATTACTACCTGACACAAGTGGTTCCAGAGAATCGACTGCGTGAGAAAGATGCTGATTTGTATTGTTCCTATAGCCAATGCATCTATCTCTCATCCCAATTATTAGCGGTTTTAGCTTAGCAATGGTGGTTTCGATTAAAGTATGTTAATTAAAAGTATCATGCCAAACATTCGCATATGTGTTAACATTTTAAAAGCATAAAATTCTCTTTCTCGTGCGTATTTTGTGAGAGAACTGCAGATTTCTTATAAAACTGTCATAATGTGGATACAATATATTCGTCATTTTATTTAACATATGGAATGGCTATCGGCGATTATTGACCAAGGTCACAAAATTTCAATCAGTGTAACTCATAATATACTAATCCTTCATTGTGAGACTTGCTTCCCTTGTCTAATAAAAATTTGTATGGTACATAAGCTTATCCCTGATTTGCAATAAATTAAATTTCTGCAAAGTTGGAAAGTCCAGGCATGTATGACACCTATCTAGTTTTTTTAATATAAAAAAATCTTTTTTAGACATAATCTTGTTTCATTTTTTAAGACATTGCTAAGGTGTACGCATCAGTTTACGCAAATAAGAGCTTTGAAGAGTAACGTAGGTGTTACTCAGTAAATTAAACAGCACAATAACACGAAGTGATTGGTTGCCAGCTAAGGTCAGCACGTAACATGACGTATGCTGGAGTGTTGTACTTGTTACTGTCTATCGCACAAATTGGCTTATACAATTAATCGTTATTATTTTTAGAAAGGGTATTCCCTGTTTTTGGACGTACCTTATAATTTTCGTACGTAGCCAAGATGCTACATTTACAACATTGACCAAAAATAGGAAATAAAAACACCACTGGCATGAGACAGAGACAAGGCAACTCAATGAGTTTTCTATAAAGCATTTATTCGATACTGATTTGTCTTTAAATATAACGCAGTCCCTTCCTAGTCAATATAACCAAACCCCCAAGTTTTCTGATATTTTTTGTTCTCAAAAAATTCACAGCATCGCACAAAGTAGACGCGCATGAAGTACCGTGCATTTGTAGCCAGGATTGTAGACTCGTAAATAATAATAATAATAATAATAATAATAATAATAATAATAATAATAATAATAATAATATTATTATTATTAATAATATAATAATAAAATAATAATAATATTATTATTATTATTATTATTATTATTATTATTATTATTATTATTATTATTATTATTAAAGTATATATACCTCACATGCGCTCTTATCATATTATTATATGTTCAAAAGAAGGACCCCCTATTAGCATGTGGCTGATTTATATCATAACTTATTATTACTTTTTAAATTGGTTCTCTCATCTTCATTTGACAATGAACTCAATCCACTTTATCTCGAATAATTGGATGTGACTTGAAGTTTGGTGGAAAACGTTTCATACGTGACTTCATTTTTAAGATCAATGATTAATTTTAATTTTCAAAATCAGAAAATACCATAAACATTTATAATAACTGAACATTTGTCACATGCGGCTTTCCGCATAATTCAAATTCCTAATCGTTAGCCTGACTCATAGTTTGTGTCCTTTTGTGTGTGTGTTCATATCAATATAACCGAGGTTACTCGCTATTAAGTCGCGTCTAACTGCAGTACTACATAGACCATGATATGTGATGCATAATGCGCCGTCAAATTAGGGCAATGTTGTTTGTTCTACTGGGCGCTGTTCTTTTGTACAATTTCCGCACGGGATGTAAATCCCCTCCCCACCTGAAAATATAAAATTAGTGATAACATGATAAGAGGTACGTATTCAAGGAGCTGTTGTAAAATTTACCCAAAGCTGTTGGATGTGACTATATTGAAGAACACGCCAAAAGGCAGTGACTAAATGACCACTGCTAACATGCAGTTAAGAGTTTATATCTGTCCCACTAGTAAATGTACTTCTCATTCACCTGAAAGGTTTACTTCATGTTATGTCTCCATAATGTTGCACTATATACACCAGACATCCATAACCGGTTTCTGATAATGCTTGCAAGAACACTGATGGGTAGCGAGAGTAGGAAGGACGAACAATAATTCTACAATTTATTTTGTACAACTAGGCATATTTTCATTTTTGAAAATATAGCGGAGTGATTTCTTTAAAAAAATGAAATATTCAACATTTCCTCAGAACAAAAGCAAAACTCTTTAATTGAGAAGTTCCGATAGTAATATGGCATTCTATTCCATGATATATGCCGAAGGTTTGGTGCGTATTTACTTTCATAACACACGCTTTATTAAATATATTGAAAAATCTCTTTTGGAGGGAAAACAAATTGTGATGTTTAGTGATACTGAACACAATCTACACATGTACATGTTTTTTTCTTCTTCTATGATTCTGGACATCGAACATTATGTCATAGCGGACACCTCCATTTTATGGTATCTTGCCCATAACAAATATTTATTAGACAGTTTTCTTAAACTGAGAGCTAAGTTGATAGTATTGGTCATTCAACCCAATGGTTTGATACACCTCTAAACTAGCCAGCATTAGCCTACTCGATGTGGCAATTGGAAAAGACGTTTAGATCCAATTTGCTGGACATGATATAGCCAATAACGTGTAAAACGTGCCGCTTAACACCTACCAAGTATAGAAATTGTTATACATGTACGATGTTGAATAATGTCTATGAATTCAATTTAGGTATGCTTGTATCCACGTTGAACATCCTTTCAGGTGAGAATGATGTTCCACTGAATTATTAATCCGTTTATTAATTCTTATTTCATTGTAGGAAATCACTTGTATGTAAAAGAGATGTGTGTGTGTGTGTGTGTGTGTGTGTGTGTGTGAGAGAGAGAGAGAGAGAGAGAGAGAGAGAGAGAGAGAGAGAGAGAGAGAGAGAGAGATTGGTTGATTAACAAAACAACATAACTATGGAAATTAAAATAGTGCTTAAACTGACTATGCGTGTCAGCTTTGCATGAAATTAATCTTTTATACACATTATTATCTATCTGCCATTTTATCTCTCTACTGGATTGTTTGCACCACTGAATTGTTCCGATTCATTAGCTTTTATCCCCGTGCACGCATGTGTTTGTACTTTCATGTATGTAACCCAAAATATTGACGAGTTGGCCATAATCCCGATGTCCGTGAGAAGAGGACTTTCAGATGAACATAGATAACCTGGAAATAGGATCGTTGACAAATAAAACAAACACCCACATTCCTAAAAGATATGTTTTTTATTCCTCATTTAATTCCTAAACGGTTTCGTACTTTGGATATCAAAACTAGTAATCTATTTATTCTTAGCCTTTATTAAGTATATTGTCCTCGCATTGGAGTCTTTCAGATCTTAATATACAAAACTTAATGATAACAAAGTGTTCCTATACCTAAGTATTTCATAATAGAGCCAGTCTCATTGACTCCTTCAGTAGATAGAGCCAAAAAGCCATTTTAATAATTATAAAGAGTGTACTTTAGTCAAAAAATGGAATAAAAACATCCCATAGTAATTATCATAATATAAATTGTAATAATATTCTGAATGCCATTATGTTTCGTTATATTGTCAATCAAGCGTATCAAGTCAGTGACTTGATTCTGAAGCCAAAAATTCTCGGCATGAATTGAGATATTGATAAGCTTCTTACTCGAGAGACTATCATATCAGTACATAAAACCTATCAACTGATTTATAAGAATATCAGTACACATTACTTGCTAGTACACAACAGTCTACAACGATAAGTATCGCATTACTGTTAGAACAACACAGGTACGTTAACATCCATTCAGAACTGTTGACGAAAGTTCAACAAATGAACAAAAATTAGTGATGAATTGCTAACTGATATTCAGGCAAAAATCAACTATCGTCAAACGTTGAAGATCGATACAATTGTAATAGGACCATATTGATCCTGGTCACATTTTAAAAGTTGCGAAATAAGTTAACAATTGCTTAAATTATCAGATAACAAGCTTAAATGCATGATCTTCTTTCGGATAAAAATGTTGCTCCATACCTGAATGCTAAAGATAATCTCTAACAAAATGGTGCCTGTGTCGACGCACAAGGACAGACTGATAACGATAGTTAAAATAAAGAAACAGACGAAACTTCAACTTGAAAAAGGTTAACAACAAATACTGAATTTTCCAGATTATGTTTTATGTTTAATCATAGTGGCATAAATACTGACAGATTTTACCAGAGTGCGGATTTAGTTTTTTTTTTAAATGGTATGAATGATTATATTCGATATTTCTTGTGAAATCTTGCAATCAATTCTTGACCTAAATAATTTCCATATTTTTACTAATGAAGATATTGAAAAAAATTGAAAATCGATTAGTGAATTACAAGAAGATACCCAAAAATTTGTGTTATATATAATGTGCTATTTCTACCTAGTTTGTTAGATATTTTCTAAAAATGTGTATAGTTTTCCTTAAATTAGAAAACAGTGCGGATTAATTGCAAATTCCACGTAGATAACCTGATGAGAGCAGGCGCGAAATAAGAAGTTCAAAGTTTTCCTACTGATATACGTTCCTAGCGCAACGAGACTAGTGTGCATAGAGCATCATGAAATAACAATATATACATTTACATCAATTAATAATATATAGTCAAATAAATAACAATATATACACTAAAGTGAATTAACAATATATACACTTACATCAAACAACACTATATACTGTATTTTTTAAAGAGCTGGTGTGGTCTATAAGATAGCAATTCAATTTCTCTCTTAATCTCCTTTCCAGCTTTAAATAAACCTGCTAGAATACCTCAAAATATGAATTTAAAGGACCTACATATCCCATACCCTCTCCCAACCTCATACCCCCCCCAAAAAAAAAAGCGTTACACGTAAGAGAAATCCACTTTCTTTTATTTTGGTTAGGTGAAAATTATTAATTGCCTAAAATCTAACAAAATATATTGAATATATTAAAATTTGTTTTCTAAAAGGAATTGAGCTTATATTTGTAGACGTTTAAATTCAAGTATTCTACACAGACACTGAGATTAATACATTGCTTTTATGATTCCGACAATTTTTAAAATAACTTTGAATTCTTCCACGATAAATATTCTCTCCATTAGACAGGTGTTTAAAAATTCAACTAGTAATTTTGAATCGTGAAAAAGAGGTTCTCTGATTGTCACCTTCAGCCTTCAGTATATAATGATACATAATAACATAATAGTATAACATAATAGTACATAATAACCTTAGAATAATCCAGGTTGATTTTTCAAGCAAATGGGCACATCTATTTCCATGAGCTATCTGCTTAGATCATTTACAATTTCCACATGTACAATATCGACAGAAATTTCAGCCATAGCACATCGAAGTAGCATAGACGTATGTCAACATTCTCTCCACTGTGCATGTTGCAAATGAAATCAACTTCCCCTTAGCCACCTGCATCTTACACCTGTCATCCGAAGTTCATAATATCTGTAGTTCACATCCGAAGCGAACTCGGGTCACAATTATGATATCCAGTTTAGATTACACTAATGTAACCCCATTCTAGTTTTAGAGCGTATTTTCCTATGTCATTTTGGTAGTGATACAAGATTTAGATTTGTGCATTTTTTGGTATTGATCTAAAGTGAATTATTTCTTATTTAGAATATGATCATTATCGTGTGGCAGTTAGAAGGTGAAATATATACTTTATTCACTCGGAACCAACAAATTATTTTATTTTATTTTAATATTTTTGTAATGCTCAAACGCAGCTTGCTAAAATGTGTAATAATTTGAAATAGCAGATTTGTCAAAGGTAATACCGTTTATGCTCTGCTGTGTTTTATTTATATTCGTACAGAAAATATGATTAATATCATAATTCTATCTTAAAATTCAATGTATCTAAGAAATTTCAGAAAAAGTACACTGCGGTATACATACCCCATCCTCCGGCCTAACAAATCGCCTTGCTTCTTGCCATATAAAGAAATTGGTAATAAGGCTTATGAAAATCTGGTTAGCATGTTATCGATATCCGTTGAAAGCAAGTTAGCAAATAATTTTGATCATACACTCCGATGAATTACCAAAATTATTTGTCCTGAAAAAGCCAGTAATGCAGAAGCTAATATAAAATAAAATATAATAACTAACCATCTTCGCTAGAGTTGAACACCTCGGTGGTATTAGAACTGCGCCTCTGTGGTAATAAGTTACAGTATCGGGGTACACTCTGTTGTCGGACTAGATGTGTCTGTCGTTGAGCCATGGGAAGTCTACCGCCCGAATAAGTCACATACAAATTGGTCGCATGTTTGTGGAAATTGTGTCTGTAATTCCTCTTTGTTCGTTCTTCAGTGGACATGGTTTTAATCGTCTCGTTAATGGAGAACAGCTGCTTCAGGATGTCAACATCCTGGAGTCGGAGAGATATCTGAAAATAAAAACAGTGGACATTTTGACCATTCATGTCCAGAAACTTGCCTAATAGCCATTACTTTGTAATGGAGCTGTTTTTACCAAACGCCTTGATAAAATATGTCTTGAACGCTATTAATATATCTTCGCGATCCCTCAACATAATTATTTTTTATTTTCCATCAATGATATATTTTGCTATCTTAAAAGCAATTTTGAAAATAAGATACATCTGTGTACATAAGGAGTTGATGGATTTTTTTTTCTTTTTCTTTTGCAACATCATTTGCCTGGATTTCAACGATTACATGAGGCAAAACAGATGCCGTCGATTATTTCCAGAAAAATCTCTTTTTGCTTTGACGAAGGCAAACAGATCGTAATTGATGAAGAAAAAGCAAGCTTGAAAAAAACACTTTAGCAAGACATATATATATATATATATATATATATATATATATATATATATATATATATATATATATATATATATATATATATATATATATATATATATATATATATATATATCCTCAATTTAACGTTTCACCTCCCTAGTCTTTAAAAATATTAAATCCTGGTTCTATAATTACTAATTTTATAGACTGAAGCAGGCAATATTTAAACATAATCCATCATTATGCTGTTTTTTTAAAATTTTTGTTTATATAAACATCTGACAGAGTACACTCTAAATATTTGGAAATTGTCGACTGGGATGTACTATAATTGTCCCACACACAACAGATTTCAAGTTAGGTTAAATGTTAACACGCGTGACAGCGAAGATAGTGATATATGGCTGTTGACCGGTTTGATAACGATTTTAAATCAGTTTACACGATGCCTTGATTCGGTTAAATTTCTTATTTGGAGTGTTTTCTTTTTTTTGTGACAGTTCGAGGATCAAAATTCGAGATGAGTCACTGAAATGTATTATAACTTTATATAACATACACATATATATTGCTACAAGCCAGGGGTCTTTACTTGACAGAGCAGTTGTCAAACCCTGGCGCGGTTCCCGCTAGAAGTCTTAAGTTTACCCCAAATTTTAAGAGACTTCCTTACATTTTAAAGTTGTAAACTAGAAAGCTCGACGTGTCCGTTCAATACATAAATTTTATTCTAATTTATGCAAAACCACATATCTCTAGGCTGCCCAATATCTATATATCACCCATCTGCATGGTTTCTCTTCATCAAGTTTCCCTACCGTCAGCAGTTCACGAAGTAGAAGCTATACAACTCTCCCCATCAGATGGAACTATTTTAACTCTACTCCCTTAGGCCAGTCAACGTGTAATTTATAGGCTTTTATAACTGCATGGGAAAATATAATTCATATCAGTGAAAATAATTATTGTCCAAATTAAATTGTGATCTTTGTAAGATTGAATAATAAAAGACAAGGGTAATTACAGTGAATGTTATAAAACGGCATAAAATAGTTTCGTAAGCTATGTGCATTTTCATGTAAAAAAAAATGTTTTTCAGAGAACAACACAATATTTTTTAAAATACTTTTTAATAGGATACGTTCCTTTAAAATTTATAACAAGTAGTTCTAAATTATGTTACAAATGGTTATCATAATGTATATTACAAGTTAAGTTACACATTTTCTCTGAAGAAAAAGTAATTCGTGCATATTTTCTTTGTTTTACAAAAATATAATTAAAATTAATCTGGTCATTTAGATTATTTAGTTTTCATGTGGTGTTACACTTGAAATGCAAAATAAAAGGTCAAACATTTAAATCCAAATACTTCAACGACTTTCTTGACGTAATGTTTGTTCTCTTGTTCTCTAGTATCTTATTCGAAAGAGTAAAGGTAGGTTAATACAAAAGAATTCATTTTCTATTCAATCAATTTCCACTTTTCACTTTGGGATAATTCATATTTGCTTAATTTCAGCATAATGTTTGCATTGGCGACTAAACTGCTATTATATTCGTACTTTTACACTTGAACTCAGATCAAAGATTATTTGATCGCGATTTATTCATTCAAAGCGTTTATTACATCATGTTTACATTTTGATCAATTATTTTAACTGTTTAAGTAAAACTCAACTTGCGAACAAGGTGACTGATAATATTCAAAGTTAATTTGCTTTCTTATTCTTCCAGGCATCTAAGTTATTAATTAATTATAATCCATCATGCACTACTTTTTTTATTTGATTTTAACCTTCTTAAACTATGAACGAATAATACAATAAAATGTCACAATTACATGTCCTAGAAAATTAGTTTGTTTAACATAATGTAAGATAGATAGAAGATGCAACAAATGAACGCAATATTCGTTTACAAAAAGGACCTAAATTGCAAAACAAACATTTATGTATAATCAGTATACTTTCTTTATATTGTATACAAGTATATAAATGTGTAAGTTAAAATCAAAATATTTCATATAAATATTTTAAGGCTGAAATGCTAACTGTATGTGCTAAACCAGTTGCGTCACTCAGTTCCTGTTCCTATATATAGTCGAGTTATAAGAATACCATATTTGTTTGGAATACTATAAGTAGAACCGAACCATTTGATTCAAAACATGCGGTACAGAATAACATGTTGATAAAGAGTCATAAACAGTTTTCTGATTGGCACAAAAATAACATACATACATGCATACATACATACATACATACATACAGACATACATACATACATACATACATACATACATACATACATACATACATACATACATACATACATACATACATACATACATACATACATACATGCATACATACAAGCTATTCCTTTTCACAGTTTATTATTCTCGCAGTTTTCTCGTGTGTGTGTGTATGTGTGTGTGTGTGTGTGTGTGTGATAGAGAGAGAGAGAGAGAGAGAGGGAGAGAGAGAGAGGTGTATTTGTAACGTAGATGTAACAAAAAATTATTTATAGCGCACTTCTAAGTGACTAGAAAAAGTGTGATACGATAGCAGCTTGTTCCAATAATATATCATTTTAATATGCGTTGTATATAAATCGGGACACTGTCAAGTCGCCCATAAACCATGATATTTACTATCTGCCTGGAGAATTGTAATGGTCTCTCTCTTTAAACTTTCCACATGTTTTTTTCTGTATCTTTCTCCTTTATAAAGACAAACTACATGCATAGATAGTTCTGTACTTTCTCAAGAACATATATATCAAATAGATAAAGGTCAGTTTCAATATTAATCATCACAACTTTTGTTTTAATAAACATAGCTTTGTGGCTTTAAAGGGCTAAATGCTTCTGTGACTTTAATGTTAAAAGCAAATCTTGTAAGCTCTTCAACAATATTTATTTATATGCTTCGATAAAATCAGTTTTAATCTTCATTTAAATACTTGATATTTCCGACGATAACACTTATTCTTTTATCTACATTAACTTGTAAATTCCATTAAGTTTCTAAATTCTTTATCGTGAACATATGACCTTGAATATAAACCGAAAGTATTATTGTGTCATCAGCATATATAAGAAGGAATGTTTAATTCTAGGGACTGAATAAAATAATTTATCATTTTCATTTCGATATCATTTACATACAATGAAATAGCAGAGTAAAGAGGGTTACAACTTGCAATATATATATATTTCAGAATAATTTTGACTTTAACTCCTCTGAAAATTCCACGTAAATTTTCTTTAAAAATAATAGGAAATAAAAAGTCATTCTAGCTGAGAGTTTAATTATTAAATGAATGTACAAAGAACCTTACATTTGAGGTAATCACAATAAGTCTTGATTAATATTAAAAACCTATCTTATGCGAGATATGTGAATGGATTTTCCAGGTGCATGATTTTAAAGGATAATTATAAAAACCCTTAAAAAAATTATGCAAAATTTTAAGAAAAATATAAGTGAAAATGACTTACCAGTTCTTTCTTTAACTTTTAAGTGCCGTGTTAATTCTTTCTGTGGTCGCGTTATTTTCAGAGGCCGGGTTGATAATTACAACAGCTTCCATGTTGAAATCTTCAGGGATTTTTGTTTTAGATGAGCAAGTATTTATTGCAAAAATATGTTACAAAGTAGGTACATTTGCATAAAAATAAGTGCCAATGGTAAGAATTATTTACAAATTTCCAGATAAAAAGAAATGCAAAAATCTGCTTATATATGTCAATTTTACAGTAAAAGTTACAATTCAGCAAGAGTAAGTTATATGCTATATGATACATTTTAATCATTGCAAGGTATAATCTGCAACAAAGGTATAATCTGCAACACTGTAATGAAGATCATCCAATAGCTGCTTTATGTGATACATCTGCTGACAATGGGGAATGCCAGCTTAGTTCTTTTGGAAAACATTCAGTTATTCTCAACAACGCTACTGCCAATCACTTCCAAATGGTGTCCTCTTGCCAAACTTGCTCCAGAAGGTCATCTTGGATACAGTACTGTGGCCAGTAACTTTGTCAAAGCAGTAGCACTCTTGGAAAGGAGGTGAATACAGATGCAAGGTTACTGCCTTCTCTGTATGACTGGGATTCACATCTCTATGCAAGCCAATGCTATCAGAAATGTAAGCGACCTCATTTATATTGAATGTGGATGTTTTTTCTGCACTGCAAAACATGCTGTCGAGGCTCTGATGTCAAATCCTGATGCTGTGATGGCCAGTCATATAGCTCCTCCATCACACTTCCCTCCAATACCTTCATGAAGCAGTGGGAGTTGGCATGAGAATGTATGCTGCTTCCCCTGTTCTCATTCCAGCATAACAGCATCAGGTTGAATTTACCATTTCCCTCATCCACCAAATTTCGTGTGTATTTCTCTTGATCAAACATTGCAAATTTCTTCCATTCTACCGGGTTACTTTTATACATGGTCATCATGGATTGTACATAGTCAATATTCACACGGTCAAGGGCGAAGATTTTGCTCAATTCCGAAATCAAATCAGTTAACGTCTGGTAATTCTTAACTACATCCATTACTTCGTTTGATCAGAAGTCTGGGAGTAGGTATACTCTCTTTGTCGTCTGCTTACTGAATGCGAAATGCGAGAGCGACCGCTGTATTTATAGGTATAACGGTACCAATTGTGCAAGTCCATGTGGGTGGAGCTTAAGGTGTGGGGAACATTGCAATCAGAAAAAAACAACAACCCTAGCTATGATTGGTGGATTATGTAAGACTTGTACTTTCTGTTAGGCTTAAAAAAAGTTTAGCCTCTTGGCAACATGTGAATTTATGTTAATTCCTAAATAGATCAAATTTTGCATTTTTTATGATTTTTTGAAAATGTAATACACACTACTGAAAATATATATGTTGTGACTAGATAACTCATACCCCTGTCTAGCTCAAGTAGAGTTATCTCTCTTAAATGCAAAGGACTACCTGGTTTTGTCATCGTCAAATTGACAATCTAACATTGTTCTCTATAACAGTGTGTGAGATGCACGCTAAATTGGGATATAAAATATATTTATCTCTCCAAATATTAGCATTGAGGTCTATGGAAAAACAATTGGTACCGTGATACCTAAAAGATAATACCAGCTTCACAGTGTATCCATAGTAACGAGTATACTTAGCCTCCATTTCTATACTGTCATAGTGTCATTTGGTTAAACAATGGATATTGAGATGTTTTGGTCAAATATTGACAGACTTTTACATAGAAAATGTATCAAATAACACACATTAGCTTTGAAATGGGGCTTTTGTAACTATATCTATAAAAATATTTAGACTGATGGCTTTGTGTCTGTGTAGTCAGCTCCAATATTAGCATACAGGCACAAACAAATGGTATGTAAAGTTAATATAGTTAATTTAGCCAAATATTGACTATTTTATGCGCAAAAGATGAAAAATCATGGATGAAATACAACCTTTTTGATCTTGTAAAGCATGTTATAGACCAGGATATAGGACACTCCTGGTCCACGTGCAGATAGTTCACTTGTATCATAAAGAATATTCTGGTATAAGTATTTTAGGTAGTTTGCTAAAGATATGGCATTCCTTCCTAGTTTGATTTTAATTGTACTGCTCTAATTGTCTTTTTTTGTAAACTTTTGTGTCTTGAAATTAAAACTGCGATTCTCTAGTTAGATACATAATCATTCTTGAGGTCTCCACTACATATATAATCCTGAATTTTAGGTTCTCACTTTATCAGTAATACATTTTTGGATAATTTAATTGCAATGAAGTTAATGCATGTGTTCTTGAACTCATCTGTATTACACGGATAATATATTGGAGGAAATAAAAAGTACACACCTTATGTATATCATTCAGTTATCTCCCTTACACCAGATATAACATTTCAATAAATAGAAACCCACAATGTTAGTGATGGAGTATGAAAATAAGAAAAGATTTGTAAAGTATCATATTAGCCCTAGGTCTTGATGCAAATTTAACTAGAAGTACTTTAATAATTTCTCCCAGTAAAGTTTACAAGTTTGAAATCTGATCCAACTTGCTTTGTTTGGTTTAGGTATTTCTGCCTAACTGAAGCCCATTATAATTAATTTCTTATTTAGAAGAAATATGAATAACATGCATCTATATTATCTACATTATTCACCCTTTAATATTAGCTGGGAATGAACACCATGCCACCTGATATTTGGTGTCTGTAAGGGATGTTATAGCACAGATGCCTTTTTTTATTGTCACTGCACCTATGGTCCACTGCCTCCAAATATTGTCCAAGGTAATATCATCAAGCTGTCGCTTCTCATTTTTCTCATTGCTGCTTGTGTCTCTTTTAATTCCTGTATCATTAGCTACATCTCCCATTTAGATACACACTTTACTCCTGTTTTTAAATCCATTGCACTCACTATACTCATTGTTAATTGTAATAATATTCTGAATGGCATTATGTTTCGTTATATTGTGAATCAAGCGTAACAAGTCAGTGCCTTGAATCTGAAGCCAAAAATTCTCGGCATGAATTGAGATATTGATAAGCTTCTTACTCGAGAGACTATCATATCAGTACATAAAACCTATCAACTGATTTATAAGAACATCAGTACACATTCCTTGCTAGTACACAACAGTCTACAACGATAAGTATCGCATTACTGTTAAAACAACACAGGTACGTTAACACCCATTCAGAACTGTTGACGAAACATCAACAAATGGGCCTGTGTCGACGATAGTTCAAATAAAGAAACTGACGAAACTTCAACTTGAAAAAGGCTAATAACAAATACTGAATTTTCCAGATCATTTTTAATCATAGTGGCAAAACTACTGACAGATTTTACCAGAGTGCGGATTTAGCTTTTTTGTAAATGGTATAAATGAACACATTCGATTTTTTTTGTGAAATCTTGCAATCAAAGCTTGACCTAAATAATTTCCATATTTTTACTAATGAAGATATTGAAAAAATTAAAAATCGATTAGTGAATTACAAGAAGATACCCACAAATTTGTGTTATATATAATGTGCTATTTCTACCTAGTTTGTTAGATATTTTCTAAAAATGTGAATAGTTTTCCTTAAATTAGAAAACAGTGCGGATTAATTGCAAATTCCACGTGGATGACCTGTTGAGAGCAGGCGCGAAATAAGAAGTTCAAAGTTTTCCTCCTGATATACGCTCCTATCGCAACGTGACTAGTGTGCATACAGCATCATGAAATAACAATATATACATTTACATCAATTAATAATATATAGTCAAATAAATAACAATATATAAACTAAAGTGAATTAACAATATATACACTTACATCAAACAACAATATATACTGTATTTTTTAAAGCTGGTGTGGTCTATAAGATAACAATTAAATTTCCCTCTTAATCTCCTTTCCAGCTTTAAATAAACCTGCTAGAATACCTCAAAATATGAATTTAAAGGACCTACATATCCCATACCCTCTCCCAACCTCATACCCCCCCCCCCCCGCCAAAAAAAAAAGCGTTACACGTAAGAGGAATCCACTTTCTTTTAGTTTGGTCAGGTGAAAATTATTAATTGCCTAAAATCTAACAAAATATATTGAATATATTAAAATTTGTTTTCTAACAGGAATTGAGCTTATATTTATAGACGTTTAAATTCAAGTATTCTACACAGACAATGAGATTAATACATTGCTTTTATGATTCCGACAATTATTAAAATATCTTATAATTCTTCCACGATAAATATTCTCTCCAATAGACAGGTGTTTAAAAATTCAACTAGTAATTTTGAATCGTGAAAAGGAGATTCTCTGATTGTCACCTTCAGCCTTCAGTGGAAAATCTTCCTTGATAAATCCAAAATTGTTCTGACTATCCCAAATATGTCTCTTCGTTATACGCTTAAATTTCACACGAGGATGGTATCACTGCCTCCAAGGAAGCATGAGATGGTCTGTCTGAACGTTCCATGCCGATCTACCTTTGGCAAAACTTTCAACATATAATTTCAACATTTTTTTGTATTCAACAACCAACACTACACATTAAAGAAACTGTATTCGGCACTAAAATGGCATCTTCGAATGCCAATATTTTCATGAGAAGACGCGACCAAAATGTCACCACTGAGGCAACCAATCGTCTTATAAGCTTTGTAAGATTTATTGACGACATTAAAACAGCGAAAATATTATTTTTTAAAATTAATTAAAGAAATGTCCGTTAATAACTTCCATCTTAGTATTAAATTTGAGTCGGAGTCTTCAAACAGGCCCAACGTTTTCTCGGATACTCATTCTACCCTCCAGAAATGGGAACATAGAAATTCACTTCTTTCCTGAACCAAATTAATCTCGACCCGTTAGCACATTCAGCACGTATTAAAATATCTTCCTAGTTGCATGGGCGCTCGAACTAACGCACATGCTCTAAAACAGTTACATTCACTAGAGACTCAGAAATCTCATAGTACATTTTAAAAGGAGGGATACAGAAGAAGTTGAATCTGTTAGCAAAACTAGTCTCCTGAAATATTAAACCAGGAAAGAAAAGAAGAAGAAGAAAAAAAAAAAAAAAAAAAACAACAGCCGCGTCGCTTTCGTGGGTACTTCAGCCTAAATGCCCAAACTTCAACATATAATCCTGATGCACTGGCACCAGACCTGCCAGCTGCACGTTTTAAGATATATTTCATTAAGTTCTAATAGTTGCCTACTGTAAACCTAAATTTGTCAAGGACAATCTGGTACGTGCCAAGGTAACTTCAAAAAAGATCATAGAGAAAATGCTAAAACCGTCTCGTATTATTAATCAAGATTAGTTGATTTAATTCTCTAATACATTGTCACTTTAATTACTCTGATAGAGTTCAAGGCAGATAAAAGTGGATACAGAAAGTTAATTACTGGGATACAATGTCAGTGTGATTTCTACACACGAATCAAGGACCATGTTTAATCCTTTCTTGATGATTTGCTATTAGTCAAGAGGGCGTGTCAGTTGTTTCGTGTTGGAAAGTCAATAGTTGCCTTCACCCACTGACCTGTGTTTGAGTAAAAATGCTTTTTCGTATCAATTGTCAAAGGCATCTGAACGTACTTCAGAGTTACATGGACTACTTTATGTATTCCACACAATACACATAGTTACGTTTTTATGTTATACCATTACATGTATTTATTTTCGTCACGTACCAAATAAAATCCGACAGACCAGCAGATTTCGAATGAAACTCATCGAAACCAGGAGTTTCGAAGTTGTGATTGATTACGTTCGCAAAATTTTTTAGGAAATTATTCATTGTACGTTTCATGACTTGCATTACATTTCAAACACTGCGCAAGGCTTTTTTTGCGCTAGATATTTGGCATCCAGGGAGTAAACTTTATTGCAGTATAAATGATTTTCAATTTAATTTTATTGGTTTGTCTCCCCTGTCATTCTATTAGATATCCATTAATTATATACGTACATATATAATAATAATAATAATAATAATAATAATAATAATAATAATAATAATAATAATAATAAGAATAATAATAAATTATGATACAGTAACTTAATGTTATTTTTCGTCAACAAACAAACAAGATTTTGCTTTTATAAAAATACCTATATAAGAAACAATTACGAAATTGTATGAAAAAAAATGTGTTTTTTACGTGTTTTTTAATAAATAATTTTAACATTTTTAACATCTATGGAAAACGGTAAAACATTGTTTCCGGAGGACATTCTTTCTTTGACAATATTAAGTACAAGTAGCATCCATGCAGACATTTAACCCAGTCCTTGAAAATTCTACTTAGTTAATCAAACTGAGTTTCTCATATTCATTACCCAGTTATTGAACTCAGTTCTTCAAACAATACCTCAGTCATTCATCAAAATCAGCCTTAAAAAATTCCTAGTCCTGTCATCATACTCAATCTTTCAAATTTCTATTCCAGTCATCAAACTCACTCTTTCAAGTCCCTACTTCAGACATCCATTCTTACTCCAAACATCAAATCAATATTCGACTCTCTACTCCAGTAATCAAAGCCAATCCTTCAAATCTATATTCCTGGCATCAAAATCAATCTTTCATATCCCTACTCCAGTCAGGTAACTCATTCCTTCAAATCCCTACTCAAGTCGTTAAATATAGTCAATATTTCAAATCCATACTCCATACATCAAACAATTATTCAAAACCCTACTCCAAACATCAAAGTCAAGATTTCAGATCCCTAATGCAATTATAAGACTATATAAAATCCTTATTCTTCAAATCCATAATCCAGACATCAAACTCAGTTCTTGAAATGCCTGTTCTATATCAATCCTTTAAATCCATAATCCAGACGGTAATGGAAAAGATGATATTAAACCGTAAAATCAATAATAAATTCATATTCAGCATCTTTCCAAAGTCTGCAAAAGCAAGAGGTGAACACTTTATTTTATTCTGGTAATATCATTTCCACATTTTAACGAGTTACAAATAAAGGTGACCAGATAAAACATTTAATACGCAAGAGAACTCATTCATCTTGAATACAATTCCTTGATAAATATAAATTTGCCACAATCATTAAATCATTAGTTAGTTTTGTCCCGAAAAGATGGCGCCATTGGAAAAGCCCTTCGCTAACAACTACCAACTACGTCATACTTCTGGTACTCCATGTTAGTGAAATTATTTAATCTCTACTATTTCTCCATGATGCCCTTCGCCCGTTACTCTTATTTTCCGTTACCGCCATACCCACCCCAACACAAATGAAAAGAACAAACACTAAAAGTGACGACACATCTGAAATACCTGATTTAATGCTATTTATTTCCCCGTTGCATTGTAATACTTCCGCCATCTTGAATTCCTCCACTGGTTTGGGCCAATTAACGGTAAGGTGCTGCATTACAGTTTGATACCTTGCATAAAGTCAGATTATTTTAAGAAAAAGAATTTCCACTGTTTTTCTCCCTGATTATGCTGGCTACTTACAACAAAAAATCTTGTATATTTTAGGTATTGTTAAAAGCACTATTAACAGTGACGTCACTAGGGTTGGTGTCCCAAAGTGCGGTTAATCATGGTGTCACCGTCATAGAGCCCCTTTCTGTACAAAAACTCTCTACTTTTATAGACAGTCATGCCCGATAACTTAGGATGTCATCCCCATGAACCTCCTTCGTGCACAAAATTTGGCGCCATCCGCTCTGATAGTGTTACATGGTGCATAGTGCACCCTCGCACCCCTAAGTAAAATCAGTGACTTTTAATCATTTTCATTAATAAAAATAGAACTTGGCCTTGCTTCAAATGCGCATGTTCCGAAAAACTGATAGCTCCGTTTGGTCCTATTTGGTCCGTTTGGTCCTATTCACTTTTTGGACTTAAAAGGAGAATCGTAAAAGAGAGAAAATACATTTTTTTTTATTTCATATGTATTTGACAATTCATTAATTGTACGTTTAGAATCAGGTATTGTCTGCTCTGGCAAAATTCCTTTTCCGTAATTTAATAACTGCTAAAGAAAGTGTACTTTAGACTAATTCAGTCTGAATTTTCGAACACATGGTGGCAGTCATTTTGGTTGGCTGTGTGCTTAGATCATGTACAGTTTCTACAAGTACAATACCCACAAAGCCACAATAAATGAAGGTAACAAAGAGATATGCCAACATTCTATCCATTGAGCATATTGCAAAATGCAAACACCTTACACCAATCACTCTCTCAGAATATGAAGAGCGCATTATTGTATGATTTAATTTTGGTTGTATAGCTGAAATATTTGACTTGCAAGCATTAAAACAGTTCTTTTGAACGATTCTTGCGTTTTTCTCCAATAGAACAGTATTCATTAGTAACACAATCCCAGCCTCCCCTTCCCTTTGTGATGAAAAGTGAGCTATTGTAAAAATGAATATCGCATTTTCTCAACATAGCAACAAATGTTATCCTGAAAGACAGGAACATGGAACTTTACACAACTCTTTTTGAGATAACACCAATAAAATTGTACAGTTTGAAAAGGAATGTACAGATGAGATTCACTGAGTTCAAAGGTCAAATGTTAAATGTTTGCTTATTCTTCTAACACTAGAATTTGCTCTGTCATCATTAATGACTTAATTTCATTACCAGTGAATGAAAAGAAACATTTGTTGCTAAATATCTCATTCACTGAAATGCTACAGTTTTTAATTTAACTTGACTTCACTCCGGTGACATATAATTGCCACATGATTAATTTCATCGCACACACAATACTGCCAGAGAATGCATATTATGTAAGTATAGAGCAAGCTAAGTATATTTAGCTTAGTTTATTGCATAGCAACAATGTTAATGTACCGTTTTACTGAGGACATCATAGATTATGATATAAAAAAAGATAAAGAAATGCACAGATTTTCCTATTTGTTTAGGGGCGCATTTTAGTTTCGCATTTTGCATAAGGGTAAGATATGTTAAAGAAACAAAATTTTACCGGATTTCCTCACTGGTTATACTGGCTTTAAAAAAAAACAAACTTGTATATCTTTGGTATTGTTAGAAGAACTGTGTATTCCCTTTCTTTCCCTGTATGACTCATGGGTATACAAAGTTTGTTATACAGTATACAGAAAGGCCTTGAAATGTCCAGTCTAAAACACACACACACACACACACACACACACACACACACACACACACAACCTGACAACTCAGTTTTTGACTGCCTTTATTTCGGTGATATATTCTATACCAGAATGAGCCTATAGCTTTTTTTTAATATAAATGTATTTAGCCATTCATTCATTGCACTTTCAGAAGCTGATCTTCTAGAGAATCTAGAGTCTGCCAAACTTTGTTTCCCTGTTTTAATAACTGCTTAAGGTAATGTACCTTAGACTAATCCAGGTTGATTTTTCAAGCACATAGGCACATCGATTTCGGTGAGCTGTCTGCTTAAATCATTTACAATTTCCAAATGTACAATATCGAAAGAAATTTCAGCCATAGCACATCGAAGTAGCATAGACGTATGTCAACATTCTTTCCACTGTGCATGTTGCAAATGAAACCAACTTCCCCTTAGCCAACTGCATCTTACACCTGTCATCCGAAGTTCATAATATCTGTAGTTCACACCCGAAGCGAACTCGGGTCACAATTATTATATCCAGTTCAGATTACACTAATGTAACCCCATTCTAGTTTTAGAGCGTATTTTCCTATCTCATTTTGGTAGTGATACAACATTTAGATTTGTGCATTTTTTGGTATTGATCTAAAGTGAATTATTTCTTATTTAGAATATGAGCATTATCGTGTGGCAGTTCGTGTGTACTTCGGCAACAGTTGATAGTGAACATTGATGCTGATCCGGAAAAGAAATCTGACCCATTGCACGATGCTTTGTTTATAGCCCAGCATATAATAATAATAATAATAATAATAATAATAATAATAATAATAATAATAATAATAATATCTAGAATTAACTCTTAGATGATGATGATGTCACATTTTTAATTAACACTTTATTTATTTATTTATTTATTTATTTATTTATTTATTTATTTATTTATTTATTTATTGCATCTAGGAAGTCCAAGCATGCAATATTTGTCACCGAACGACCCGATTTCAGTTGTTAAGACCGTGCTGTAGTGAAATAAAAAGAGAAAGATACAAGTATCAGAAGGAGATTGGGAAAGAGGAGTTGGGCTGAGTCACCTGGACCCGCTTTCCACACCCCAATTAAAAACATGTGCTTGAAACAACTGTTTTGTTTTTTGTTTTTTCTAGAGTAAGTTCTCTTTACAGTTAGATGGTTATAATTATGTCCTGGAAACGCTTTAAATGCGCTAGTTTCCCCTGCGCCCCAACTAAGATCCCATAGACCCTTGCCTACTTGCTTAGCCTCCATATCAACCCACCTACCCACCCCACGAAAGATATTCCTTTGTCAGCCCCTGACTATAAGAATGCAATTCCTTTTTATAATATTTGCCACTTAAGTTTAAACACCAGTTTTATTCCTGGGGGATGTTGTTGTGAAGAAAAAAACCCCGCTTGATATGGTAAACACGAGCCAGCATTCTTGAACTCCTTTTGACGATATCAAAATGATGACGGGATGGTCGAAAGCTGACAATGTTTGAAATCTGATCCCCCCTCCCCCTACTAGAGTGGCCAAAAATGACAGTTATCCTTACTACCTGACATAAGTAGTTCCAGAGAATATACTGACAAAGAAAGATGCTGCTTTGTATTGTTACTATAGCCAATGCATCTATCTCTCATCCCAATTATTAGCGGTTTTAGCCTAGCAATTTAGCAATGGTGGTTTCGATTAAGGTATGTTAATTAAAAGTATCATGCCAAACATTCGCATAGGTGTTAACATTTTAAAAGTGCAAAATTCTCTTTCTCGTGCATATTTTGTGAGAGAACTTCAGATTTCTTATTAAACTGTCATAATGTGGATACAATATATTCGTCATTTTATTTAACACATATGGAATGGCTATCGGCGATAATTGACCAAGGTCACAAAATTTCAAATAGTGTAACTCATAATATACTAATCCTTCATTGTGAGAGTTGCTTCCCTTATCTAATAAAACTTTGTATGGTACATAAGCTTATCCCTGATTTGCCATAAATTAAATTTCTGCAAAGTTGGAAAGTCCAGGCATGTATGACACCTATCTAGTTTTTTAATATAAAAAATATTTTCTTAGACATAATCTTGTTTCATTTTTTAAGACATTGCTAAGGTGTACGCATCAGTTTACGCAAACAAGAGCTTTGGAGAGTAACGTAGGTGTTACTCAGTAAATTAAACAGAGAAATAACACGAAGTGATTGGTTACCAGCTAAGGTCAGCGCGTAACATGACGTATGCTGGAGTGTTGTACTTGGTATAACGGTAGCAATTGCGCAAGTCCAAGTGGGTGGCGCATAAAGTGTAGGGAACATTGCAATCAGAAATAAACTACAACACTAGTTATGATTGGTGGATTATGTAAATGTTGTACTTTCTGTTAAGCTTAAAAAAGTTTAGCCTCTTGGCAACATGTGAATTTATGCTAATTCCTATATAGATCATATTTTGTATTTTTTAGGATTTTTTGAAAATGTAATACACATGACTGAAAATATGTAAGTTGTGACTGGATAACTCATACCCCTGTCTAGTTCCAGCAGAGTTATCTGGAGTACCTGGTTTTGTCATTGTGAAATTGACAATCTAACATTGTTCTCTATAACAGTGTGTGAGATGCACGGTAAATTAGGATAGAAAGTATATTTATCTCTCCAAATATTAGCATTGAGGTCTATGGAAAAACAATTGGTACCGTGATACCTAAAAGATAATACCAGCTTCACAGTGTATCGATAGTAACGCGTATACATAGCCACCATTTATATATTGTCATAGTGTCATTTGGTTAAACAATGGATATTGAGATGTTTTGGTCTAATATTGACAGACTTTTACATAGAAAATGTATAAAATAACACACATTAGCTTTGGAATGGGGCTTTTGTAACTATATAAATAACATATGTAGACTGATGGCTTTGTGACTGTGTAGTCAGTTCCAATATTAGCATACAGGCAAAAGAAATAAGTTATGTAAAGTTAATATAGTTAATTTTTGCCAAATATTGACTATTTTATGCGCAAAAGATGAGAAAACATGGATACAAAAATTGTTTGTTCTTGTAAAGCATGTTATAGACCAGGATAGAGGACACTCCTGGTCCATGTGTAGATAGTTCGCTTGTATCATAAAGAATATTCTGGTATATGTATATTAGGTAGTTTGCTAAAGATATGGTATTCCTTCCTATTTTGATTTTAATTGTCCTGCTCTAATTGTCTCTTTTGGTAAACGTTTGTGTCTTGAAATTAAAAATGCGATTCTCTAGTTAGCTACATAATCATTCTTGAGGTCTCCACTACATATATAATCCTGGATTTTAGGTTCTCACTTTATCAGCAATACATGTTTGGATAATTTAATTGCATTGAAGTTAATACATGTGTTCTCGAACTCATCTGTATTACATGGATAATATATTGGAGGAAATAAAAAGTACACACCTTATGTATATCATTCAGTTATCTCCCTTACACCAGACATAACATTTCAATAAATAGAAACCCAGATTGTTGGTGATGGTGTATAAAAATAATAGAAGATTTATGAAATATCATATTAGCCCTCGGTCTTGATGCAAATTTAACTAGAAGTACTTTAATAATTTCTCCCAGGAAAGTTTACAAGTTTGAAAACTGAACCAACATGCTTTGTTTGGTTTAGGTATTTTTCCTGCCTAACTGAAGCCCATTATAATTATTTTCTTATTTAGAAGAAAGATGAATGTTATGCATCTATATTATCTACATTATTCACTCTTTTATATTAGCTGGGAATGAACACCATGTCACCTGATATTTGGTTCCTGTAAGGGATGTTATAGCACATTTGCCTATTTTATTGTCACTGCACCTATGGTCCACTGCCTCCATATATTGTCCAAGGTAGCATCATCAAGCTTTCGCTTCTCATTTTTCTCATTGCTGCTTGTGTCTCCTTTCATTCCAGTATCATTAGCTACATCTCCCACTTAGATACACACTTTCCTCCTGCTAAAAAATCAATTGGACTCACTGTACTCATTGTCAAACTTTAGCCTTTTTCTGTATTTCAGTCCCCATTTTCACACCAAAATCCACCATACCCATTTAGAAAGCTGTTATCTACTTTATTTGGTGTCATATTGGCTTATTGCATCAATTGTATTCACTACAGAAAGGAGGGAAGTGTAGGGAATATTGCAATCAGAAATAAACAACAACAGTAGTTATGATTGGTGGATTACGTAAAAGTTGTACTTTCTGTTAGGATTAAAAAACGTTTTGCCTCTTGGCAACATGTGAATTTATGCTAATTCCTATATATATATATATATATATATATATATATATATATATATATATATATATATATATATATATATATATATATATATATATATATATATATATATATATATATATATATATATCATATTTTGTATTTTTTATGATTTTTCGAAAATGTAATACACATGACTGAAAATATGTAAGTTGTGACTGGATGACTCATACCCTTGTCTAGTTCCAGCAGAGTTATCTCTCTTAAATGCAATTTAATACCTGGTTTTGTCATCGTGAAATTGACAATCTAACTGTCAAGTGCCAAATTTTTCGTCAGTGAAATCCTTTAATTAATTCTTAGTCTAGCCGACAATTAACTGTTATCTGGTGGTAGAGTTTGCACGGAATGTTGTTCTAACTCGGTCACCATTATTGGTATGTTTATAGTAAAAACGAACTAGCTGAATGACAGGCTAGAAAGAGCGAAATTGGCACGTAGAACTGTCAAAAAGTGATTGAGAGAAATGCCAGGGTGTTGAGGCAACCCCAGGTGGCATTTTTGGCACCTTGATAGGCAGTTTTTCTAAATGACGTCCGTTAAAAACGTGGTTCCAGGGCAAACTAAATTTAGAACGATTGTAAGACGCCAAAAAACACAAGGTATTTAACTCAAATTCACATTTATCATAATAAATTTATTTGATGTTTCGTCGTTACAGATGCATGACGTGTTGATTTTGTATGGATAGTTCGGTTATTACAGTGATTTGGTAATGTACTTTTGAATTCTGAATTAGAATTTTCACCTTATATACGTAGGTAGGTTAATGGATGTTGTAGAAAACCCGCCGTGTACATTTATGATTGGAAAGTGTTACATTAATCTGAATTTATCATATTAGTGAATATTGATTGTGGGCAATGATATATTGCTTCACTCTACGTAATGATTTACGGGAATATATGTGACTTCCCCAAATTCTGATGTCAATAATTAAGGTATAGCTGTATTGATCGGAAGACTTCTGTATTATTTGCTAGCCGTATAAAAGGTTTCTCTGATAGTAAGATCTGATTGTTCGAACCAGAAAGAGGGACGGACAATAACAACTCTCAAAACCTAACGAGATACTCAGGGCGTTTTACCCTTTTCTTTTCAAAGGAAAATAGTTTGTTTGGAGAGAGAGAGAGAGAAATAACGAGGAGGTCGAGATTCAAAGGAGGAAAAAGAAGTTAGAAGTCAGAGTTGTGGAATCCCATGTTCAACCAGAGGGCAAGTTAGAGTCGAGACGCAAGCTGAAGGAAAAAACAGTCGTCGAGCAGGTCATGTGAATTTACCAAGCGGTCCAATGTTAATTAACACTCGATTTCATGATAAAATTTGCTATCAGCTATTAACGGCTAAATTCGTCTATTTTATTAGTGTTTGAATTTTAATTAATGTATCAATCATTTTAAAACTTCGGTTTTAAAGTGCTTCTGAACTAAGAGTATTCAGAAGGAAAAAGAATTGTAATTTACTGTGTCTTTCTTCTCTTGGGTTTATTTTGATTAAATTCTTTATTTATCTTTATGTGGGTTCGTGTGTTGTCTTTGTTCAAGATACCGACTCAGATTACCATATTCATTCTATAACCGGGCAAATCACACCGTAGAGGTCATCCTTTAGATAACGAGTATTAGCGGGAGGCGGTTTCGAGTGTTGTTTTCCAAGTTGCGCAATACCTCTGACCAGTGGCTTGTGCAATATTGTACCAATAGCGCTTGATACCGAAAATCCCCGTTACACTAACATTGTTCTCTATAACAGTGTGTGAGATGTACGGTAAATTAGGATAGAAAATATATTATTCTCTAAATAATATTATTATTGAGGTCTATGGAGAAACAGTTGGTACCGTGATACCACTTGTTAGTGTCTATCGCACAAATTGGCTTATAAAATTAATCGTTACTATTTTTAGAAATGGTATTCCCTGTTTTTGGACGTACCTTATAATTTCCATACGTAGCCAAGATGCCGCGGGCTTATGGTTGCTACATTTACAACATTGATCAAAAATAGGAAATAAAAACACCACTGGCATGAGACAGAGACAAGGAAACTCAATGAGTTTTCTATAAAGCATTTATTCGATACTGATTTGTCTTTAAATATAACGCAGTCCCTTCCTAGTCAATATAACCAAACCCCAAGTTTTCTGATATTTTTTGTTCTGAAAAATTCACAGCATCGCACAAAGTAGACGCGCATGAAGTACCGTGCATGTGTAGCCAGGATTGAAGACTCGTAAATAATAACAATAATAATAATAATAATAATAACATTATTATTATTATTAAAGTATATATATATATATATATATATATATATATATATATATATATATATATAATATTATTATATAGTGGCTGATTTATATCATAACTTATTATTATTTTTTAAATTGGTTCTCTCACCTACATTTGACAATGAACTCAATCCACTTTATCTCGAAGAATTGGATGTGACTTGAAATTTGGTGGGAAACGTTTCATACGTGACTTCATTTTTAAGATCATTGATCAAATTTAATATTCAAAATCAGAAAATACCATAAATATTTATAATAACTGAACATTTGTCACATTCGGCATTCCACATAATTCAAATTCCTAATCGTTAACCTGACTCATAGTTTGTGTCCTTTTGTGTGTGTGTTCATATTAATATAACCGAGGTTACTTGCTATTAAGTCGCGTCTAACTGCAGTACAATATAGACCATAATATGTGATGCACAATGCGCCGTCAAATTAGGGCAATGTTGCTTGTTCTACTGAGCTCTGGTCTTTCGTACAATTTAAGTACGGGATGTAAATCCCCTCCCCACCTGAAAATATAAAATTAGTAATAACATGATAAGAGGTACGTATTCAAGGAGCTGTTGTAAAATTTACTGAAAGCTGTTGGATGTAACTATATTGAAGAACACGCAAAAAGGCAGTGACTAAATGACCACTGCTAACATGCAGTTAAGAGTTTATATCTGTCCCACTAGTAAATGTACTTTTCATTCACCTGAAAGGTTTACTTCATGCTATGTCTCCATACTGTTGCACCGGTAGTAGTAATATAGGACGATCTAGCCTCAATGGGAAATCCAGTCAAAAATAGCTTGGGAGGGTCTAGATTCAAGATTTCTAGCCTCAATGGGAAATCCAGTCAAAAACAGCTTGGGACGATCTAGCCTCAAACATAGTGGGACGATCTATCCTCAAGGTGAATTTAACATGGTGGGACTATCTAGCCTCAGGGAATATTATTTGTATTTGGGACTATCAAGCCTCAAGGGAAATTGAACATAGTGGGACTATCTAGCCTCATGGGAAATTGAACGTGGGAAATATTATTTGTATTTGTATATGCGACTGTCTAGCGACAATGGGAAAATGGAGGCAAAGAAAGCTAATATCTTTTCGAGGTGTATGAGTGGCCCTGAAAAAGGGCCTTTGTGTGTAATGTTAACAGTATCTTGTTAACACAGAGGACATCTCACAGATCTTCTTCTCTTCCTTAAACTTCTCCTCACTGTTGGGCCATTGAAGAGAACTCTCTTTAAACAACCTTGTCTTTCCACATATATCCTTCTCTTCCTAAAGGCTGTATCCGTCATATGAATGATAGTCCACGATGATCTGACATACATGGGTAAATCAGTACAAAATAGCATGGTAGAAAAAAGGGTAGAAGATTCTACGTTGGTCCACATCTTGTGATGAGAAACAGGTGAAGCGAATGCCATGTACTGCTGTTATTTATAGGGGAAAAGCGGATCGAAACAGATTGAGTGTATTCACCAATCCAAACACGCGTTACAAAAGACAGTCACAGTCATCCAATCGGAAGAGAGCAGTCTGTGACGTCACCTTTCCTATATAGATGTACTAGCGCAGTCAATCGATGCGACAGAGTTGTCAATGATGTCGGACAGTAAGAAGACGATGAATTGGAGTGAGCCAGTATTAGAGACAGCACGTAATGGGACAGCAGTGATCAATGTGAGAATAAAATGAATACTGAAAGGTTAGACACTGACCCTTTATATATGCACGGATCGGACAGGAATATATAGGGTTATGGTCTTTAAAAGGTAGTCATTTGACTTTTTGCAGACAGGATGAAAAGACCGCATCATGTTGTAGAGAAAGGAGAAGACAGTAAGAGACAGAAACGTAATGTATCGCCTTGCACAGTAGCTGAAGTCTTGGCTCAGATTCATGCCACTGATTTTGAAGATGACATAAGTGAGACCGAATCCACACCCAGGCAATCGACGTCCAAGCAAAGTGCACCACTATTAGCAAACCCTGAAAATTACTATTACATTAGAGAGACGGAAAAGCGTTCCTCTCGAAAATTTAGAACAACGGCTTACACGTATGCCGTAAAGTTTAAAGATTTCAAGTCCAATGTACCTTTGGAGAATACAGAATGGTTCATTACCGAGGTGTGGGATTCTGTGTTAAATGCACTGAAACAGCAATGTCAAACCCAAGAAGATGATCGTTTGAGACTTTCTATTCATCACGATAATATGAAGTCTCCCGTTTGGATCGAGTTTACTAACCCATCACAATTAAAACCTTCCAAAGTCACTGACAAAATTCAACATGTGCAACAATAGAACGACAAGTTTCACATCACCGACGGAAAAGCCTCACTGTTCATGACCCACGTGTCTCTTCCTCAGGGGACTGGACAACGCAAAAAAGACTTCGCTTTACCAAAACAAGCCTCGTTCAAATTAACAATCCTCAAGACCAGATGTGTTTAGCCCCTGCTGTCGTTGTGGGACGAACGTATGCCAACAAGAACGATACGTCAGAAAGGAAAAGAGGGTGGAAAAGAATTCGACAATCGGGTCGAGCCAAACAAAGTAGTGAAGCAGAACTCCTGTTGCAGCAAGCAGGGATATCCAAAGACACCCCTTGCGGTATTCCAGAAATGCAAAAATTGCAAGACGTCTTGGCTCCAAGTTACACTTTTGAAAGTACACCCTCAAGAAGTGCGTGGTCCTCTTTTGTTTCGAGGCCATGATTTCAAAGACGGAAAATATATTCACGTCTATTATCACGATGAGCATTTTGATACCATTACCAGTATTACTGCATTTCTGGGATACGGTTACTACTGTGAAAAATGTGACTATGGTTATAACAATCGATAACAACACAAGCATTGTGGATCAAAATGTGTATGATGTTTGGCCTCTCATCCTTGTCTGGACAAAGGACAAGTACAAGTGCATTGCCCTGTTTGTCAGCGCACTTTTGTTAGTCTTACCTGTTACCAACAACATTTGAAGATGCAAGGTTCACAGCAGAAAAGTACTTGTCAGCTTCTGAGAATGTGCCCTACTTGTGGACAAGGCATACGTACCAGTAATGCCAAGTTTCACGTTTGCCGAGGGAAGAAACGATGTCACATTTGTCACCAAATTGTGGACTTGGAGCACGAATGCTTCATTCAAAAATACCAACCCCAACCAGAAGATACCCAGAAGAAAGGGAATTTTATCTTTTTTTTTTATTTCGAATGCATGCAAGAGACCGGTTTTCACGTTCCTATTTTCTGTGTGGCTCACCGAGCGTGCGAGAAGTGCATCCAAGAACCTATCTTTAGTCATTGCTCTCACTGCAGCAAGATTCCTGGAGGACGTGAAAAATTCTTTCGAGGGTCAAACACGCTAGCCTATTTTGCCCAATGGATCCTAAACCCCATTGACGAAACGTGGAGTTCAGAAGACATCGAACGTTACCGAGATTGTCATCGCCATGCCACGGTCATGGCTCACAATTTCTCGGGATACGATGGGCAATTTCTGCTCAGATACTATGCTGAACAAAGTATCGAACGTCCTCAAGTGACTTTGAGCGGAGCCAAAATCATTTCTATGCAAGTAGGACAAGTACAGTTTAAAGATTCAATGTGTTACTTGGTCATGCCTTTTAGTCGCATGCCTAAAACGTTTGGATGCCAGAAATGGCTAAAGGTTATTTTCCACACTTTTTCAATACCGAAGCCAATCAATGTACCGTTCTACACCATTTGCCTGAGGCTGAGGACTACGCACCGAACAACGAGAAGCTTTCTACTCTTGGTACCAGACTCACGCCTCGGACCCCTTCGACTTTCAAGAAGAAATATTAAAGTATTGTCGATCTGACGTAGACATTTTACGACGTTGCTGTGGAACATTTCGAGAATTGTTCATAGAACACTTAGAGATCGATCCTTTGAAAAAAGCTTGTACCATTGCCAAAGCATGTTCCTTAGCGTACCGAAAACGCTTCATGCCTGAAAATACTCTAGCTGTCATCAGCCCTCAGACGACGAATTTTGTCAAACGTCAATACTCGGTCAAAGCCCTACACTGGTTACATTACTTGTGCGACAAAGAAGACAAATGGATCCAACACGCTCTCAACGGAGGAGGCGAAAAGACCATCGGAACGTATTCAGTGGATGGTTGGGACTTAGAAAATCCTCAGATCGTGTACGAGTTTAACGGATGCTTATTTCACGGATGTCCCATGTGCTACCCTCAACGTGACACCAAAAATCAGTTTTTACAACGAACCATGGAAGACTTGTACCAGACTACTTGTCAGCGACGTTTGAAGTTAGAACAGCAAGGATACCAGGTAGTGGAAATGTGGGAACACGAGTACGATCAGCGTTTGAAAACCGATCCCGAGTTTAAACGCATCGTAGAAAGTTACAATTTGGTGGACCCCCTGAACCCCCGGGATAGTTTGTACGGAGGACGAACGAATACCACCTGTTTGCTGTACCAAGTGAACGAAGAAAAGGGAGAAGAAATCAAATACTTGGACGTGTGTTCGCTGTATCCTTACGTCTGCAAACATTGTCACTTTCACGTAGGGCACCCAGAATTGATGACAGAGCATATTGACTTGGACCACATACGCCAGTACGAAGGATTGATCAAGTGTAAAGTCTTACCTCCCACAGACTTGTACCATCCCGTTTTACCTCACCATTGCCAAGGAAAACTGATGTTTCCTTTGTGTCGTACTTGTGCCGAAACGTGCAACCAAGACTAACCTTGTCAGCACAGAAAGGAAGAACGTGCCTTGACAGGATCGTATGTTAGCATGGAATTGTTTAAAGCTCTGGACCTGGGATACCAACTGTTAGAAGTGTGCGAAATTTATCACTCTCCCAAGACACAACAATACCGCAAGGGCGACGAGACACAGAAAGGTATTTTTGCACACTATGTGGATGCCTTTTTAAAACTAAAACAAGAAGCTAGTGGCTATCCTTCCTGGTGTCACACTCCCGAAGACCAAAATATATTCAAAAACAAATATATGGAGCAGGAAGGCATCACTTTAGATCACATCGGGAAAAACGAAGGAAGGCGATCGTTTGCCAAAGTGATGTTAAATTGCTTGTGGGGAAAAATGGCACAACAACCGTCTTTACCCAAGACAGAGTATTTGTCCGAACCTTCTCGCTACTTCCAGATGATTCACGACAAAACCAAACACATCAAACACGTGGATGTCATTCGTGAGGACTTGATCTTTGTCAATTGCGAAGAAGAACTAGACTTTGTAGAAGCCGACAAATTTGGAAATGTCATCATTGTGGCTTACGTGACAGCCCACGCTCGCTTAATAATTGTACGAAGTGTTAGAACTGTCAGGAGATCGTGTGTTGTATTTTGACACGGACAGTTGCATTTACATTCACCGACCGAACCAGTGTAACCCTGTCATCGAAGGAGACCGTTTAGGAGCCTGGACCGATGAACATCCCGACGACAAGATTTTATGTTTTGCTAGTGGTGGTCCTAAACATTACGGCTACGAATACCGAGATCGAAAAGGAGAAATGCATAACCGAATGTAAACTGAAAGGATTGAATCTCAATTATCGCACCAGTCAAGTGGTGAACTTTAACGTACTACAAGAAGCCTTACAGTTTGGACAGGATGAAACGTTTAAAGTGACCACCCACGAACCGCACAAGATTGTCCGTTTACCCACACACCAGATTGTTAGCCGACCTTTGGGAAAAGTCTATCAAATCGTGTACAAGAAGAGAGTTCGGCTTCCCAATTACTTCACTTTACCGTACGGTCACGTCGAGATTGGGCAGCATATAAAAAGGGACATTGTCCAAGACCAATAGTTCATTTGTAACTACAACGACCAAGCGATAAGAAGATGAATTCATTTAAACAGGCATCATTCAAATTTGGGAATTCTCAAGTGGAGTGCGATGCTAAACCTTGTAGTGATGCCAGACGTTGCGACCTTAGCTATTCAGCAGGATATCGTGGGAACTTTGCTATGACTACTACCCCTATATCTACCATGGAAAGTGATGCTGTGCGTGTCAAACCTGAGGGATGCGAAAGCGGTGCCACACGTTATCGTGGACTCCTAGGAATTTCACCGTACCTGTATCGAACTGAAGTGAGGAAGAGTCGAATATTCGTTCCCTACGAGTTTGCCTGAATACTGTCACTTTAAAAGTCGATTCCAAACCTTCAAAGATAAATGGCCAAAATATATGCCTGGATCTACTCTTGAAAAATTAGCCAGAGCCGGATCTTTCTACTTGGGCGACGGGGATAAAGTCAAGTGCTACAGTTGTGGTGTGTCCATTTACGAGTGGGAAAAGAAAGATTCCGCTTACCTGGAACATGCTCGATGGTCTCCGAATTGTCAATATCTACCTTTAGTGGGACCTAGTGATTGAAAGTGACAATACTGGTCCATGTCGTTTAACAAACCAGTTTGGGTTGGAGACAAACCTAGACCAATATATAATATAAAACATAATATTCAAGGATTACCACACGAATTGCAAGAGAAGATATACAAGGACGTTTGGCAGGGCCTTGCTAAAGAAAAATCTCAATGGATGACTGTAGAACTTTTGTGTCGTGAAATTCACAAGAGGAAAGTGACAAAAATTAACCAACGTGTCAGATTTCTCTGGATCAAGTCTACCTTCCACAGATTCGAATTTAGTTCGTTTACATCTGAAGATGTTTTGATCCTTCTTGACCGTTGCCCTGAACGGCAGTGAGACGAAATTACACGTTATAATAATCACTTTCGCTTTTTGGAGGAGATTTTAAATCATTCTGTGCAGAATATACACTTTTGGTCTTCGACCTAAAAAAGTATAAAATAGAACGACCATGCCACAGCCTTTATCACTTGTGATCAAACAGATTCCGTGGAAGGATATCAATGAGAATATTCACACGGTGAAGGATTACGTACAATTATTACAAGAACTGTGCCCCATGAATGGGGGTCGACGTGTAGTGTGTGTTTTAGTGACTTGCTTTCTGGGATTTCGTTTACCTGTTGATTCCTTGTGGACGCTTTACGAACACTACCTACAAAAAAAAGACAGTATGTTGACTCCTTTAAATGTCCACGAGAGACTCATTCTGTTAAAAGCCTTACGCTTTCATCTGGATACGTCTCGACCTGTACAGGAAAAAAAGATTCGTCAACTTTTACATACGGTAGCGGTGTACGAGGATGTGTGTGTGTGTGTACCTTGTGATTAACACCCTCATTGGACAGATGTACGTGAATGGAAAAGTTGGGATTTTGAGGTTTGGACAAGCGAAGCATCCCATTATGCCCAAGTGTTGTATTTGTAAAATCCATCGTCGAGTGAAAAAGTCACTTTTAAACCTGTGTTAGTGACAGTACCAGAAGAAGAAAAAGATTCTGTCACCGAGGACAATCACTCTGTTCAAGACAGAACTGTCATGGACATTCCCCCATAAAAACCCTTTCCAGAGGACACCTATGTGACTGTAACCCATGCAGAGACTATAATAACATTACACACTGCCTCTAGGACACCTTCGTTACCCAAACAATGTTGTACAGTGACTTGTTTATATGCCACTTTGATCGTTTCCATGTGTAATTTATTCCTTTATTTATCCAATTGGCTTTTATGCATTTTTGTATTTCGTGTTGTTCTCATTTAAGCATGCATTGAAATAAACGTGTCTTGAAAAAAGTATAAAATCCTCTTGTCTTGTCTGTTTTGTGTCAATAGTGTCATACCCTACACTATTATGGCTAACTCTGCTATTTCTACTACTCCTTCCACCAAAGACATTCATTGAACACTTAGATCATGCTAGTTGGGAAGCGTTGTATCTTCGTCATCCTTTTAACATGTTAATTGCTGGACCGAGCGGTTCAGGCAAAACTGAATTTGTCAAACGTTTGATCGAACATAAACATCATTTGATCGATCGTTCATCTCAACGCATCGTGTGGTGTTATAAAGAGTGGCAATCGTCATACAGCCTCTTGCAAGAAAGTCAAGGTGATTCCATTGTGTTTGTGGAAGGCATTCCTAGAGAAGACGATGGGATCGTGTCTGACCCTAGTCAAACTCATTGGGTCATTTTTTACGACATTTTAAGAGAAGACGAAGAAGAAATTAAACTGTGGTTTACGCGTACATCATCGTAATGCCAGTGTCATTTACATTACACAAAATTTAGTTCAACAAAGTAAAGCCCATCGTACCATTAGTCTCAATGCTCATTACGTGGTCTTGTTTAAAAGTCCTCGAGATGAATCACAAGTACAAGTCTTAGCCAAACAGTTAGGAACACCATGGCTGACTCATGCGTACGATGATGCCACTCAATCGCCACACGCCTATTTACGAGTGGAAGTAAAACCCACTACCCCTGATTATTTGCGATTTCGTACGAATTTGTTTCACGACTGGTGTCAAGACGGAGGACTTGTCGTGTACACGTCCTCGTCGTCAACATAACAATATGAACCATTCAAAAATCTATAAAAACCTTGGTCACTTTGACCTTGTCTCATACATCGTCAACATGACGTCCCTTCAGTCTCATATTCACATTAAATTGATTCGGGCCTTGTTCGGTATCAGTCGCGAAAAAAATCCACAAATACGTGATCACGTCTTAGAAGCCAGTCTCAAAGAAGTCTTGCGATGGTTTACGGTGACAGCACGTCAAATTTTGCAAGGCATCATTCGCATTCCATATCAAACCAAACGCTTTGTTGACAGAAACAAAGCAGCCTTGACGCAACTGGCCGATCCTCGCATCGACACTCAAATCAAAAAGCAAATCATATTGAAACCTAGAGGTAGTGGTTCTCTAGGAGGTGTTATCATTCGATCCCTTTTAAAATGGGATCCCAATGCTCCCAAAGTTCACCCCATGAAATAAAAAGCCAAACGAACCCCTAAGAAAAAGAACAATGGTGCCAAGAAGAAAAGTCCATAGAAAAAAATTGTCACCCGCAAAAGAGGCACTTCGGCCAGGACGCAATCTTACCTTCGTAAACCACGACCTGCAAGAGAAGATCTACAAGGACGTTTGGCAGGGACCGCGTTTCCAGTAACCTCAGGTGCTTCCACTTCTCCGTTGCGGCTGATGCCAGCCAAAGCCAATTTGACACACGTTCTTCCTAATTTGATGAAACATTGGAAATCTGCGTCTCCCAAAACGTCTCCTCCACCGGTGACACCCTCGTCCACATTAGCGGCAGTAGCAGCTGCTCACAAAGTACCTGCCAACAAAATCAAAGTCCAAGAAAGATCTGGTATGTTAAAGAGTTTACTAGATTTGTCCAAACAAGAACTGTCCCGATTTAGTCCATTGCGAACCCCTTCACGACGAGTGTTACCTGCCATGAAGTTGATACGACGGAAAGATAATCAGTGGCGTCGCATTCCAGTATAAAAATGACTTGAGAACAACAACGGGAATCAGTATTTTCTGTGCCACTGCTGAACACTCAATGATGCCTCCTCTAAAACGTCCACACCACAACCCTCGACGTTCTGCTGTCCAAAAAGGAAAATGAAAAAGACAATTTCATCATCCTACAAAACGTTTAGCCAAACAACGACGCCATCCCCTAAAAAGACACAGTCATCCAAAGAAAAAGAGAAGTCATCAAAGGGGAGGCATATTTTTTTATAAACAAACTACTCAATTCAGCTAAGAACCGAACTGGTGTCTTTAGCGATGCTTTTCAGGATTTACCGAAGCACGCCTTTACGTTTTTGAGGAAGCGCTCGAAAAGAAGATAAAAGATGGTGTGTACCAAGTCTTTGACGCCAGAGTATTTCTGGAACGAACAAGCAAAGTTGTCACCTCGCAGAAAACATTCTTATTCACCCCACAAAGGAAAGAAAAGGAAAGCTGCGGAACAAACAGCTCTACCCACTTTGTCCGATTTTAAGGGTCTAATGAATAGTCCGTCGCCCTCACCATCTATAGTGGCCAAAACAGACGTCACCCCACCATTACCCAAGGAAGAAGAACCCCATGATATCTTTCAAACACCTACCACTACTCCCATTCCGAGTAAGATTGCAGCTTCCTTGTTGACCCCTTTCCCCACTCCCCAACGAGAAGAACTCAAAACTTGGGTTACAAAGATGATGGCCACTCCTCCTTCGACAGATGTGAGAAAGAAAGAAAGGAAACCAGAAGTGAGAAAAGAAAAGACCAAAGCTATCCCATTACCACCTCCGCCACTACCACCACCAGTACCCTCGACGTCAACTACTGTGGCACATCGGACACGTAACACAGTTTCCAAACAACTCCCATTTCGTCCCACCCAAAGCAGTATCATCGAAGAGTGGGTACGTTATTAACAAAACCATGGAGAAGGTATTAGCAAGCATTTACAACGATCCAGCTCACCCTGCAGGTTATGGAGGCATTTAGAAATTGTATCGTGCTGAAAAAACTCGCCTGAAAAAGCTTCGTTTACCTGAAGTACAACGATGGTTACAAGAACAAGCGACGTACACTTTACACAAACCCATTCGAAGATAAATTTCACAGAAGTCGCAGTCGAGTGGAAGTCATCGATCATCAATGGCAAGCCGATTTAGCCTATGTCTCTCATTTAGCCACCTACAATCGTGGCTACAAATATTTGTTTTGTGTCATCGACGTCATTTCTAAATTTGCCTGGGTCGTACCATTGACATCCAAATCGAGTGGAGAGTTAGTTCGAGCTTTGCAACTGGTGTTGAAACAGAGTGGTCGTCACCCTCTTCGATGGCAAACCGACAAAAGCACCGAATTTCTGAACCAAGCTTTCCAACGAGAATTAAAGAAACGTGACATTCATTTTTTCACCACCGAAAATCCTGAAACCAAAGCCAGTATCGTGGAACGTTTTCAACGTACCTTGAAAAAACGCATGTGGAAATATTTTACGCATCAACAATCTTTCAAGTTCATCGGCGTCTTACCGCACTTAGTCCAAGCCTACAATCAATCTTACCATAGAAAAATATTGGACGTGCCCCACAAGATGTGACACCTGACAACGAAGTGACTGTTTTTGAGCGTCTGTTTTGTATGTCCTGGACGATGGCTGTCCCAAAGAAAAGTGGAGGAGTGTTAACTCCGGGAGATTGGGTACGCATTGGCAAAACCAAACGCACTTTCGACAAAGGTTACTTACACAACTGGACCACTGAATTGTTTCGTGTTACTGGACGAGTGCGTGATCGTCATCCTACCGTCTATAAATTGGAAGACATGAACGGAGAAGTATTAAAAGGAACGTTTAACTTCCCTGAGTTACAACGTGTCACCAAAAAAGAATTCGACGTGTACGACATTGAAAGCATTCTCGAACGAAGAACCCGTTAAGTAAGAAAACGTCGTGTCAAAGAAGTCAAAGTACGTTGGAAAGGATATCCTCCTAGTTTTGATTCTTGGATTGACGCTGCGCAAGTCATCGACTATAAAAAGAAGTGACCATCATGCCCTTCAATACAGCTTCAGCGACCACAGTGACTACTCCTTCACCCACTTCTTCTCTGCAAGATTTATAAAAGCAAACCTTGTGGGTGTGGTGTGGAGAACGTGTCCCAACCCAAATCGTCTTTTTCTGTCAAATCTTTGTTGTGTATTCGGTCATCGGTGCAGCCATTGCTAATTTGAGTTTGCAACAAGGAGACAAACAATTGTGGACCATTTTACTCAGCAGTTGCATCGGGTATCTTCTTCCCAATCCTTCCCTGAAATACTCTTCTAACTTTAACAACAGTAACAACGTTAGTCATTCTCCTGACAGTCACCCTTCCAATCACAATCCTCTTTTAGACACTCCTTTAACCTCGAGTGACTCCTCGGACAGAAGAACATTGGAATTATGAACAACACTATTAACCAATTTTACTTAACGTTACCCAGTGACAGTTCCATGGAGGCGTTTCCTAACAACACGTTGTGCTGTAACACGGCTAAATTACCTCAAACCATGCATTTGGATCAAGATGCTCATTGGGAAGTGGCTTTAGTGGAAATAATACACCCGACACAAATCAAAAACATCGTCGAAAATCAAAACACTTTTACAGTAGAAGTGATTGACGGGCAATTGCAACAATACTTAGACGAAAACAGCACTGCCAGTGACACTATGAAAACATATGACTCCAGAATTAAACGTTACACATATGTTAACCATTCCTCCAGGTTATTATTTTAGTGGTCAACATTTAGTGACTACACTTGCTACCAGGTTTAGACGACAAAATAATAGCCATTACCTTTTGTCCTGAATTGTATGATATTTTGGGTGAAGACAACGATGCTGGCCAAGAAAAAGGAAATAATATAACCCATAACCGGTAACGTGGATTTTGCAAAATAGTTTCGATTCCCTGTAGAAATGAACCAAGGACTCAACTTGATGCTTGTGTACTCCAATGTGGTGGAGTACAACGTGGTAGGACACACCTCTGTACCGTTACTGAGTGTCATTCCTATCAAAGTGGATTCTGCCGCTGCCGCTGACGAGGAAGGTGGAAATACTTAACACGTTCACCGCGAATTTGTACATTCTCATTATTTGCCCGTCAGTAAGTCGTATTTCGACATTGTCAACATTACTATAAAAGAAGAACTAGGACAAAAGATTATATTTAACAAAGGGAAAGTCACAGTGAAACTCCATTTTCAAAACGATTCTCGAACAACTGAAAAAGTGATGTATCCTGTGTACCAAGGAGTCAATCGACAACGAGGACATGGTTTAGGATATATGTTTGGATCAGCCTTTCGTTCCGTGGTCCCTGTTTTGAAACCGATGGTGACACGAGGATTGCACGCCTTAAAAGATGCCTCATAGATTCACGCAGAGATTTTCTTCAAAATGTTCTCATTGACAAACAAAACCCCAAAGAAGCTTTCTTGAGAGCAGGCAAAAATGTCTTGCTTCAAACGGGTAAAGAGATTTTGGGTCGACGAGAAAGTCCTATAAATGCCCTGAACGATACCGAGTCTGGCATTCCTGCTTCTCTGTACAGCAAGTACAAGGTAGAAAGCGTCGACGAAGTCACCCTTCCAAAAGTCTCCGTACCTCTAAAGCTAGAAAAACGAAGAAAAAAAGAACCGCTCGAGACTTAGACATTTTTGATTATAAAATGTAAAAAACACAGAGACTGAGAGAAAAAAAATGATGCACCAAGAATCTTGTGCCTGTTCCAAGTCGGAACGGGATCTCTTTGCCATGCCACCCACGATGATGGCCATGCAAGTTGCCCAATGGGTTGAATTTCATCCCGTCTCCTCTTTGACGGATGCAGCTCCCATCGAGTTTGAAATCAAAGGACAACCCGAAGATTACATCGATCTAAACAACAGATACTTGTATTTGAAAGTGAAAGTGACCAAAACGGACGGCTCCTCGCTGATAGCCGATACCATAGTAGCTCCTGTCAACAAAATTTCATGCATTCCTTGTTCAGCGATGTGAATTTGTACAGGAATAACAAACGGATCAGCAGTAGCATGGATACTTACCATTACCGAGCGTACCTCGAAAATCTCTTGACGTACGGAAAAGAAGCCAAGAACACTCATTTAGATGCTTGCGTGGTATGGAAACCTGACACCGCAGATTAGTTTAACGACACAGCCTTGACCGTAGATGACGATCTTCACAATGTGGGTTTTAACGAGCGTCGAAAGAAAATTCACCTAGGACGTAGTTTAGAACTGTTCGATCGTTTGCATTTGGACATGTGGTTTCAAGAGAAGTATTTGCTGAACGGAGTAGATATTCGCTTGAGACTGAATCGTAGCAGTGCTGCTTTCCATTTGACGGTTACTGAGCCTGTTGCTACTCCTGCTGTCCACCACTGCAAAACCATTATCCAAGAAGCCAGGTTATACGTGCGTCGTGTGGATGTGTTACCTAAAGTGGGAAATGATATCAGTCACACTTTGAGCAGAACGACAGCCAAGTATCCGATACGACGCGTGGAAGTAAAACTTTCACCATTGCCACTGGACTCCGATCTAAGATCGAAGATCATCTGTTCCAAGGACAGTTACCCAAACGTTTATTCATCAGTATCGTCAGCAATGCAGCCTTCAACGGTGCCTACACTCAAAATCCTTTCCAGTTTCATCACTACAATGTATCTAAAATCGTAGTCAGTCGCGATGGCAAAACTTTGTGTACCCGACCCTTCGAACCCGACTTTGCCCAGAAGAATTACTTGAGGTCGTACTTGTCGCTGTACGAAACCACAGGACAGTTAGGAACCAACACCAGTCACGGTATTTCCGACGACGATTATGCAGGAGGTTACACTGTGTGTGATTTTGATTTCACTCCAGATCAAGGCAGAGACGAGGGGCATTTCCACCTTATAAAATCTGGGCAGATACGTGTAGAACTTCAATTTAAAGGAGCTCGTCCCCATACGGTGAATGTGATTCTGTATGATGAATTCGATAATACCATAGAAATCAACAGTTTGAGAGAAGTGATTCTAGACTATTAAAGACTATGGAAAACTCTTGTCCCTCTTTGAATAGTGGAGAATCCATGGAAATGGAATGGGAGGTTACAGAGAAAGCAAACCCCCAAGACCAAAAGGAAGAAGTAGTGATTATGCAGTCCAGATGGCCAGAACAGGAACAACGGTTAGTCACCTGTTTTGCCAAACACTTGGAAGATAAAATGAGGGACATGATTAAAAAAGATTGTTATGGATGTCAAATCGATCATCCCAGTCAAATTCAACACGATAAATGTATGATGATGAGTCAAGAAGAAAAACTGGACGATTATCTGAACGAAGCTTGGAGTCTCATCTCAGAAGAAGCCGTGTTACATCAGTGATATAAAGACTTGCGTGATCATTCCTCTCCTCCATTGTTTGCTCGAGAAATTGATCGCATCAAAGCTCTCTTGGCCAAGAGTAAGGAGACGAAGCAAACCAACAGTTACTTGACAGAAATTTTCAATAAAACATTCTGGATCGAATTGATGACTTAGCATCACATGTGAAGAAAGGAAAAGAACGAGGCTACAAAAGATGGATACCTGGGAACTTTATTTTCTTTTGAAACGTAGTTCGTACACTGCATCTTGGAATCCTGTCGTGTGTGCTAAAGATGAACTATCTCATCGCAAACCTCAAGAGAATCAAGCTTATATCATCAACACAGATGACAATCATCTTCCAGGAACTCACTGGGTAGCTGTCTACTTTCCTCAAGAGGGTTGTGTGGAGTATTTTGTTTCGTATGGATTACCCCCTTTGGAAGATGATATCATTGACTTTATGAGTAGAAATGCACAGACGACACGATTCAATAATGTGAAATTACAAGGCACAGATTCTATGGTGTGTGGACAATATTGTGTCTATTATCTACATCATCGCAGTCTTGGATATTCTCTAGAACATTTAGTGAATTATATTGATCGTCATTCGTCTCGAAACAATGACAAAGTAGATCGATGGTTTTGTGACCATTATGGCTATCTGTTGTCTTTAGCTAGGAAACGTAGTGTATACATCAATGGCCCAATGACTTCCAAAAGTGGAAATCTCAATTTAATTCACAACGTTGTCAACCATGTCAAAGATAATGTATTGGTGTTATCGAAGAAAAAAATGTTTGTTATTTGAAAAAAAATGTTTGTTGTTTGCAAAAAAGTTTGTTATTTGAAAAAATGTTTGTTATTTGAAAAAATGTTTGTTATTTGAATAAAAATGTTGCGTTTTGAAACCAATGCCTCTGTCGTTTGTTTTACATTTTTATTAATATAGATGCTCTTTGACTTCTTTCTATCCCTCACATCAAACTATCCAAACGTTTCCAACCCTAAACCGTAGAGGGGTGTTTTCTGTCGCGTCCGCGCTTGAACCATATAAAGAAGGGGTAGTTTCCAGTCTGGCTATTTAATATTTATGACCCTGGAAAACCACACCCAGCTACACTTGACAATTATAAACAACTAATTAGTACAACAAATGAATACATCGTATGCGGTGATCTAACGCACATAATAAAACATGGGGGGGGGGGGGAATCACCTAGATGCAAGAGGAGACCTTTTAGGAAAATGGATTTGTAGCAATAATTTAGTACTACTGAACGACGGAAGCAACACTAGACTCTCACCAGTAGATGGTACATTATCAGCACTTGACCTAACAATATGTACACCAAAACTAGCAGCGCTGTCCAATTGGGACGTTGATAGAAACTCTACATTAGGCAGCGACCACTTTCCCATCATCATAACCATAAATCTCACTACACCAACCATCTTCCCAACTAAGATACAAAAATGGAAATTGGACAAAGCTGATTGGAAAATATTCTAGAAATCCCTTACAAAATTTAGAATAACTGACCTACAAGATGACGACATAGATATTTATAATAATAACATCACAGAAGCAATAAACACAGCTGCTTCAATCAGCATCCCCAAATCAGGAACAGGAATCAAGACCACCACCAAAAATCGAATTCCATGGTGGAATGAGAACTGCACTAGTAAGATTAAGGAAAAGAAAAAAGCACTTAATAGATTTAACCACACCAGACTTGCAACAGACTATAAACACTACAAAGCACTTGAAAAACTAACCCAAAAAACCATCAAAAAGGCTAAGGAAACATCCTGGAGAGATTACTGCTCCACTATTGTAATAAAACAATGTAATCCAAACAAGTCTGGAGTAGAATAAAAGCCATGCAAGGCAACAGTAAAATTAACACACCTAACATCAAAAACACAACAACAAACAAAGAGAAAGCAGAAGTTATCGCTAACTACTTCGCCGGGATAAATAAGAATAGTAACCACACTACTCAATTTCAAAACCATAGAAAAATGATGGAAAGCAAACACCCGGAATATTTCAAAGACCACGATACAAGACCATCACCATTGAATGTATCTTTCACCCTTACAGAATGGAAAACAGCTATTAGAAATAAAAAATCTACATCACCAGGAGAAGACAACCTAGGCTACGAAGACCACGATACAAGACCATCACCATTGAATGTAGCTTTCACCCTTACAGAATGGAAAACAGCTATTAGAAATAAAAAATCTACATCACCAGGAGAAGACAACCTAGGCTACGAAATTTACAAAAACATCCCACCTAACATGGAAACAATACTATTAGACATGATTAACCAATCTTGGAAAACTGGGAACATATCTAGAAAATGGAAAGAAGCGATAGTTATCCCCATACCAAAAGTAGAAAAGGACCCAACATAATTAACATACTATCGCCCAATCTCACTAACCGATACCATTTGCAAGCTGACTGAAACAATAATTAACAACAGACTCAAACACCACTTAGAAAGCAACAACCACTTAGGAACAATAGGTCCACTACAGACCAATTAATTAGAATAGAATCTCACATCAAACTAGCATTTAACACCAAACGAAAATGCGATCGCCACCTTATAGCAATATTCTTAGACCTTGAAAAAGCTTTTGACTTAGTCAGGACCAATGGACTAATCGCAAAATTAAATCATTACGGCATCAATGGACATATATTCAATTGGATCAAAAGCTTCCTTACTAATAGACATATCAGAGCCAGGATAGGAGACCAATTATCAGAGGAATTTACACTAGAAAATGGAACACCCCAAGGAAGTGTTTTGAGCCCCACACTCTTTAACATTATGATAAACGACCTCGGAAAAGTAACCACCAAAACAACAGTAGACTTATCTCAATTTGCAGACGACAGTGGATTATGAAAGGCAGGAAACCCAAGAAGCCAAATAGTATCTGAATTACAGTCAACCTTAAATAACATCAGCAAATGGGCAGATAACATCTAAAGGAAAAACAACAGGAATTATATTTACACCACCAAATAGACACCCGATAAAACCACCATTACTATACATACAAGGAGAACTAATCAAATTCGAAACAACAGCAAAATTCCTTGGTATGTATTATGACCAACACCTTACAAGAAGACACCACATCACCGAATTAATACAAATTGCAACAGAGATCTGAACCTATTGAGAAATCTCAAAGGCTTTCAATGGGAAGCAAATCTCTGAAGCAAAAGGAAAAACTACAGGAATTATATTTGCACCACCAAATAGACACCCGATAAAACCACCATTACTATACATACAAGGAGAATTAATCAAATTTTGAAAAGACAGCAAAATTCCTTGGTATGTATTATGACAAACACCTTACATGGAGTCATCACATCACCGAATTAATACAAAAATGCAACAGAGATCTGAACCTATTGAAAAATCTCAAAGGCTTTCAATGGGGAGCAGATCAAAATACCTTAACAACGCTTTACAGATCACTAATTCGATGCAAAATTGATTATGGATGCCAAGTGTATGCCTCTGCTAAAGCCACATTGCTTAAGCGCTTGGATAAAATACAAATTCAAGCGCTTCGCATCTGCACAGGCACACTAAAAATACATCAAAAGAAGAATTATTAATACTCACCGGAGAAATGCCACTAGCAACAAGAAGAGAAGAACTATTACTCAGATTCGCAGCCAGAATCTGCATACACAATACAGATCATCCCACACGAGAAATTATAGACAAATGTGATAAAACTTTTAGCAGGAAATTAGTACCAAACCCACCATCCGGAAAATTGATGCACACATTATGTAAAGACCTACAGATTGAAAAATTACAAGCAGAACACACCCGTTATCCCACCCCCACCCCATGGAGGATTAAACAACCCAACGTCAATACCATAGTAACATCATTCGGATCAAAAGAAGTTAATCCCCTCGAAATTAGATCCCGGATATTGACGTTATTAGACAGTACATACAAAGACTACGTCAAAATATACACAGACGGATCAAAAACGCAAAACCCAGATAGAACAGCCGTAGGCCTAACCATCCCGGAATCCCAAATACAATTAGGAAGTAGGCTACCAAATAATTGCTCAATTTATACAGCCAAATTCTGGGCAATCTTTGAAGCAATAAAAATAACACAGAAACAACAATACAAAAATACACTGATAATAAGCGACTCTCTCAGTGTAATAAGGACATTGGAATCACAACAGTCAAACGGACGAGAAAACCTCCTTAAAGATGTGCTTCTATTAATTAACAACATGACCAACTTAAATCAAAACATCGAAATTTTGTGGATTCCATCACATATCAACATCCCAGGAAACGAACAAGCAGACCTAGCAGCAAAAAATAAACTCACAGAGCAAGAAATTATAAACATCGATTACAGCGTCCCCGAACTATACAGCATTATATCCAAGCAGATAACCAACAAATGGCAAAAAGAATGGGATATATGCCCTAGGGGTCGTATGCTGTACACAATCCAAAAAACTGTGAGTCGTAAAACAAAAGGACCCATTATTAATAACATACACCATCAAAGAATTATTAACCGAATCCGAACTGGAAAAACACTGCTGGCAAGGAGTATGGGAAAATATATAACAGCCATGAAGACCAACGACTCGAAATGCCCACACTGTATATGTGATGAGAATCTTCAACACGTATTCAACATATGCCACAAATATAAAGAACAACGTAATAAACTAAAATGTTCCCTCAAGAACATTGGATCACCAACTACATACCCACAATTTCTATTAGAAACCAACCCCAACCCAAATTTAACCAACGAAATCATATTATTATTTATTAACGAAATCAATAAATAAGGAAACAATTAAGAAAAGTTTAAAGGCATTATGGGGGTGAGGGGGACAGCATGATGGAACCGCATACTACACTGGATAGCAAATTGGCTCGTTGTAAGACACCAGTTGTGAACTGTAACATCATTGTGGAAACTCTCACTTCCATTAGTGTTTTTAAATAAGTATTCTCAATTATATAAACATCCTTAATTAATATACTCTCCTACTTTATGAAACATTTAAGAAAAATTTAAAAGCATTGTGGGGGTGGGGTGGAACAGCATGATGGAACCGCATAATACACTGGATAGCTAATTGGCCCTTTGCAAGCCACAAGTTGTGAACTGTAACATTATTGTGGAAACTATCACTTCCATTAATGTTTTTGAATAATTATTCTCAATTCCAAAAACATCATCAATTAATATACTCTCCTACTCTCTACTTTCTTTCCACTTACTTACTTTCTTACTTTCTACTATCCTTTCTTTTCTTCATCTTAATGGCATAGTATAAATTATATTTAGTTTTAACTTATTTTAAATCTACGGGACTCAAATGGTTTAATCAGCACTTATTTCCGCAAACAGGCTCTAGGAATCATACTAGAGATACCTGGGTTGAGTCCACACAAATAAACAGCCCGGTTTATGCCTGTGTGATTCTCAGTCAAAAGAAATAACCATGCTGATTAACCAGTTTTAATCTCGCACTAGAGCGGCATAAAGTTTACTTAGAATTATATAGAACCCCAAATTAGATCTATAAGGTGGCTTAATCCCAGAGCTATCAGGGCCCACTGCACAATGCGGTAACTAAATAGGTAAATTAATAAGTTTAAATAGATCCCCTAAATTAGAACTATAAGGTAGCTTAATCCCAGAGCAATCAGGACCAACTGCACAATACGGTAACAAAAAATTTGAATAATAGGTTTTATATAGAACCCCAAATTAGATCTATAAGGTGGCTTAATTCCCAGAGCCATCAGGGCCAACCGCACAATGCGGTAACTAAATAGTTAAGAAAAATAGGAAACCAAAATATCAATTTATAAGGTGGCTTAATCCCAGCCATCAGGGCCCTCTATAAAACAATACTAACTATGCCATCTCCCTCCTTTTTCTAATTAAGCAGCACAAATGATCATATGATTAATTCAAAATTCAATTTAAATACGTCAGACGATACTTTTGACGCTGGCACTCTCTTTCCAGATAGCCCGATCCACCTTGCCTCCTGCTGACATGTAACACCGCTGCCAACGAATGAGTGTAACTATTCCCATTCGTATGTTAGAACATCAATTATATCCCGTGAGACAGAATTGTCTCGAAATCGGATTAATTAACTATCACTAAATGGTGCATTAATACGTAGGGAGGTGTGGCACCTTTCCACCTCCCTCGAAAAAATCAATTAGCCCCAAAGGGGGCATTAACCAGTCGTGCATGCCCAAATGGGCGAACACGACTTTAATTAAATCGGGTAGGATATGACAGGCTGGCTACCTATCGTTCACCCATCAACCCAAAGAAGATGAGTAGCCTACAAAAACTGATAGAACTTCAGATGCACCTGGAGAATGCTAGACGTCTCCTGGACGAGCTGGCAATGGAGACCATAGAAGAACATGTCAGGATTAAAGAAGAGGAGGAGAGAAAAAAAAGAAAGAAGAGGAGAAGGAAATGAAAATGACAATTTTACCTCACCTTATCATGAGACAGGCTAGTAAAGTCACACCCATGGTGAGGACACCTCCACAGACACCACAACCATAACAGTCACAAGAACCGCTACCAGTACAGGTGCAAGTGGATGATAACAGGAGGCCACAGCATCCACGCCTGTGGCATAGGAGAAGAGAGAGGGAAGTTTTCACTATCCCTCAAAGTGAAGAATGGGAAAGTGAGGCTACTCATTCTCCCTCTGCTCTCCCAATCACAAGAGTGAATTGGGAGACCGATTGGAGTAGGAGATGTGTGTGCGGGGCTAGACCTGGGAGATGCCAGCATTTGCCAGGTGCCTTTTGAAGTTAAAAAAACCCAGCCCTTCTCAGGGCTAACCAAATACCTAGAAAAGATAATGTTCAAATTGCCATTGGGTATGAGAGAGGAGTAGTGTAATTATAAACACTGACTCTTTACTGATATAATAATGTGTGTGTGTGTGTGTGTGTGTGTGTGTGTGTGTGGTTAGTAAATGGTGTGATTTTGGATAGCAAATGATATGGTTTGTTTTGGCTGCTTCGCGTGTGTGTGGCTAGTAAATGGTGTGATTTTGGATAGTAAATGATATGGTTTGTTTTGGCTGCTTCGCGTGTGTGTGGTTAGTAAATGGTGTGATTTTTGATAGTAAATGATATGGTTTGTGAATAGTATATAATATGAAAAATGAATGTAAGGGGTGTTTTCCTTCACGTCCGTGCTTAAGATATATATATATATATATATATATATATATATATATATATATATATATATATATATATATATATATATATATGATCATCAAGTCGCAGTGAACGAAGCAAGCTGTACACAGCTAAAATGACTCTAGCGATGGATATCATTCCCGAGATGGCACTTAGTGCTATTACAAGCCTAGGATACCTCAAGGCCAACAATTGGAGCCTTAGAGCGGCAGGAAAACGTACAACCCTGCTGCTCATATGGGAACAAACAACCAGCTATAAAGAAAATAAAGGGGAGACCAAGTACAGAGGTCAAACAGGACGACGGCGAAGGCGGGAAACCGGAGCACCACGCCGCCCACCCACCCCACTCCTGCAGTTGCTGAAGTACAGAGTTCAAATACTGTACTTTTGGACTCAAACAGAGAACTCCAGCAACAGATAGCGGTGCTATCTAAACAGCTACAGGAGCTTACTTGCGCCAAAGAGACAGCAGAGGTGGCCACGTCTCCGGTGGTCATACCAACTCCTGTAACACAACCACCACAACCAGCCCCGCAACCTAAGGGAAAAGGAAAGGGGAAACAGAGGGAGAAGAATTTGCCATTTTCTTCTACCTCTGTACCCCCCCCCCCCAGGTCTTGCAGTGAACCTGGCAGAATTACGGGAAACGACCACCACCACCACCACAACATCGGAGGGCAAATGGGAAATACCTGCAAAAACAGCACGAATGCCAAAGAAGTCCCGTAAAGAACTACTCGGGACACTATACCGAGAAATGGATCTACGCAGACTTGAAACAAATTGGAAACACGCCAACAACCTCATATCAGCGGTTAAATATCTCGGATTTCGCTCTCTGGCATTCGAACAACCCAGAAAAGGACAAATGGAATTTGCAGTATTGTTGCTATCCCAACGCTATACAGATGTTTACAACAAGCGACCTATGTTCCAGCTGTTTGAAGCCGCTGCATACCTTGCCGAGCATCATGGAATAGACTTTCCCAAAACCTGGCGAGAAGAAACTAGGACTGCGACTACACTAGTGGACATAGAGTACGACCAGGTGACTTTCCCAGGGGAATAACAGCCCTTGTAAGGGCTTTCAATCACTGCCATTAAATAGGGTTCTCATTTGGTTACGAGAAACCCTCTTTGAATAACTACGTGTCCCTAAAAAGAAATAATTTGACCTTATTGGTGCCGCCTCCAACAAAATTCATGACCAAAACGAACCTAACAGTGACTACACTATTATATGTCGCTTAGACATTTTATACTTTTTAAATTCACTAGGGACTTATTATATGTACGCTAATGTACTAGTTTATTTCGGACGATAGGAGAGTAAATAACAATTCTTCGACTTAGATATTTGATTAATTGCACAGGTGACTAACACAATATTGGATGTTAGGCTGTCCATTAGTATAACTGGACTGAATTTGATGTAAGCACGACCTTTTCGTTTCAGGTGTGGACTGCGTCCGTGTCTTTGCTGTCTTTCTCTTTGTGTGTATGCTGGCGATACCTGAACCTGACCTGGACCTAGAACATTTCCACCTTTTCCGCTTCCTGACATCGCAGAGTTGCATGTGATATGGGGAGACTATTTTCCTCTCGCATGCAATGGGCTATCTGCATCCAAAAGTTGATAGGGGTGGGTGTGTGTGGGTACTATTCCTACCCACCCAATGGGCTTCCATTTCTTCTGATAGTTACTTTTTAGTAATTCGGAAGAACGCCCAATATTAATTATTAGTGCATTAAGCACTTAAACGCCCGAGGGGAGGGAGTAGCGACCCCTCCCCAAGGGAAACTAAATGTTTAGCGATATGCTAAATATAAAAGTTGCCCAAATGTCCCTCCGTGGACGGCGGTAACTATAAAACCTCCAACTTGCTTGTTGCATATATATATATATATATATATATATATATATATATATACACTCAAGTGGCTGAAATGAAAGAAAGAGAAAGAGAAAAGGAAAGGAAGGAAAATGGGGGGGGATAATATAAACATTGTAATGCGAGGAAAAAAGGAAGAAAGGGGAGAAAGGGAAGAAGGAGAAGGGGAAAAAAGAGAACATTACATTAAGTAGTGGCACAATGTAGGTACAGTAAAACCAGTCAACCGACAAGTGGCAAGATAAATACAAGTGTGATGAGAACACCGGGATCAAATAGTGATAGCTCAAGGAAACATAACACCAACCAACCGACAAGAAAAAGTTACAAGAAAGGGAAAAGAAGGAGGGAAGAAGGAAAAAGAAAGAAAGAGGGAAGAAGGGAGTAGGAAGAAAGTGGGAAAGAGAAAAGGGAAAAGAAGAGAAAAAGAAGAAGGAAGAAATGAAATAACACAAAACACACCCCACTCAAACTCATTTTTTTTCCAGGGTTCTCATTTGGTACGAGAACCCTTTTCGAACAATCTCTTTCTCGAAATCTAACTTGATCAATTTTGACCACCGCTCAAAATTAACAAACTAAAATACCTAACAGTGACTACACTCATTTATGTCGCTAAGACATTTTAGCAATTAAATTTGTTAAGGACCTACAACATGTACACTATGCACTAGAAATATTTATTGATAGGAAAGATGAAAAATTCTATGACTATATGGATTTGATATAATTGCACAGGTGGCTTACACATTATTGGTATTTTTTTCTGTCCATAGTACAACTGGACTAGATTAGAAATAAGGGCGTTTCAAGCGTAAACAATGGCAACATCCAGGAGTGTGGAGAAACAGAAATAGGCTAACCTGATTGTCGACGAAAACATGGCTGATCCATTGGACTTTATCTACTTTTATGTAACACGTGTTCTGATCAGATGTTGGAAATCTTGATTTCAAGCTCGGCCTATTCTCACACTGATGTAAAGTACAACTAAACTATTTGGCAATTCACTAATTACACAGATACTTAATACTTCATTTTAGAAGTAATAAGATATCAAACCGATTGGATTATGTCTTTAACTAGAGTGAAACAATTTGACAAACTAGCTTTCCTAAACCGGGTGCCTTCCTGCTTTGCCGTGACCCGACATGTTACTCTAAGGCGAGACTGACATTTAAAGCGGGTGCCGGGGAGACTGCGACAACACAGCCTATTGTAGTCAAAGTTACCTTTGGTCCCGACCAATCAAATAGCCCGACCCTCGGGCATTAACTGGTCGCGAAAGCACATAGTTGCACATGCGACCTTAATTCATATTATATAAAAAAAAATTAGAACCATTCCACGGAATAACCACAGAAGATTGTGACAGCATCAACTTTATTCAACAATTTAAGACACAGCTATTTCTGGATATGAAGTGGAAAAACTACATAATAAATGGAAGTTTACGAACAGCCTGGACTTTGCAAAAAGACTGAAAATAACCAGGGAGCTCTTAGAAGGAATGCTAGAAGAAGAAGCCAAAACGTTACGAGGCTGCATTAACCCACCCTATTTTAGAGTGGGGACATTGAAGCAAGTGATAGATATTGTCGAAAACGTAACGTGCTTTTTGGATAACATCTTGACAAAGTGCCCCCATGTCCAAAATGGTTTGGACCCGCTCAAGAAAGCTGAAGAACTGATGAGAAAGGAGCTATTAGAAGAAGTGAAGAAGATAAAATATAACTGGAGTAAGGAGAGAAAGGACAATGAAAACAAAAAAAAAAGAAAAAAGAAAGAGGAATTTGAAAGATTAAATAACAATTGGATAAAGATACAATAGAAGTTTAGAGCTATGGGACATCCTGACTGGATTCCCGAGGACGAAAAGAAGAAGGAAATCGTTGGTAAAATCAAAAGGTGGTGGAACAACGGCAGAAAATAAAAGAAGAAGTATCCAAAGGCCCTTTTCAGGGCCACTCATATACCTCGAAAAGATATTAGCTTTCTTTGCCTCCATTTTGCCCTTGTCGCTAGACAGTCCCATATACAAATACAAATAATATTTCCCATGTTCAATTTCCCTTGAGGCTAGATAGTCCCACTATGTTCAATTTCCCTTGAGGCTAAATAGTCCCAAATACAAATAATATTCCCTGAGGCTAGATAGTCCCACCATGTTAAATTCCCCTAGCAGCAGCGGGGGTGAATCCGACAACCTTTTGTAGGCGTCGATGCGGCAAACTAAGGCTTCCTCGAAAAGTGTATAAAAAAAAAGCGTCGACGAGTCTAACTGAGGCTTCCTCGTCGACGCCAACGTCGTTGTCATTCACCCCCTCTGCTGCTATGGGTTAACAATTTTTTTTTTCGATGAAAATCACTACGATTTCACAAACAGACTAATTTGTAGATTATTGGATTATTTGACTAGTCAGTAAGTCTGAAATTAATTATCGTTAACGAATCATTATGACATCGCATATAGACTGGATTAGTTGGATCCTCAATAATTAGAAATCCTGGAGGAGTGGTTGGTACAAAAGAGTATAAAATATATCCCTGCTGAGCTTGATTTGATCGCTCGAGATTTATTTGATAGCTGCCTTCGATAACATCACATACTAAATTCAATGCTATCACCGAGGATATATTCACATTTTGAGGAGCAATATGTCTGCCGCCTCCGTCTGGGTCGTTATTATGTTTGAGTATTGTTGGTGGTTGCAATTTCTTCCACGCGGAGAGTATTGGGGGGAAGTACTCATCGAGGAGATCATTGGTTGATTTTTTTAGTTCTGGAATATTATACTCAGGAAACTTAAATGTCGGAATATTTTATACACGTATATTGTGTGTTCTTGCAAATTCTATTCTCTCAGAACCATCCATGGCATCTAATACTCCTTGAATAAGTCGTATATTAAACAATTCCATATCGTGTACAATTTGATTTAATATTTCCGTGTATTTGATAATTGAAGTTTTCGACGATTGTTCTTGAAAACTCTGCCGTAATTTATCTAAATGATTTTTATGTTCTCGTTTAAAGCATTAAAAACCAAACCACCATCCCGCTGTCCAAAGATCCATTTTCCGTTATGATAAAAAAAAACAGGCTCTGTTAAAAGTTTCGTATAAACATCGTCGATTATTGTAGGGTTAAAATCGTGATATGATTTATTATCTGTGACATAATCAGATTTTTTCGGTTCAGGTGGTATATGAACCTGTCAAGAAAGTATTTCAGGCCAACCCAGTAATGCCCTTATAGAACTCTGATATATATCTACGACATAATCAGGTGAATTTATCTCGATCGCAGATGATAGTGTCGGCTCGTGGACCGTTATAGCGATTTTCGATTCTGTTCCGGTAATAGATTTTATTCTACGCTGAAATTCAGCATTAATTTGTTCAATTTGGTATGACCCAGATGGTAACGAAACAACGTTATAGTCTGGGGTCCCGTCTTCTTTATTCTTATTCGCAAACACCAAGGAATTATTCGGTTGTTGACCGCCAAATGATTTTGACCTAATATTAAGTTAACTGTGATACACTTGTAGTTTTGCTAGCGCTATCTCTTTCACGGGAATCGGAGTAGGGAAATTCACACTGAATTCAGGATTGGTTGAGGTTATTGATATCATGCTGGTCTTCACCGGTGTGGTATTTTCCGTTATTTGTTGAATTGGTTCGGTATATTTTACTATTCGTTGAAGTTGTTCTTGCGGTGTTGTCATTGTTATTATACTCATGTTGTATTTCTAATTTTGACATCGCAGAATCATAAATACTTACCATCGCTGAGAACTCACTATCTGATATAAATGTATCATCGAGCGACGACGATATCATCGAGGATAATTGCGAATACGCGGTTGATACAACATGAAATATAATTACGTAATCTTGCAGTTTACGCTGGCTGCATGACAATATTTTTTTTGTTATAATTGAATTATTCCCGCAATTGTTGTCGCCGCAGAAATGCAAATTGGAACAGCTATCGGGGCAATCATTGTCACCGAGGAGAGTATAATTCCAGCTCCGGTGATTACACAACTCACCGAGTACACGGTAACATCAATTGCTGTGATTCTTCGTCGGTATTTCTATATTTTTATTTGATACTCCTCAGTGAGCGTTTTGAGTCTAGTTTGAAATTCTCTGACCTGATCATAGCGGTATTGAGATACTGAAGGTATCGTTGATGACGAAGTCATTATTGAAGTCATTTTATTTTTAAATCGTTTTATGATTTCAATTAAGTTGTTTACTCAAATCCGCTACGAATTCCATATACCATGATACCGAAATCCTAGCCAAATTCTCATTAGTGGATTCTATCGTGAACTGTTCAGTTGTATCCTTGTCGATGATCGTTGATATCGTATTATTGACCCCAGATGAACTCGACGATGATAAATTAAATTGAGTCGGTGTCACTAGTATTAATCGATAAATACCTTTGACGGTTGCAGTGATATCTAATTTGTTGTTTGTAGGTGTCCACGCAAATGATCCGTATTGGATCGTGTATACTACGTTGTTGGTTTTCGCATGAGGAATTTTTTGTTTTTTCAATGATTGTTATCATCCTCGGAAAATCATCTTTGATTGCTTCGATAACGTTTTTCATCTCATCGATATATTTTTTAATATCAGGGAATTTTATTTCAATTTTATTCAACGTGGTTCCAAGAAATTTATCAAAAATATTTTTACGAAAAACTGAAAACTGTTTTACATATTCTTCATATCTAGATTGAAGTGTTGCTAGTTCCAACATAGAAGTTTTTATCTCTGTGAGCTTCGGTGTGGTCACTGGAGGATTACCAAGGAAATCTAATAACGGCTTGTCAATATTGTTAATTCGTTCCAAGATAGTTGAAACAAGTACACCCGGTTTGAGTTTACCCTGATCGGAAAACAGCGTGATAGTGCCTTCGGTTGCGTCTCGTTGTTTAACTAAAATATCATCCAGAGAAACATTACTGGTTTTCAATTTACCCTGACGAACTTGAAATACAATTATTTCATTGGGATCAACAATTGCTAAGTTTAACGTCTCAGCTATTTCATCTTCGATTATTTTTTTTATATCACCGGTTGAAGATATTTCTTCGGTTGGTTTCTTCAGCGCTGATAACGATCTCCCCCAAATATCAATCATGTTATTTTATATAATCTCTCTCTAAAAAGCGATTACTAGTGTATTCATTTACGACAACATGTGGTGGTTTTCCAGATGTTGAAATAGCGTCAAGGACATTTAATACTTCGTTGCCGCATATTGGGGGATCTTTCATTTGTTGTGTTGGTAACGCGAAATACCAAAGAGGGGTGTTTAATTGTTGTATATAACGCATAAACTCCTTCGGCGGCGCTAATCCATATGAATCGAAATAAACAATTGCACGTGGGTCAATCGCGTATGCAACCCAGTGAGTTCCCGGTCCGCTGCTGTTATCGAGATTAATAATACCGGTTTCAACGCTGTTTGGTTGTGTCGGCAACTGATCTTTCATAAAGACACCTCTGAAGTTTTTTATCGATAGTTTTTTTTAGCAGCATCGAGTAAATCAAAATTGGACATAGGAATCGAAGATTCCACAACCAAAGGTTCTCGAGTTAATAAACCGGTCCAAGTCTCAGGCCTTTTCCGCTGTACCATGAATACGGGCTTCCTGGTAATCTTGGACCCTTTCCCTTCTTTTTTTATACCCGCTCCCAGTTGCTTTCTTTAGTGCCATTCCTGCCGCGGTACCAACGGCTCCTAACGCCGCTGCTTTAGCCACCGCTGGGGCCGCTGATGCAATCAACGCTGGTAACGCAGCTAACAATGGAAATATACCGCCGGTCTTTTTCATATTGTCGATTACAGCAGCAGAAAGTTTAATTCGAATTCCTTTTTTATTTTCGAACGCGGCATTAAAATATTTTGTTTGACGATTTGTCAGAGACAATTTATTTTCTCCGCCTGTCATCTGATTGGGTTTCAGCGTGATGGTAGTTCCGCATTTTCCAGCTGTTTCTGATTGTAGTTTCTTAATCTGATTAGGAGTTAACGTAACACTAATAACATCATATGGCATTTTATTAATAACAGATTGATCTAATTGTTACATATTTTCCACTGGTGAATCTATCACTATCATTCTTCCACCAACACCTTCAAGTAGCATTGATTTGTCGCTGAGTATGACAGCAACCGCTCTATAATTAACACCGCCAGGGTTTACACGAGCTCTAAAGTGTTTATCAACAACGGATTGTCTTGTTAAGTCAAGATGTTCCAGTGAAAAGTAATAGATCGGATAGAGACTCTTAAAATCCAACTGTGATATTTGCAGACCAGTATCAACATTTTGATCGCGTGCCATATATGTCAACAGACGATGATACACACGTGCTATTTGGTTGGCATCGTAATTCAGTTGTATATCCTCGGATGGATCCTGTTGTCCGTTTATTCTCAGTGAGATGTCAGTAACACCTAATTGATCATATATCATATGGCTGTGTTCTTGAGAGTTTAATCGATTTCTATTCTGTAGCGCAACAAATATATCACGCGGAGCTGAAATGCCCTGTTTTGATGCTAGGTTCCACGTAAATGTACCATCAACAACAGAATCCTTGGTATCTGTACTCGTTGTTAGCCAACTCAGCAACGACTTTCCTCCTTGGTCCATAAATTATATTAATCGCTCCTCTGTGTTGATTGATGGAGTCAACACTGGCATCCACAATGATAGTTTTGTTAAAATAACTTTACCGGCAGCAACACCAGCACCGCGCCAGATTGCATCATTATCAGTATCCTTTCGCACGAGTACTACTGTATGCTTTGCTCCATAAATAACTTTTCGGACATTTCTACAGAATCCAAATATGTGATGTAGTGGAATCGCGCATGAAAACTGTCGACGAGGCCTCTTCAATGTTGCTACGCGTGTTGCAAATCCTAGATTGTAATTAGGATTAGTACTTTTTATAACATCAAAGGCAGCACCTGGTCTTGCTTCATGTTCCAGATCAGCTACTGGTTGTGGATCAGATGCAGTATCCTGCGGTGTCCGTAATTTAGTATACTGAACGTGTTCAGTGTGATTAGTAATATCCTTAGAGAACATCATAGATGGACCCGCTGATCTTGTATAATCACCAGAATATGTTGCTAACCCGATTATTGTTGTGGCAACATCAACTTCACGCTCAGTAGATTCAATTTCTCTTCCATCAATGAGATATCTTGCACTTTCAAATAGCGCCATGATACCATTGTTGACAAAACCAACTCTGACATTTGGGTCATCTGCGTATGTTGTATCAGCGTCAACATTTGTTACAAGTTCTCCTTCCACTTCGATAAATGCTTCACAAGGCAGAAAGTATTTACTGGTATCATGAACTTGAAGTTCGATTCTTGATCGCAGATTTGGTTGTATTGCGTGATAAAAATAGAATTGATAATCGCGTACAGAATCATCCTTGCGCACTGGGGCGTCCAAATCAAACGCTGGTTCAGGTGACCGTTTGAACATATTATTATATTTATCAAAGTCTAAATCATCGACGTCGACGACTCCGTCGTGGTTTAAAACCACTTCCCGCTATCATATTTGCGGTTATGTTATCTTGGGCGTTAGTCACCAGCGACGCTAGTTTCTGATCCACTGCGTTATTTATTATTTTACTAACACTCGCGGGCATTTCCGCTGTAGATGGTAACGGTAACGATGGAGTCGTCAATGGTGGTTTCCTTCGCTACCGAACTAGCGCTGTTAATTTATCCTTCGCGACGGAAAGTTCTTTTCCAGCAAGATCTCCAACAGCACTAATACCCTTATCAAGAATAACATCAATGGCTTTCACTGATAATTGTTTTACTAGCGGCGCTACTTTTAGAGCCATTCTTGCAAATAACCCCGCAATTGTATCACCAAGACCATCACCATAGTACACTCCATAAACTGGAAATCGTGAGTTTACTACATAGACGCTGGTTGGTTTGTCATGATTGTAGTATATGATCATCTTATTTAAATGATATTTATCTAATATGGTGACTTAGTCGCTGTAATAATCAGTAGGATTTTCCGCTAACTCATTAATGAAATCTCGATATGTTTTGATATTCATGATACCGCCTTGAAATAACCGCCTGCAGATAACAGCTGCTTCATTAATTAGTTCCGGTGAGTTATTTCCAGCTCGTTTTCCTCCGATGAGAACTTCTAATCGTGTTATATCGCTGACAATATTACCAGGACAATGAATAAGACCACAACCTGATACCCCACTGGAATCTCTTAATCCCTTCCCGGTTGCACCTTGTGTATCTATTTTTTGACTTTCTAAATCCTGAAAATATTTTTCTTGTTCCCATTCTTTGTCTCGATTTATTAAGTCCTGAAAAAAGTTTTCATTTTCATCATTTTCATCTCGATCAGATGGTATATACAATGATTGTTGCTGAGATTCTTGATGTTTTTTAGGTGAGAAAGATATTTTCTTTGAAATTTGTTGTCTTTTTCTTTGCAATTGTTGCGGTTTTTGTTGTTGTTTTAGTTCTTCTTATTGTTTATACATTTTACCCACTGCATTGATATATTCAATGTATGATGCACTATCTGTCTTAGTTTGACTTGTTTCAGTTTTGATTTTGTAGAATATATCAGCCCAATGAGTTATACTTCTAACATACTTATGATGTTCTGGTTTCAACATTTTTTTCTGTTTTCATAAGTCGTAACAACAAGCGCAGGAATTTCTGCTGGTTTAGTCTCAACAATTGCTGCTAACCCTTCCTCGTTAAATCTCGCGCGTAAATCATCTACTGTTCTTTTTTATTCAGGTGGTTCACTAACATCAATATCACCTAATCGTTCAACTTCCCGCTGAGTTAAAATATCACCGTGGAGTTTTGTACAGCTTGTTTTGTTTGTTCAGTTCCTGTTGCTATTTTTTCAAGTTCACCAATAAGAGGCTTTTCTTTTCTTTTTTCCCCTGTCTCGGGAACATCCCCCCATATAGCTCGCTCAGTAGCTGATATTGCCCCCTTCGTTGCTGTGGTTATTGGTTTAAACAACTCTTCAGATCCCTCAGAGAAAGCTGTTTGTAAACTCTGTCTAGCTTGTAATTTATTCCTGATAGAGTCGCGGATTGGTATAAATCTCTTAATTGCATCTAATCTTTCACGAGCCAATCTAGCTGTTAATGATTCATTAACCATTATTTAAATTGTAAACAATTCTCCAATTTGAATCTAAAAAAAATATTTACTACACGCCAGTATTGACAAAAACCGACCATCCGATTTAGTTTTTTCTTTTTGTTTAATTAACAATCTTATATTTCTGATTTTTGAATTAATTGTTCTTTTTATTCCGTATTCTTGCCCTAATTCCTTTCTTATTCTTTCCACGATAGTAAATAATGGGACAAACGTACTGACGTCGTCACAACATAGAATGGAGTCACGGATAGAATTCTGAATTCGTTTAATAAGAGCATATTTTTGGGGTATTACATATTTGTTATTCATAGCGCGGTATTCAATATCCTTGAAGTCGAACATAATTTGATAGCAGTTTAAACTATCAGATGTGTAAACCCACTGAGATTTCGAAATTAAAATTTCGGTTATAACTTCATTGATATTTTGAGAATTCATATTACTAATAATTATATACTTCTAATATGAAAAATATATTTCCCAGAGATGGACGCCTCAGACATAAATGAATGAATTTTTTGTCCTGTCTTTTTTTAAATCGCAGATCGACAAATTCCCTCTGCAACACATTGAACAGAAGGTGGACAAATATCGAAATATCTACCGGCCTTAGCTATTTATTAAAATACTATTTCTTCATTATTTGTTGTATTAAAAGATCTTACTGGTCTCATTTTTTTCGAGTATTGTCCAGTCTTTCCTCGTTTAAAATTTTCACTTGGTGTAACAGCCTGCAGATTTGATAAAGAATTGTTATTAGGATTGGAATCAATGTGATTGATAACAAAACCATTCTTGATCAATCCATGGAAACATTCATATATTATTCTGTGATTAAGATGTTTCTTCTTCCCAGCGCTAAACGTCAAAAATCCCATACCATTATCCCACCCAACTGGTTTCTTCAGTTTACGATGTCTGACAATACCATTACTGGATGCCTCATAGTTTGTGATCACAGGGTGTGGTCTGAATTCTTGGTTCATTTGTATACTAATACTATTTGTCTAATTAATTCTTTGGTTGAATGATAACACTACTTTAGAATCTTCCGATGTAGTCTTGATGAGTTCTTATAACTTTGTCAGTGTCATTGATCGCGTTCTTAGTGGAATCTTTGATTCTCTTATCATAATAACGCTTCAACTCTCTGTATAGCTTACAGCCACAACTCAGACACAACTGCGATTTTCCTCTAACCCCAACCCCACATCGTATGCAAGGTAGCGGACCAAGGCTTCCACTTCGAAAGCTTTGCATATGATACCCTCGGAACTCCTTTCTGCATGATTTGTTACACGGGGTCACTGATCCTATCATTACCCCTATTGCAATGATTCATTATATAAAAAACTTTCTATTTAAATACTTGTTTAAATTTTAGCATGAAGGAGTTCGAGATATTATCGAAAATTAAGCCCTGGAAAAATGCTAAATTTAATCTTGGTAGAGTCTCTGATAAACCAAAGAGTCTAATAGGTGATAGAACCACGATAAGCAAATTTCGGAATTGTTTTAATGAATTCAAGCGCGATGGAGCATCTCACTGTTGGTCAACATTTCGAATTGATGGTAGCGAATGAATAACGAAAGAGCAGCAGTGATAATCTCACATCTTGGGCGATAAAGGTATTTTTTTAGAATAAAATTCATTATCCACTCAGACACGGGAGATTGGATTATCAGAAATAAATTTGAACCAATCTTGAAGGATAAAAGAACCGTCGCTGTGAGTCGAGATTCCAAACCAGGAATTCTGACTGGAATTGACAAACCGTATTACCAAAGATCTTATCCTGTAACCGCAGTTGTTTATGGGATATATCCGGTAAATGATAAACCGAGTATTGAAAAACTAAAACCAATGAAACTGTCGCCGCTGACATTATCAACGAGGATAAACGGTGTAGCAGAACGAATAATAGAACACTTCACAAACGAGCTGCGTGGAAACAAACTGACTGATCTAAGACGGAAAAAATAAATGAATGGGAATTAACAGTTAGGAAGAACGGAGCATCAATTCAGGATATAGCCAAATTAGAAACATCATTAAGATTCCCAGTAACCGTAGCGACGATAACCGGCGAGATATTACACGAATCGAAATATAAATCAAAAGGAGCTCCAATCAAAATTATTGATCATAACGAACACGCATGGACATCTGCAGTAACAATATTCCCGCGAAATAGAACAACAAAATATATACCCACGGAATTCTCTGAGAAAAAATTATTCGATTTTATTTACCAGTTGAGTAAAAACGATCCGGTGTCAGTGTGGTTACTTCACAGCGCTGAAAACCCTGAGGGTGGATTCGATCAGTTTGTAAGACTCAATGGAGAATTATACCGTACCGAAGCCCTCCATGACAAGATGAAAAAACTAGCTAGTAGCTCGAAAAATTTCGACGACGAAAAATTACTAACAAACTGTTTTACAATTCCGTCGGTTGCGGCTCATTTTGCAAGAAAGAAAAATACGTGGAAACCAACGCGAGCTGAATTTTTATCCGACATCAAATCAAGCTGCATTGAATATAACCACGGCGGATTATGGAATACAAAATACAACCCTGAAACCATTATTTCGGTTGATATAGTCGCGTGTTACCCAGGGAGTTTTCTCGGGTACGGAGAATGCGCTAAGTACTTCAAGCGATTTGGACATCCCACCTATGAGATGGCCCGCGTTGCGATTAATGGACCACTACCTGATTTTGATTTAACCGGATTCGCTCGAGTGGTATCATTTGCATTGGCTAAAAGACTTCATCCGTGCTGTTATGTTTGGATAGGTAAACATATATCTGAAAAACACTGGATGCCAATAGTGCTATTACGGTATATGATTGATTCTGAAATGCTGATATCGCTGATTGTCAGTGAAGCGATAATATCATATCACGCGCAGACTGAGGTTTGGTTACCACAACCTAATCTTGATAGCTTAATCAGCGAAAACAAAAAACAATTTCCCGATCTCGACGAAGAAAATATCATGTAATGGTCCAAACAGTTATTTGAAGTTAGGATTAAAGACGCAAAGGATCTTGGTAGAAGAATAATTGGTAAGTTCACTCAGGGTGGAAAATACGACAATAACAGATATTCTTCACGGTTGATTATAGATAGCGTTGAGTACGATTTTATTATCGCGGATATAACATCTAAGGGTATATACGTGCATCGTAAAGACGCTTTCTTGTCCGATGGAACAAAATTTGGTACAATTGTTACTTACGCAGACGGAGAAAATCTTCAGTATACACATTTGAGGGCGTCTATGCTAGCTTATGTTTCTATCAATTTATTTTCGATGATAAATAGATTTCCTGACACAGCAGTTAGAGTCGCCACTGATTCATTTTACATAGACGCGAAACACAGCAACGTAGTGGCAAAATTCACTAATTCTGACGAGAGTTGGGGATCATGGAGAATTAAGCGGGAAATACTGCATGATTATTCCAAGTCAGCAGATGTTACGATTGAAGATAAATATTTGAACAATAATCATATATCAGAACTATCTAATGCAATGCAGATATCTGATCCAATATGTAGATATAGTTTATTTAAACGGCTGTGGCGGGTCAGGAAAGACGACTCGTGCGATTGAATTATTTCGTAGAAACGCTAGCGTTTCCAAATCAAACATGATTGTGCTAACACCAACACACAGACTCGCCATAGAGATGAAACAACGAGGGGTAAATGCCTGTACTTATCATAGTTTCTTTCGATGGAAAGGCGATGAATGGACTCCTGATCGAATGGGTGAGAAATTTATTCCTGAAGTCATTATTTGGGATGCGATATGCACGGTGTCGTTAGATGTATTACAAAAGTTTCACGAGTGGTTATTACTACCGAATACAAAAGTCGTCATGTGTGGCGATCATGGCCAACCACCACCATTTATCGATTTATCGCCACATGATTGGCTAAAGAATTTTGTAGACTATTATGAAGAAATTAACACCGATCATAGAGCACTTGATGAACAATTACGCGTGTTCAAGAAACTAATCAGATTACAACCTGATAGAATTCAGTTTGAGATAGCGCGTGAAATAATTTCAGAAACACCATTAAAAGATTTCTGGGAAGCGTGGAGACCAAACGATTTCATAATCGCAAGTAGAAAAATAGTCAGATACACACTTCAGATGAAGTTACTTGAATTGCATAAAGAAAAATATGCAACACTTCTAGTACCGTTGTGTTATAGGTCTTCGGATACACGAAAACAGAATATTGAAGTTGATATTCCAGGAGAGCGTGAAAAGCAGAATTTAGTGTTAAATGATATTGTGTTTGTTGATATCAGCTTCGTCGAAGATGCATTGCGTGTTGATAAATCCCCATGGACGCTTGGTTACGCAGCGACGATACATTCTTCACAGGGATTAACTATATCAGATACAATTGTTTGGATGGTGGATAATCACATCGAGTGGTCGAATTTAGTTTATCTCGCAGTGTCCAGAGTATGAAGAATAAATCATCTTCGAAGAGTTGTCCTGACAGAGTCAGGCTATGATAATGACACTACAATAAGTGATATTGTCAACCTTGACTCTGTCAAGGACATAATCAGAAAAAAACTTTCTGGTAATAAACAGCAGGATAAAAAAGTAACAGAGAATTTGATATTAATGCTGAATTAATAATTACGCTGAATCAATAACAGAATAAACACTGTGCGAGTTGCAATTGTATAATGCGTTGGAGTTGGTCGGATAGGGATTCTCGACAATTTACCGTAGATAGAAAAGATAGCAGCGTAGGTCATACTAGAGATAATGTGATGCTGACTTGTCTTGAATGTAACAGACGAAGAAGCGCTAGTTAAGACCACGTGGTGGTAATTGAGTATCCTCGGGAATTACTTGTAGTTGTTCACGAGTAAATCCTAGCTGAGGAGCAGTTGAATCCAATCTATAGATTGCTGGTCTACCCGTGGATCGTGTTATACTAGATATTTTATGTGCAGTAACACTCCAAATAGGATCAGTAGCTCTTTTTTTACCACCTTCGAGCTCTCCTGGATCATATAAATACCTAACAGTGACATTACCGAGTTTTGGTTGTTTTGAAAAATCTTTTTGCGGTTGTACTGGTATAGACTTCTTTTAATCGCTTTGTTAGGTTTCATGTTGATTGTTCGAGTAATCTCATTATTCAGCGCGGTAATTACACCTGGTAATCTCTTGACCCATTCACGGGATCGTTTATCCTGAATAAATTCCTTAGCATATTGATATCCGAATAACCGCTCAGCAAGTGTCCGATTAAATTGTTCAACCATTGCCTGATCGCGATGTAGTGCAGTATGCCTTAGTCTGATGTTGACATTATGATGCTTCATTGTTGATAACACTACACTCTGAAATTCCTTGCCAGGATCAACTTGTAATAGATTTGGCCAACGCAGAGGACCCCTACGATAAATCCTTTCAAACGCAGAAGCCACTTCAGTTGATTTTTTTGTTTTTAGCGGCTCTGATTGTTTGTATCGACTCGCAACATCAACTACGGTTAACGCGTATTTGTAACCACCATCATGCGGCAGAAATAATATATCAGACTGATGAACTTCATTAGGAACGGTCACATCAAAATGCGAGTAGTTAATTTGTTTAGGCGGTGGTAGATAAATTTGCCATATCGCCTGTTTGGATAACCAATCCGTTGCAGTGGTATATTTCACCTTCGCGGCGCTAGCGAGTTTACCAATTGCTGTTTTACCCCTCCAGTATCTTCTTGGAGAATAATAAATAGATTCCATGTTGTTATTAATTACCAGCACCTAACATCAATTTACCTTTCATAGCCGATTTTACTAACCATGAAGCCAATATTTCTTTGAAGGAATTATCAGTGATAGAATTCAACGCATGAATCAATTTCACATCTGCGATATGTCTGTGTTGCAGATTACTGCTTTTATAAGCAACATCATGGGCATGACACGCCTTATCAATAGCGTTTATTGGTTCTTCACGATGTCGTGGTTGGTTTTGATCATTGAATCGGATATCGAGTCTCGTCCCGGGTCCACAATAACTATACCCTGGAAGGAGTTTTTCTCCCGGATATTTTGCAACTGGTATTCCCGGTAATTTTCCTAACTTGGCTGCAATATCACTTCCTCGTTTTATTTTAAATCCTTGATTTTATCAAGGGAAACAAATCTAAAAATTTTTGTACCACATTGTACACACTTACCAGAAAGTGCTGATCGGTTATTTTTAGTTGTAATCGTCGTCAAGTCATCTGTGCCAGTACGCGCCTTACACTTCACACAATATAGATACATAATTTATATATAATAACATGAATGTAATTGATTATTCAGCTACCCGACGACGGGAACCTATTAAACACCATGCGATGTTGCCGAATTCAATTAGAATGATTATAACCGGACCATCTGGAAGCGGCAAGACACAACTGCTACTTAATTTGATAACGAGCTGGATGAAATGGAAGAAGTTATATTTAGTCGCCCCGAGTGTAGACGATCAACAATGCTATGAAGTGTTAAAGAATGCTAACGAGAGAGCAATATAAATCAACGGCGAGGGTATTATTGAATTTATAACCGATATCGAAGAAGCACCGAGCATTGATGATATCGATGGAAGTATTAACAACTTAGTAGTATATAATGATGTGATGTTAGATAATCAAAAAAACCCTGCCAGGATATTTTCCAGAAACAGGCATAAAAACACCGACGTGATATATGTCACTCAACAGTACACTCAAATACCAAAGGTGATAAGAGATAAGTGCAATTTATTGTGTGTGTTTAACGGAGTTGATACTCATAAGCTACGAAATATTTTGCAAACTTGGTGCGGCGGTGATATGGATCATAATCGATTTAGAAATTTCTTTAGTCACGTTCAGTCAATCCCACACGGATTTGTGACGATAAATTTATCAGATCCTTGGACACGATATCGTGTCGGACTTGAAAAAATATTCGGTTAACCCATAGCAGCAGAGGGGGTGAATGACAAGGACGTTGGGGTCGACGAGGAAGCCTCAGTTAGCCTCGTCGACGCTTTTTATTTTACACTTTACGAGGAAGCCTTAGTTTGCCAATCGACGCCTACAAAAGGTTGTCGGATTCATCCCCTCTGCTGCTCCCCTTGAGGCTAGATCGTCCCACTATGTTTGAGTCTAGTTCGTCCCAAGCTGTTTTTTACTGGATTTCCCATTGAGGCTAGATCGTCCCATATTACTACTACCGTTTTCTGATGATGATTGCAAGAACACTGATGGGTAGCGAGAGTAGGAAGGATGAACAATAATTCTACAATTTGTTTTGTACACTAGGCATATTTTCATTTTTGAAAATATAGTGGAGAGATTTCTTTAAAAAAGTGAAATATTTAACATTTCCTCAGAACAAAAGCATAACTCTTTAATTTAGAAGTGCTGATATAGTAATATGGCATTTACTTTCACAACACACGCTTTATTAAATATATTGAAAAATCTCATTTGGAGGAAAACAAATTGAGATGTTTAGTGATACTGAACACAATCTACACATGTACATGTTTTTTCTTCTTCTATGATTCTGGACAACGACAACGAACATTATGTCATAGCGGACACCTCCATTTTATGGTATCTTGCCCATAAAAAGTATTTATTAGACAGTTTTCTTAAACTGGTAGCTACGTTGATAGTATTGGTCATTCAACCCAATGGTTTGATACACGTCTAAACTAGCCAGCATTAGCCTACTCGATGTGTCAATTGGAAATGATGTTTAGATCCAATTTGCTGGACATGACATAGCCAATAACGTGTAAAACGTGCCGCTTAACACCTACCAAGTATAGAAATTATTATACATGTACGATGTTGACTAATGTCTATGAATTCAATTTAGATATGCATGTATCCACGTTATTCTGGACCTGGATTGTTGAACATCCTTTCCTTAATGATAACAAAGTGTTCTTATACCTAAGTATTTCATAATAGAGCCAGTCGCATTGAGTAATTCGGTAGACAGAGCCAAAAGGCCATTTTAATAATTATAAATCTGAATGGCATTATGTTTCGTTATATTGTGAATCAAGCGTATCAAGTCAGTACCTTGAATCTGAAGCCAAACATTCTCGGCATGAATTGAGATATTGATAAGCTTCTTACTCGAGAGACTATCATATCAGTACATAAAACCTATCAACTGATTTATAAGAATATCAGTACACTTCACATGCTATTACACAGCAGTCTACAACGATAAGTATCGCATTACTGTTAAAACAACACAGGTACGTTAACACCCATTCAGAACTGTTGACGAAACTTCAACAAATGAACAAAAATTAGTGATGAATTGCTAACTGATATTCAGGCAAATATCAACTATGGTCAAACGTTGAAGATCGATACAATTGTAATAGGACCATATTGATCCTGGTTACATTTTAAAACTTGCGAAATAAGTTAACAATTGCTTAAAGTATCAGGTAACAAGCTTGAATGCATGCAAGAAAATACCCCAAAATTTTGTGTTATATATAATGTGCTATTTCTACCTAGTTTCTTATATATTTTCTAAAAATGTGAATAGTTTTCCTTAAATTAGAAAACAGTGCGGATTAATTGCAAATTCTGCGTGAATAACCGGTTGTGAGGAGGCACGAAATAAGAAGTTCAAAGTTTTCCTACTGATATACGCTCCTAGCATAACGTGACTAGTGTGCATAGAGCATCATGAAATAACAATATATACATTTACATCAATTAATAATATATAGTCAAATAAATAACAATATATACACTAAAGTGAAATAACAATATATACACTTATATCAAACAACAATATATACTGTATTTTTAAAAGCTGGTGTTGTCTATAAGATAACAATTAAATCTCCCTCTTAATATCCCTTCCAGCTTTAAATAAACCTGCTTGAATACCTCAAAATATGAATTTAAAGGACCTACATAATCCCATACTCTCTCCCAACCCCTATCCCCCCAAAAAAATGCGGTACACGTAAGAGGAATACCCATTCTTATATTTTGGTCAGGTGAAAATTATTAATTGCCGTAAAAGCTAACAAAATATATTGAAATTATTAAAATTTGTTTTCTAACAGGAATTCAGCTTATATTTATAGAAGTTTAAATTCAAGTATTCTACACAGACACTGAGATTAATACATTGCTTTTATGATTCCGACAATTATTAAAATAACTTCGAATTCTTCCACGATGGGGCAGAAGGAGCAATCAATATTCTCTCCATTAGACAGGTGTTTAAATATTCAACTAATAATTTTGAATCGTGACAAGTGTAACAGAATTGTTACCGAGAGGAGGGTGGATTAAATGAACAATACAAACACAATTTGTGAAAGAAAATATAAATTTATGTAATAAATTATAAATGAAAAAAATACAGATGTAACAACACAATAATTCATGCACTCAACCCACAATTACACTCACAACCATTCACAATACATGAACAAATTAAATATTAATACAAAAGGAATCTCAGATGTAAAGGGATCTCTTGGACTATACACAGATCCAAGGATCCTTTACGAAAGTTAAATTAATGCAAGTATAAATTACGAAAAATGAACACAAACGACAAACTATACTATCGCACGATGGATTGCGATAACTAGCACGACCATATACTTGTATTCAATCAAGTTGCTAGCTTTTATTGATATCTATGCGATCACTTGAAATATTATTGTGATCTGACATAAGCATGCAAATACAACAATGTATTAAATTGTATTACAATTTCAATACACATATGTGTCTCGACCCCGTATAACCGCAAGATTCAGCAACAGTTGAATCGTCTCCCAGTTTCCCCGAAAACCTAGGGTTGACCAATACTATTATCGGACGTTTCCCTTCACGGATCCACCACAGTTATACGTTCAGACAACATACAACATCTACCAGAACCAACGGTTCCTCACTACCCTAGATGTCGACCCGGATGTTTAACAACTCAGACAGCTCCGACACTCGGACTTCTAGCTTTCCGGATATTTACACGTTACACAGATGTTGACGAACAGACAGTTCGACACACAGACAGATACTTCAATTCCGTTTGCACAAATTAACGGCACAATCACATTCAGATATTTATACAGAGATGTTCCGGAACAAATAATAGATGTCCCACAACAAATCAGACGATATCAAAGACGTTTATCAAAAGATGGTATCAGATGTGTTAACAGCTACGGTATCAGAAATGGTATCAACTACGTTAGCAGCTACGGTATCAGAAACATTGACATCTACGGTATCAGATCTACGGTATCAGATCTACGGTATCAGAAACATTGACATCTACGGTATCAGATCTACGGTATCAGATCTACGGTATCAGAAACATTGACATCTACGGTATCAGCGATTATCAGATCTATGGTAACAGCGATTGTCAGCTACAGTATCAGAAACACGGTAACAGCTACAATAAACAAAACCAGACTAATAATAGTTGTCTCAAAAATAATCTAAGCCGTAGATTACGATATTGCATTTAAAATCTAATAGAGACTAGTAATTCCAAATATTCCACTTTTAATTGCAATAAAAGCATCATTATACGAAATGATAATCTGAATAAAATTCACAATAAAACGAAAATGTAAATTTAACACTCACCCCTTTGGCTGGAGATTGCAAGACGAGCTTATCTATCCTTCGATTAGATATTTTGGTTCCCGTAATTATTATGAGAAATATCTCGCCTTATATACTCTCTATAGGTGAACATAAATCACATCGAGCTTGCCGTGCACCACGTGAAACGAGTATTTCGGATTTCATGTAAATAACAAACTGGCACATGCAAATCGTTACACGCCACTTACCTTGGAGAAAACCACTTAATCACCCCAGGTAATGCGTGTACGACGAAATCAAGAAAATGGTGAGTTTCGTTTGCAATTCAAGAAGAACAAAAATCAGTTCAATTTTCGCCTAATTCTGTGACAACAAGGAGACCCTGTAATTGCTCTAAAAGATAAGCAGTTTAAATGTATTGCATAGCAATTACTTGAATATTGAATTATGCGCATTATACCATTTGAACATACATTTCAATCATTCTGTTTATTCCAAATCTTTAACTTGGATAATTTGATTTGGTATAAACAGTGTGGCCCGAATGATAGAAACATATTTACAGTTTATAAATTAAGTTTTTAATAACATTAAACCATGCGGTAATTTCTTATTACTCAAAGGATAAGAGTTATTTACAGAATTTATGAAGTAAATCCTTATTCTGTTCGCCTGATGCAAGATAAATTAAGAATCAGAAAAAGTTGATCTTATAACGTGTGCCAAATGCTATCTTAAAACAAAGTATTTATAGAACATTTTTTATGCGTGTCTATGGTCCTATTTTTAGCTTTCTGCGAAACATTATCTATTTCCCCAAATTGTTTCGTCATGCTGTGCATAGCCGGTCCTAAATATTTCGTTACTAGTTGAAAGAATAACTAAAAATCTGAAGTGAGAGTAATTAGGAAAATACTGTCTAATCACTGATTACGACCACTACTAAGAGACCACTAGTCTCAAGAGGTCATGAACCTGCATTTTAAATTTTACGTTTTAGTTGTTTAGAAGAGATTTACTTTAGAACCATCTATCAACAGAGATCATGTTTGACTTCGCAAAGATAATCTCTTTAGAAAGGTTCGATTAAACCCATACCACTCATCCAAAATGCATACCGCGTTGGCAATCAATAGTATACACCTTGTATACCTAACCTTTCACGAATGACATCTCGTTGCGGTGCAGTCAGCAAACTTAGCAAACGTACAGCCCTTTTTGGATCATTTGGGGAGGGGGGGTCTCTTAAATTTATTCCTGGGGACCCTATGAGCACGGCATTTGGAAAAAAGTATTAAACAAGTTTTATATGATACTAAACTTACAAATTTCTCCATCCATTTAAAATTGCTTTCTCTTTGTGAAAATATTTTTTAAATTACTAATGCCAAGTTGGATGGGGAGGGACATGAGACATTCTAAATTAGTCCAATCGGCCAAAGGCCAGCCATGATAATTAGCAACGGAAGGAGTACCTTCTTTATGTAAGAAACAAACATGAGACAGATGCTTTGTATATGAGACAGATGCTTTGTACGTCAACAATGAAAAAGCCATCATTAAAAAGTTAACATAAGTTTCTACCACATGTTTTAATATCTTAATGAAAACGACGAGGATTACGTAATAATTGGTTCAATGATGATGGCACTGACGACGATAACGAAAATGCAATTAACGAAGCTACATTTCACATGAAACATAGTTTAGTAAAATGCTGTGACACAGGCAAAAGTTCATTGTGCCACGTAGTCAAATAATTGTATATGGTTCAGCATTCGGTTTCATTTGTTTCCCATTCTGAATCTGAAAATACAGAGTCATTATCAACTTTTCTGGATTTAACTTTCCATAACAAAATGTTTCTTTTCAAAATTTCCTCATATTTTGAGTCGTCACGTTTGATTTCCTCTTCACCAGATCGAGTCTGGTTGAATCTGACCGACACCGAGCGAGGCCGCGTTGTCGTTGTGGACAATGAAAAAACTGGAATGTCGGATATACTGTCATTCAACTCGCTTACACTCTCTGTAGAGCCGCCCAAGGAACTTCCAGTCTTTGTAGAAAAAAACACAAAACACCATAACTTATGGAAATGTTATAAATGCTGTGGTACTGTATATCAAACTGGATACAAACCAGCAATATTTTGAATTGTTTAAGTTTAAAAGTGTTTTTAAATAAATAATATCGTGCACCAAACTTGAACGATTTTTAAAATTTGTTTTAAAATTATACGACTTCTAATGCTTGTGAGAAAGGAAATACGCGAAGTACCTGTATTCATAAATTCTCTACAAATAGGAGTTATAATAAATACCTAGATTATATTTATTTTCTTTGCTTGCAGTGAATAACTGACATATTTCATAGAATGGGAACAAATTCATAAGTTTGTGACGTAGGATGTGAAATATATACTTTATTCACTCGGAACCAACAAATTATTTTATTTTATTTTAATATTTTTGTAATGCTCAAATGCAGCTAGCTAAAATGTGTAATAGGTTGAAATAGCAGATTTTTCAAAGGTAATACCGTTTATGCTCTGCTGTGTTTTGTTTATATTCGTACAGAAAATATGATTAATAATTTAATTGTAATTTAAAATTCAATGTATCTAACATATTTCAGAAAAGTACACTGCGGGATGCAAACCCGATCCTCCGGCCTAACAAATCGCCTTACTTCTTGCCATAGAAAGAAATTGGTGATACGGCTTATGAAAATCTGGTTAGCATGTTATCGATATCCGTTGACCGCTGTTAGCAAATAATTTTGATCATACATTCCGATGAATTACCAAAATTATTTGTCCTGAAAAATCCAGTAATGCGGAAGCTAACATAAAATAAAATATAATAACTAATCATCTTCGCTAGAGTTGAACTCCTCGGTGGTATTAGAACTGCGCCTCTGTGGTAAGAAGTTACAATATCGGGGTACACTCTGTTGTCGGACTAGATGTGTCTGTCGTTCAGCCATGGGAAGTCTACCGCCCGAATAAGTCGCATTCAAATTGGTCGCATGTTTGTGGAAATTGTACCTAATAGCCATTACTATGTAATGGAGCTGCTTTTACCAAACGCCTTGATAAAATATGTCTTGAAGGCTATTAAAATATCTTCGCGATCCCTCAGCATATTCATTTTTCTATTTTCCATCAATGATATATTTTGCTATCTTAAAAGCAATTTTGAAAATAATGAACATCTGTGTACATAAGGAGTTGATGGATTTTTTCTTCTTTTTCTTTTGCAACATCATTGGCCTGGATTTGAACGATTACATGAGGCAAAACAGATGCCGTCGATTATTTCCAGAAAAATCTCTTTTTGCTTTGACGAAGGCCAACAGATCGTAATTGATGAAGAAAATGCACGCATGAAAAAAAAAACTTTAGCAAGACATCTATATCCTCAATTTAACGTTTCACCTCCCTAGTGTTTTAAAAATATTAAATCCTGGTTCTATAATTACTAATTGTATAGACTGCTGCAGGCAACATTTAAACATAATCCATCATTATGCTGTTTTTTTAAATTTTGTTTATATAAACATCTGACAGAGTACACTCTAAATATTTGGAAAAGGTCGACTGGGATGTATTATAATTTTCAACCACACAACAGATTTCAAGTTCTGTTATAATGTTAACACGCGTGACAGCGAAGATAGTGATACAGTGGTACCTTGACTTACGAGTGTCCCAACTAACGAGTTTTTCGAGATACGAGTCGTCTCTCGGCCGATTTTTTGCTTTGAGTTGAGAGCTAAAATTCGGATAACGAGCCAGCTTCAGATACCCCACCGCTAGTTGGAGCAGCGAACATCACAGAAGCGGATGATGTCCATTGAATTAAAGAAAGAAATTATTGAAAAACATGACCAAGGTGTGCGTGTAGTCGACTTGACGAAGCAGTACGACTGTAGCACTTCCAGTTCCACGATCTGCACCATAATGAAGTAGAAGGAGTTAAAAAGGGCTATCACGCCAGCCGAGTGCGTTAAAATAATTAATAAACAGCGGAAATCTCGCCATGAAAATATGGAGAAGCATCTGATGGTGTGGTTGACGGAGAAGCAGCTCGCAGGAGATACTTTGACGGAGGCTATACATGTAATCTGATAGAAGGCACGAGCTATTTACGCTGATTTGCTGCAGGTTCTCTTCCTTCCACCCAACACCACCCTTATTCTGCAGCCCATGGACCAGCAGGTGATTTCTAATTTGAAGAAGCTCTTCACCAAGTACCTGTTTTGCTGCGGATTTGAGGTGACGGAGAGCACAAACATTACCCTTTGAGAGTTCTGGAAGGACCACTATAACATCGTGATATGCCTCAGAATTATCGATATTGCTGTGTGTTTTGAAGGTCCGGAACGGATTAATGCCATTTCAATTCATTCCAATGGGGAAATATGATTTGACATACGAGTAATTTCAGTTACGAGCTCCATCACGGAACGAATTAAACTCGTATGTCAAGGCAAAACTGTATATTTTTCTGTTGACCGATTTGATAACGATTTTAAATCAGTTTACACGATGCCTTGATTCTGTTCAATTTCTTATTTAGTGTTTTCTTTTTCTTATGACACTTCGAGGATCAAAATTCGAGATGAGTCACTGAAATGTATTAGAACTTTATATAACATACACATATATATTGCTACAAGCCAGGGGTCTTTACTTGACCGAGCGGTTGTCAAACCCTGGCGCGGTTCCCGCTAGAAGTCATAAGTTTACCCCAAATTTCGAGAGACTTCCTTACATTTTAAAGTTGTAAACTAGAAAGCTCGACGTGTCCGTTCAATACATAAATTTTATTCTAATTTATGCAAGTCCACATATCTCTAGCCTGTTCAATATCTATAAATCACACATCTGAATGGTTTCTCTTCATCAAGTTTCCCTACCGTCAGCAGTTCACGAAGTAGAAGCTATACAACTCTCCCCATAACATGGAACTATTTTAACTCTACTCCCTTAGGCCAGTCAACGTATCCTTTATAGGCTTTTTGTCGCCATATCACTGCATGGGAAAGTATAATTCGTATCAGTGAAAATAATTATTGTCCAAATTAAATTGTTATCTTTGTAAGACTGAATAATAAAAGACAAGGGTAATTACAGTGAATGTTATAAAAGGGCATAAAATAGTTTCGTAAGCTATGTGCATTTTCATGTACAAAAAATTGTTTTTCAGAGAACAACACAATATTTTTAAAATACTTTTTAATAGGACACGTTCCTTTAAAAATTATAAAAAATAGTTCTAAATTTATGTTACAAATTGTTAGAATAATGTATATTACAAGTTAAGTTATACATTCTCTCTGAAGAAAAAGTGATTCGTGCATATTTTCTTTGTTTTACAAAAATATAAATAAAATTAATCTGGTCATTTAAATTATTTAGTTTTCACGTGGTGTTACACTTGAAATGCAAAATAAAAGGTCAGACGATTATACTGCTATTATATTCGTACTTTTACACTTGAACTCAGATCAAAGATTATTTGATCGCGATTTATTCATTCAAAGCGTTTATTACATCAAGTTTACATTTTGATAAATTATTTTAACTGTTGATGTAAAACACAACTTGCGAACAAGGTGACTGATAATATTCAAAGTTAATTTGCTTTCTTATTCTTCCAGGCATCAAAGTTATTGATTAATTAGAATCCATCATGCACTACTTTTTATTTGATTTTAACCTTCTTAAACTATGAACGAATAATACAATAAAATCTCATAATTACATTTCCTTAATTTGTTTTAAATTTTTTTGTCAGTATAGTATTGCAGGTCGAAATAGTTTAAGTTTTACCCTACAAGACTTAAATGTTTGTCTTGTAATTTAGGCATGCAAATCACCATGTAAAATTTGATTGTTAGTACTAATAAATACAAATGAAGACAAATCAATATCAGCGAATTTGACTCATACCTGATTAATGTTGATCAGTTGAGACATTATTTTCATAATTCAAGTAGATTCCTTATTTCTGAAAGCAACTTTGCTTATATAATGAGATACACCAACTACCACAAAAAGGACATGCATTATGTAACACAGTTTTGGTTCTGACGAGACAACTGGAAAAAATGTTGATGTGTTCCAAACAAAAGAGAGCACTCCTCCATATAAGAAGAACTGCAGAAATAGGCGAAAACTAGAAAATTAGTTTGTTTAACATAATGTAAGATAGATAGAAGATGCAACAAATGAACGCAATATTTGTTTACAAAAGGACCTAAATTGCAAAACAAACATTTAAGTATAGTTAGTATACTTTCTTTATATTATATACAAGTATATAAATGTGTAAGTTAAAATAAAAATATTTCATATAAATTTCTCAAGGCTAAACTGCTAACTGTAGGTGCTTAACCAGTTGCCTCACTCGGTTTCTGTTCCTATATATAATTGAGTTATCAGAATACCATATTTGTTTGGAATACTGTTTTGCGAAAGTAGAATCGAACCATTTGATTCAAAACATGGGGTACAGTAGAGCATGTTGATAAAGAGTCAAAAACAGTTTTCTAATTGGCACAAAAATAACATACATGCATGCATGCATACATACATACACACACGTACGTACGTACGTACGTACGTACGTACGTACGTACATACATACATACATACATACATACATACATACATACATACATACATACATACATACATACATACATACATACAAGCTATTCCTTTGCACAGTTTATTATTCTCACAGTTTTCTCCTGTCTGTGTGTGTGTATGTGTGTGTGTGTGTGTGTGTGTGTGAGAGAGAGAGAGAGGGAGAGAGAGAGAGGGAGAGAGGGGAAGGGGATATTTGTAATGTAGATTAAAAAAAAAATTTTTTATAGCGCACTTCTAAGTGACTAGAAAAGGTATGGATACGATAGCAGCTTGTTTCAATAATATTTCATTTTAATATGCGTTGTATATAAATCGGGACTCTGTCAAGCCGCCCTAAAAAATGATATTTACTATATGCCAGGAGAATTTTAATAGTCTCTTCAAACGTTCCACATGTTTTTTTCTGTATCTTTCTCCTTTATAAAGACAATCCACATACTTAGATAGTTCTGTACTTCTGAAGAACATGTGTATCAAATAGATAAAGGTCACTTTCAATATTAATCATAACAACTTTTGTTTTAATAAACAGAGCTTTGCGGCTTTAAACGGCTAAATGCTGCTGTGACTTTAATGTTAAAATCAAATCTTGTAAGCTCTTCAACAATATTTATTTATATTCTTCGATATAATCAGTTTTAATCTTCCTTTAAATATTTGATATTTCCGACGATAACACTTTTTCTTTTATCTACATTAACTTGTAAATTCTATTAAGTTTCTAAATTCTTTATCATGAACATATGACCTTGAATATACACCGAAAGTATTATTGTGCCATCAGCATATATAAGAAGGAATGTTTAATTCTAGGGATTGAATAAAATAATTTATCATATTCATTTCGATATCATTTACATATAATGAAATAGCAGAGTAAAGAGGGTTACAACATGCAATATATATATATATATATATATATATATATATATATATATATATATATATATATATATATATATATATATATATATATATTTCAGAATAATTTTGACTTTAACTCCTCTGAAAATTCCACGTAAATTTTCTTTAAAAATAATAGGAAATAAAAATTCATTCTAGCTGAGAGTTTAATTATTAAATGAATGTACAAAGAACCTTACATTTGAGGTAATCACAATAAGTCTTGATTAATATTAACAACCTATCTTATGCGAGATATGTGAATGGATTTTCCAGCTGCATGATTTTAAAGGATAATTATAAAAACCCTTAAAAAATGGATTCAAAAATTTTAAGAAAAATATAAGTCAAAATGACTTACCAGTTCTTTCTTTAAAGCTTTAAGTGCCGTGTTAATTCTTTCTGTGGCCGCGTTATATTCAGAGGCCGGGTTGATAATTATAACAGCTTCCATGTTGAAATCTTCAGGGATTTTTTTTTTAGATGAGCAAGTATTTATTGTAAAAATAGGTTACAAAGTAGGTACATTTGCATAAAAAGTAATTGCCAATGGTAAGAATATAAAATCAAGCTTTTCTTTATCATTTTGGTCATTGTGTATATACATTTACATAAATGTAAAAAAAAATGGTAAGCTTTTCAAGTCCAGGAAGTTCCCTCTTATCTCAGGGCTAATTAGGATTCTTGAATACAAATAAACATTGGCTTCTTTACAAATTTCAAGATAAAAATAAATGCAAAAATCTGTTTATATATGTCAGTTTTGCAGTAAAAGTTACAATTTAGCAAGAGTAAGTTATATGCTATATGATACATTTTAATCATTGCAAGGTATAATCTGCAACACCGGACTGAAGATCATCCAATAGCTGCTCTATGTGATACATCTGCTGACAATGGGGAATGCCAGCCTAGTTCGTTTGGAAAACATTCAGTTATTCTCAGCAACACTACTGCCAAAATCACTTGAAAATGTTGTTATCTCGCCATACCTGCTCGAGAAGGTCATCCTGGATACAGTTTAGTGGCCAGTCTCTTTGTCGAAGCAGTAGCACTCTTGGAAAGGAGGTGCATACAGGTGCAAGGTTACTGCCTTCTCTGTATAACTGGGATTCACAACTCTATGTAAGCCAATGCTATCATCAATGTAAGCGACCTCATTTGTGTTGAATGTGGATGTACTTCTGCTCTCCAAACCATGGTGTCCAGGCTGTGATGTCAAATCCTAATGCTGTGATGGCCAGTCATATAGCTCCTCCTGCACACTTCCCTCCAATACCTTCATGAAGCAGTGGGAGTTGGCATGATAATGTATTCTGCTTCCCTTGTTCTTATTCCAGCATAACAGGATGAGGTTGAATTTACCATTTCCCTCATCCACCAAATGTCTTGTGTATTCGTGTTGATCAACAAATATCGCAAATCTCCCCCATTCTTCCGAGTTACTTATATACCTGGTCATTAGGGATTTTACAGAGTCAATATCCACAGTGTCAAGGGCGAAGATTTCTCTCAATTCCGATATCAAAGCAGTTAAAGTCTGGATATTCCTACCCACTGCCATTACTTCGTTTGATCAGCAGTCTTGGAGTAGGAATACTCTCTTTGTCGTCTGCTTACTAAATGCGAAATGCGGGAGTGACCGCTGTATTTATAGGTATAACGGTTCCAATTGTGCAAGTCCATGTGGGTGGAGCTTAAGGTGTATGGAACATTGCAATAAAAAAAGACAACAACACTAGCTATGATTGGTGGATTATGTAACAGTGCTATTTTCTATTAGGCTTAAAAAAGTTTAGCCTCTTGACAACATGTGAATTGATGCTAATTCTTAAATAGATCAAATTTTTTATTTTTTATTATTTTTTGAAAATGAAATATACATGACTGAAAATATGTATGTTGTGACTAGATAACTCCTACCCCTGTCTAGTTTAAGCAGAGTTAACTCACTTAAATGCACAACCTAACATTGTTCTCTATAACAGTGTGTGAGATGCACTCTAAATTAGGATAGAAAATATATTTATCTCTCCAAATATTAGCATTGAGTTCTATAGAAAAACAATTGGTACCGTGATACCTAAAATATAATACCAGCTTCACTGTGTATCCATAGTAACAAGTATACATAGCCACCATTTCTATACTGTCATAGTGTCATTTGGTTAAACAATGGATATTGAGATGTTTTGGTCTAATATTGACAGATTTTTTCATAGAAAATGTATAAAATAACACACATTAGCTTTGGAATGGGGTTTTTGTAGCAATATCTATAACATATAGACTGATGGCTTTGTCACTGTGCAGTCAGCCCCGATATTAACATACAGGCACCAAAAAATAGTTATGTAAAGATAATATAGTTAGTTTTAGCCAAATAATGACTATTTTATGCGCAAAAGATGAAAAATCATGGATAACATACAACCTTTTTTTATTGTAAACCATGTTATAGACCAGGAGAGAGGACACTCCTGGTCCATGTGTAGATATTTCACTTGCATCACAAATAATATTCTGGTATAAGTATTTTATGCAGTTTGCTAAAGATATGGTATTCATTCCTATTTTGATTTTAAATGTCCTGCTCTAATTGTCTTTTCTTTTTGTAAACTTTTGTGTCTTGAAATTAAAAATGCGATTCTCTAGTTAGTTACATAATCATTCTTGAGGTCTCCACTACATATATAATCCTGGATTTTATGTTCTCACTTTATTAATAATACATTTTTGGATAATTTAATTGCTATGAAGTTAAAGCATGTGTTCTTGAACTCATCTGTATTACATGGATAATATATTGGAGTAAATAAAAAGTACACAGCTTATGTATATAATTCAGTTATCTCCCTTTCCCCAGACATAACATTTCAATAAATAGAAACCCACAATGTTTGTTATGGTGTATGAAAATAAGAAACGATTTGTGACGAATTATATTAGCCCTCGGTCTTGATGCTAATTTAACTAGAAGTACTTTAATAGTTTCTCCCAGTAAAGTTTACAAGTTTGAAAACTGATCCAACATGCTTTGTTTGGTTTAGGGATTTTTCTGCCTAACTGAAGCCCATTATTATTAATGTCTTATTTAGAAGAAATATGAATTACATGCATCTATATTATCTACATTATTTACCCTTTTATATTAGCATGGAATGAACACCCCGTTACCTGATATTTGGTGCCTGTAAGGGATGTTATAGCACAGGTGCCTTTTTTCTTGTCCCTGCAGCTATGGTCCACGGCCTCCAAATATTGTCCAACGTAATATCATCAAGCTCTCGCTTCTCATTTTACTCATTGCTGCTTGTGTCTCCTTTAATTCCAGTATCATTACCTACATCTCCCATTTAGATACACACTTACCTCCTGTTCTTAAATCCAATGGACTCACTATACTCATTGTTAAACTTTAGCCTTTTTCTGTATTTTAGTCCCCATTTTCAACCCCAAATCCAACATAACCACTTAGAAAGCTGTTATCTACTTTATTCGGTGTCAGATTGGCTTATTGCATGAATCAATTGAATTCACTACACAAAGGAGGGAAGCTTTCTATTTTTATGACAAAGAGCCTGGGGAGCTTGACCTTTGTGTGAGGGCTGGAGGTTAGAGAGCACTTTCATATGCTGACAGTGTAAAGTGTTCAAAGCTAATACTTTATAATTAGATTGGGTCATGTCCACCTGTCCCTGTTGTTACTTTCTTTGTTAATGAAACATTATAAGTCCTTTATTTTAGATCAAAATCTCTCTTTAAGAGTAGAACTGGTACATGTTAACCAGTGCGTTTACCTTTGACCTTACTATTAAACAATATGAGATAAGGTGATATATCCGATATCACCAAAGTGAAGTTCGATAAGTGCTAATATGAATAAAACACAACTCATAGTTGAAAGAATTCATTTTATTTCAAAAGATGAGTTTGATAGTGAAGCAAAGGTATGAAAACAAGAGTTCAAACAGCTCAATAACATTTCTATACACAATTATATAGAACATAGCTTAGTACTTCAAAAAATTGTTTTTGACAAGCGAGACTAAGTACATTTGTTAGCTATAGAGTCCCAAACTATTTCACAGATTATTGGAAAAATCAAGGTTTGCTATAGGTGTAACGGTACCAATTGCGCAAGTCCATTTGGGTGGAGCTTCATGTGTAGCTAACAATGCAATCAGAAAAAAAACAACACTCTCTATGATTGGTGGATTATGTAAGAGTTGTACTTTCTGCTAGGCTTAAAAAAAGTTCAGCCTCTTTGCAACATGTGAATTTATGCTGATTATTAAATAGATCAAATTTTGTATTTTTTATGATTTTGTGAAAATGTAATACACATGATTGAAAATATGTATTTTTGACTAGATAACTCCTACCCCTGTCTAGTTCAAGCAGAGTTATCTCTCTTAAATGCAATGGAGTACCTGGTTTTGTCATCGTCAAATTGACAATCTAACGTCTCTATAACAGTGTGTGAGATGAACGCTAAATTAGGATAGAAAATATATTTATCTCTCCAAATATTAGAATTGAGGTTTATGGAAAAACAATTGGTACCGTGATACCTAAAAGATAATACCAGCTTCACAGTGTATCCATAGTAACGAGTATACATAGCCACCATTTCTACACTGTCATAGTGTCATTTGGTTAAACAATGGATATTGAGATGTTTTGGTCTAATATTGACAGACTTTTACATAAAAAATGTATAAAATAACAAACATTAGCTTTGATGTGGGGCTTTTGTAACTATACCTATAACATATATAGACTGATGGCTTTGTGACTGTGTAGTCAGCCCCAATATTAACACACAAGCAAAAAAAGGTTATGTAAAGTTAATATAGTTAATTTTAGCCGAATAATGACTATTTTATGCGCAAAAGATGAAAAATCATGGATAAATTACAACTTTTTTATTCTTGTAAAGCATGTTATAGACCAGGACAGAGGACACTCCTGGTCCATGTGTATATATTTGACTTGTATCATAAAGAATATTCTGGTATAAGTATTTTAGGTAGTTTGCTAAAGATGTTATATTTGTTCCTATTTTGATTTTAATTGTCCTGCTCTAATTGTCTTTTCTTTTTGTAAACTTTTGTGTCTTGAAATTGAAAATGCGATTCTCTAGTTAGTTACATATTCATTCTTGAGGTCTCCACTACATATATAATCCTAGATTTTATGTTCTCACTTTATCAGTAATACATTTTTGGATAATTTAATTGCATTGAAGTTAATACATGTGTTCTTGAACTTATCTGTATTACATGGATAATATATTGGAGGAAATAAAAAGTACACACCTTATATATATTATTCAGTTATCTCCCTTTCAACAGACATAAAAGTTCAATAGAAACCCACAATGTTAGTGATGGAGTATGAAAATAAGAAAAGATTTGTGAAGCATCATATTGTAATAGAATTGTTACCGAGTGGATGGTGGATTAAATGAACAACACAAACACAATATGTGAAAGAAAATATAAATTTATGAAATAAATTATTAATGAAATACAATGAGGTATCAACACAATAACTCATGCGTTCAACCCACAATTACACTCACAACCATTCACAATAGATGAATAAATTAAATATTAATACAAAATAAAACACAGATACAAAGGAATCTCTTGGACTATACACAGGTCCAAGGAACCTTTACAAAAGTTATATTACCGCAAGTATAAATTGCGATAACAAATACAAAACATCAAACTATTCTATCGCACGTATGGATTGCGACAACTAGCACGAACATATACATGTATTTAATCAAGTTGCTAACTTTTATTGAGATTAATGTAATCCCTTGAAATACTATTGTGATTTGAAGCAACTATGTAAATATAACAATGTATTCAATTGTACTACAATTGCAACACACACATGTGTCTCGACCCTGTATAACCGTACGATTCACCCACTATTGAATCGCCGCCCAGCTTCCCCGAATACCTAGGGTTGACCAATACTTTTATCGGCCGTTTGCCCTTCACGGATCCACCACAGTTATACGTACAGACAGCATACAGCATCTACTAGAATCAACGTTCCCAAATACCTAGATGCCACCCCGGACTCAAATAGTCTGCGCCTATATTTTCAACTCCCCTTATTGCTTCTACTCGGAAGCGATAAGGTTGTAGTGTTAGCGCCCAACGCATCAACCGAGCGTTAGCGACCTTGGCCTTGTTTAAATACAGTAGGGGTTGGTGATCAGTCTCGAGAACGAAATCTCTCCCAAATAGATATGCGTGATACTTCCCAATTCCCTATACTACGGCCAAACATTCCTTTTCTATAACGGAATAATTTTTCTCCCTGGGTAGCAATTTCCTACTCGAGTAAGCTACGGGTAACTTACTGTCGTCTTGCTCTTGCAGTAAAACTGCCCCCAACCCAGTTTCAGAAGCATCTGTTCTTAGAATAAAAGGTTTGCTGACATCTGGCAATTTTAATATAGGTGCACTAACCAGTTTCTCTTTCAGAGCACAAAATGCTTTATCTTATGACGGTCCCCATTCAACTTTGTTTGGTTGCCCTTCTTGGTCAAATCAGACAGTGGGCTAGCAATGGCTGCAAAGTTCGGTATAAACTTTCTATAAAAACCTACTAGACCTAGAAATGATCTTACCTGCGTTTTGTTGGTTGGCTTTGGTGCGTCTCTAATTGCTTCAACTTGCTTGGGGTGAGGTTTTAACTGACCCATACCGCTGACCCTATGACCCAAACAATCTAAATCTGTATAACCAATACTGCATTTAGTGGGTCTCACTGTGAGGTTCGCTCTGCGGAGTCTATTGAAGAGCTCGCTCAGGACGGACACGTGCTCACTCCAAGTATTCGTGTACACGAATATGTCGTCTACAAAGCTATCAACGTTTGCTAAACCTTTAAGCAACTTTCGCATCGAACGACAACAGGTGGCGCTGGCTCCAACTAACCCGAATGGGATCACTTTGAATTGATACAGTCCTTTCTGGGTCGCAAATGCTGTCAATGCTCGGGATTCTGGGACAATGGGAACCTGCCAATATCCCTTGGCCAGATCTAATTTGGAAATCCATCGGTTTCCCGACAACTTCGCAAATAGACCCTCCATATCTGGCATTGGTTCTGCATCGAACACATTGATTTTATTCAACTGCCGAAAATCGATACAGAATCGGTTCGTCCCGTCCTTTTTCCTGACTAGCACTACTGGAGAAGAATATGGCGAGTTGGAGGGTTCAATCACCCCCCAGATCCAACATTTTACCCACCTCTTCGTCCAAAGCTTCACGTGCGTTGTATGGCACCGGATAGCCCTTGATTCGAATAGGGTCAGACGTATTCAGTTTAATTTTGAGGTCCAACAAAGTTGTACAACCTGGTCTGTCTGTGAATACATAAGAGTGTTTAGCCAAGAGCGCATTAATCTGTTGACGCTGGTCTTTCGTCAACTCCGCACTCACATCGACCTTATCTATCCCCTACCCCGCAACTTCCAAGGGATATTCAAGGGAACTCTCGATATTCGAATCTGCTTCATCATCGTCTCCGACTGCCGTACAAACGACATTTAAGACCCCATTTTCAACATTGTCGCTCTGTCTCTTGATATACAACTTCAGCATGTTATCATGGAATGTCTTTAAATTACCGTCCATGTCAATTTTATAGTCCATGTCACCTTTTACCTCTTTAACTTCATAGGGACCTTTCCACTGGACTAATAACTTATTTGAGCTCGTTGGAAGAAGCGATAGCACCTGATCTCCTACAAGAAATTTCCTATTTCGCGCTCTGCGGTTATAATACTTGGCATATCTGCGCCCCGATTTAATTAATTCGTCACGTGCCATCTGGCATGTACTCTCAAGTTTATTTTGCAGATCTAACACGTACTGGTAAGTTGTTTTTAGTTCCTCGTTCGCGACATCACCAGTCCATAGTTCGCGTAGTATCCGCATCGGGCCTCGAACTGTTCTACCGTACAACAGTTCGAAGGATGAAAACCCTAAACTTTCCTGCGGTACTTCACGGTACGCGAACAGAACAGCGTTCAAATAACGGTCCCAGTCTTGCGAACGATCTGCACACATCTTTCGTAGCATGCTTTTCAGGGTACCATTAAACTTCTCTACCAGTAAAATTGCACATCGGATGGTATGGGGTAGTGTTTAGCAGTTTGATGGATAACAACCTACTTATTTCACCCATGACGTCAGAGGTGAATTGGGCACCACAATCAGTGAGGATTTCTTCTGGCACCACTACCCTACTGAAGATATCAACTAATGCTTCAGCTACCCTTTCCGTTTCAATAGTTGGTAACGCTACGTCTTCGGGGTATCTGGTCGCGTAGTCAACCAGAGTAAGAATATACCGATTCTTTCTTTCGGTAACTGGGTGTATTGGTCCTACAATATCTACTGCCACTCTTTTAAACGGTATATCTATTAATGGCATCTGTCCTAAGGGCACCCTTGTGACCCTTCCCTTACATACGGTTTTCTGACATACGTCGCACGACCTACAGAACCGTGTGACATCGCCATTAACACCGGGCCAGTAGAATTCAGCGACTACCCTTGCTAGTGGTCTTAGCCTTACCTAGGTGTCCTGCCATGCTTGACTCATGCGCCACCCTAAGTACTTGAGATCTATATCTCTGGGGTACGACCACTTGCCAATACTTCTTATACTCCCGAGCGCTAAACTCCCTATGAATTAATCCGGTCTTGCGTACGAATCTCGAGCTACTCCCACCCTTGCAGTGTTTAATCGCGCCGGATGCGATTTTCTCAACAATTGTTTTGATGGATTCATCAAGTTCTTTCTCTTGTTTGAACTCATCAAGCGAAATTCCTGAGATCGATTCAGGGATTATTAATTTATGAAACGCGGTTTTCTCTCGCCGTGTTTGCGCTCGCGTTTCGATTGCCTGGGACAAAGGTATTTTAAAATCGGCCATGGTTGGAAGACGGGATCCTTCAACATTACCGATCGTCAGATCGTAAATAGGGTTTTCCATACAAAGGGCATCAACAGTTCCCGTTAGGAAAGGTGTTTTTACCGTGATCCTTGCTACGGGAATGCGACCGATCGTCTGATCAAGTAGCATACATGGGGACTCCAAACCGAGCATTTGGTTATCCTGCACGATGCTACGTTTGATCACTACGCCCGTGCAACCAGTGTCACGTAATACTACGATTTCTCGACCGTTGACTAACCCTCTCGCGGTTGGTACACGCGCTTCGGGAAATAGAAACGTGCCGAGCGAATGAATACAAGGTTCTACCTGTACGATATTGTCAGATATACCTTTACTTTGTATAGCCACTGCTACCTTATGTACAAGTCCCTTTCTTTTAGGACAGTCTTTTTGAACATGACCCCATGCTTTACACAAGTAACATTGCAGACGCTGAATACCTGGATCCCTAACTGACCTATTTGCCTCAGCTGACTTCACAAGCTCCCTAGGCATCGGTCTCGCAGACTGGTTTCCAGACTTAAAATCTTTTGAAACCACGTTCTGGGTTCCCCCATGAGCTTCGGCAAAGAAATCGGCTTGCTTAGCCATATCTTTTACGTTTGTGAAGACTTTCTCTTTCAGAAATTGATCTAATTCTCGCCCAACTGTACTAAATAATTGATCTTTGAGCAAGAAATCAGTCAACCCTTCAAAAGTTTTCACCGCTTTGCCGCATTCAATCCACCGCTCAAAATAGTTCGCAATTCTAACGGTGAACTGACCAAAGGTTTCTCCCTTATCGGGCTTGATATACCTGAACTTTTTACGAAAACCCTGTTCAGTGAGCTCGTACCTTTTAAGACGTGCTTCCTTTAGGACGTCGTACTTAAACACATCGTCTCTAGGAAGTGGTGAGTATACATCCAATGCTTTACCTTTTAATAGAGCACTAAGATGCAGTGCCCAGTCATTTTGACTCCACTTCTGGTTTTCGGCATACCGCTCAAACCGATGAAGATAACTATCCATGTTATCTTTTTCATCGTCAAAGGGAGGTAATTTGGGGCCCCTTAATTTGCTACAGGCAGAATCGTGTTCTCTTCCAGATGTTGCTAATTCTACCTTAAGCTCATGATCCCGTTGCTTTGCTCTTTCTTCTAACTCTAACATTTCTACTTTTGCTCGTTTATCTAACTCTATTCGCCTTTCCTTCGCTTCCCTTTCCCATCCTATCCTGTCTTTTTCGGCCTGCTTCTCTAATTCTATCTTCCCTTTCTCTAATTCTATCTTTTCCTTCTCAATGGCCCATTTCCTTTCTTCGGCTTCCCTTTCTAATGCCCGTTTCCTTTCTTCGGCTTCCCCTTTTTCCCTTTCTAATTCCCTTGCTCTTACCCTTTCTTCCCTTTCCCGGGCTTGTTCTTTCTGAATAAATTTCCTTAGACTTTCACCTTCATACCCAAATTCTTTGCCTAAGGCAACCAAGTCCTTAAGGGATGACATGACAATTGTAATATAAATATAAATGTACAAAACAGGCTGACCTTATCATCCTGATGAAGGTAACCAAACCAATGCTTTAAATACGTTTATACTGGACACACGGACCTAGATAAACTAAACAAAAATAAACTCCTACTTGAGGATTATCTTGTCAAGAAGGTCACGCTCAAATATAAACATTAAATGTATACTTTCACAAAAATGATTGACAGTTCACTTAATCCAGCAATCCCACTTCTGTCACCATTGTAACAGAATTGTTACCGAGTGGATGGTGCATTAAATGAACAACACAAACACAATATGTGAAAGAAAATATAAATTTATGAAATAAATTATTAATGAAAAATAATGATGTATCAACACAATAACTTATGCGTTCAACCCACAATTACACTCACAACAATTCACAGTACATGAATAAATGAAATATTAATACAAAATAAAACACAGATACAAATGAATCTCTTGGACTATACACAGATCCAAGGAACCTTTACAAAAGTTATATTACCGCAAGTATAAATTTCGATAACAAATACAAAACATCAAACTATACTATCGCACGTATGGATTGCGACAACTAGCACGAACATATACATGTATTTAATCAAGTTGCTAACTTTTATTGAGATTCATGTAATCCCTTGAAATACTATTGTGATTTGAAGTAACTATGTAAATAGAACAATGTATTCAATTGTACTACAATTGCAACACACACATGTGTCTCGACCCTGTATAACCGTACGATTCACCCACTATTGAATCACCGCCCAGCTTCCCCGAATACCTAGGGTTGACCAATGCTTTTATCGGCCGTTTGCCCTTCACGGATCCACCAGAGTTATACGTACAGACAGCATACAGCATCTACTAGAACCAACGTTCCCAAATACCTAGATGCCACCCCGGATGTCCTTGAACCTATGGTCCACTACCTCCAAATATTGTCCATTATTATATCATCAAGCTCTCGCTTCTCATTGTTCTCATTGTAGCTTGTGTCTTCTTTAATTCCAGTATCATTCGTTAAATCTTCCATTTAGATGCACACATTCCTCCCGTTTTTAAATCCAATGGACTCACTACACTCATTGTTAAACTTTAGCCTTTTTCTGTATTTTAATCCCCATTTTCATCCCCAAATCCAAAATAACCACTCAGAAAGCTGTTATCTACTTTATTCGGTGTCAGATTGGCTTATTGCATCAATTGTATTCACTACACAAAGGAGAGTAGCTTTCTATTTGTATGACAAAGAGGCTGGGTAGCTTGACCTTTGTTTGAGGACCGGAGGTTAGTGACCACTTGCATATGCTGACAGTGTAAAGTGTTCAAAGCTAATACTTTATAATTAGATTGGGCCATGTCCACCTGTCCCTGTTGTTACTTTCTTTGTTAATGAAACAATATAAGTCCTTTATTTTAGATCAAAATCTCTCTTTAAGAGTAGAACTGGTACATGTTAACCAGTGCGTTGACCTTTGACCTTACTATTAAACAATATGAGATAAGGTGATATATCCGATATCACCAAAGTGAAGTTCGATAAGTGCTAATATGAATAAAACACAACTCATAGTTGAAAGAATTCATTTTATTTCAAAAGATGAGTTTGATAGTGAAGCAAAGGTATGAAAACAAGAGTTCAAACAGCTCAATAACATTTCTATACACAATTATATAGAACATAGCTTAGTACTTCAAAAAATTGTTTTTGACAAGCGAGACTAAGTACATTTGTTAGCTATATAGTCCCAAACTATTTCACAGATTATTGGAAAAATCAAGGTTTGCTATAGGTGTAACGGTATCAATTGCGCAAGTCCATTTGGGTGGAGCTTAATGTGTAGCTAACAATGCAATCAGAAGAAAAAAAACACTCTCTATGATTGGTGGATTATGTAAGAGTTGTACTTTCTGTTAGGCTTAAAAAAAGTTTAGCCTCTTTGCACCATGTGAATTTATGCTGATTATTAAATAGATCAAATTTTGTATTTTGTATGATTTTTTGAAAATGTAATACACATGATTGAAAATATGTATTTTGTGACTAAATAACTCATACCCCTGTCTAGTTCAAGCAGAGTTATCTCTCTTAAATGCAATGGAGTACCTGGTTTTGTCATCGTCAAATTGACAATCTAACATTGTTCTCTATAACAGTGTGTGAGATGAACGCTAAATTAGGATAGAAAATATATTTATCTCTCCAAATATTAGCATTGAGGTCTATGGAAAAACAATTGGTACCGTGATACCTAAAAGATAATACCAGCTTCACAGTGTATCCATAGTAACGATTATACATAGCCACCATTTCTATACTATCATAGTGTCATTTGGTTAAACAATGGATATTGAGATGTTTTGGTCTAATATTGACAGACTTTTACATAGAAAATGCATAAAATAACACACATTAGCTTTGATGTGGGGCTTTTGTAACTATATCTATAACCACTTGCATATGCTGACAGTGTAAAGTGTTCAAAGCTAATACTTTATAATTAGATTGGGCCATGTCCACCTGTCCATGTTGTTACTTTCTGTGTTAATGAAACAAATATAAGTCCTTTATTTTAGATCGAAATGTCCCTTTAAGAGTAGAACAGATTCATGCGTTGACCTTTTACCTTAGTTTTAAACAATATGACATAATGTGTTTTATCCGATATCACCAAAGTGAAGTTCGATAAGTGCTAATATGAATAAAACACAACTCATAGTTGAAAGAATTCATTTTATTTCAAAAGATGAGTTTGATAGTGAAGCAAAGATATGAAAACAAGAGTTCAAACAGCTCAATAACATTTCTATACACAATCATATAGAACATAGCTTAGTACTTAAAAAAATCGTTTTCGACAAGCGAGACATTTGTTAGTTATATTGTCCCGTGCTATTTCACAGATTATTGGAAAAATCAAGATTTGCTATAAGTATAACGGTACCAATTGCGTAATTCTATGTGGGTTGAGCTTAAGGTGTAGAGAACATTGCAATCAGAAAAAAACAACAACACTAGCTATGATTGGTGGATTATGTAAGAGTTTTACTTACTGTTAGGCTTAAAACAATGTTTAGCCTCTTGGCAACATGTGAATTTATCCTAATTCCTAAATAGATCAAATTTTGTATTTTTTATGGTTTGTCTAAAATGTAATACACATGATTGAAAATATGTATTTTGTGACTAAATAACTCATACCCCTGTCTAGTTCAAGCAGAGTTATCTCTCTTAAATGCAATGGAGTACCTGGTTTTGTCATCGTCAAATTGACAATCTAACATTGTTCTCTATAACAGTGTGTGAGATGAACGCTAAATTAGGATAGAAAATATATTTATCTCTCCAAATATTAGCATTGAGGTCTATGGAAAAACAATTGGTACCGTGATACCTAAAAGATAATACCAGCTTCACAGTGTATCCATAGTAACGATTATACATAGCCACCATTTCTATACTATCATAGTGTCATTTGGTTAAACAATGGATATTGAGATGTTTTGGTCTAATATTGACAGACTTTTACATAGAAAATGCATAAAATAACACACATTAGCTTTGATGTGGGGCTTTTGTAACTATATCTATAACCACTTGCATATGCTGACAGTGTAAAGTGTTCAAAGCTAATACTTTATAATTAGATTGGGCCATGTCCACCTGTCCATGTTGTTACTTTCTGTGTTAATGAAACAAATATAAGTCCTTTATTTTAGATCGAAATGTCCCTTTAAGAGTAGAACAGATTCATGCGTTGACCTTTTACCTTAGTTTTAAACAATATGACATAATGTGTTTTATCCGATATCACCAAAGTGAAGTTCGATAAGTGCTAATATGAATAAAACACAACTCATAGTTGAAAGAATTCATTTTATTTCAAAAGATGAGTTTGATAGTGAAGCAAAGATATGAAAACAAGAGTTCAAACAGCTCAATAACATTTCTATACACAATCATATAGAACATAGCTTAGTACTTAAAAAAATCGTTTTCGACAAGCGAGACATTTGTTAATTATATTGTCCCGTGCTATTTCACAGATTATTGGAAAAATCAAGATTTGCTATAAGTATAACGGTACCAATTGCGTAATTCTATGTGGGTTGAGCTTAAGGTGTAGAGAACATTGCAATCAGAAAAAAACAACAACACTAGCTATGATTGGTGGATTATGTAAGAGTTTTACTTACTGTTAGGCTTAAAACAATGTTTAGCCTCTTGGCAACATGTGAATTTATCCTAATTCCTAAATAGATCAAATTTTGTATTTTTTATGGTTTGTCTAAAATGTAATACACATGATTGAAAATATGTATGTTGTTACTAGATAACTCCTACCCCTGTCTAGTTCAAGTAGTGTTATCTCTCTTAAATGCATAGGACTACCTGGTTTTGTCATCGTCAAATTGACAATCTTACATTGTCCGCTATAACAGTGTTTGAGATGCACGCTAAATTAGGATAGAAAATATATTTATCTCTCCAAATATTAGCATTCAGGTCTATGGAAAAACAATTGGCACCGTGATACCTAAAAGATAATACCAGCTTCACATTGTATCCATAGTAACGAGTATACATAGCCACCATTTCTATACTATCATAGTGTCATTTGGTTAAACAATATATATAGAAATGTTTAGCTCTAATATTGACAGACTTTTACATAGAAAATGTGTAAAATAACACACATTAGGTTTTTAATTTGGCTTTTGTAACTATATAAATAGCATATATAGACTGATTCCTTGTGACTGTGTAGTCAGCTCCAATTTTAGGATACAGGCCAAAAAAAAGTCATGTAAAGTTAATATAGTTAATTTTAGCCAAATATTGACTATTTTATGCGCAGAAGATGAAAACTCATGGATAAAATTCAACTTTTTGTTCTTGTAAAGCTTGTTATAGACCAGGATAGAGGACACTCCTGGTCCATGTGTAGATAGTTCACTTGTATCATAAAGAATATTCTGGTATAAGTATTTTAGGTATTTTGCTAAAGATATGGTGTTTCTTCCTATTCTGATTTTAATTGTCCTGCTGTAATTGTCCTTTTTTTTAATAAGAAAAGATTTGTGAAGTATCATATTAACCCTCGGTCTTGATGCAAACTAGAAGTACTTTAATAATTTCTCCCAGTAAAGTTTACAAGTTTGAAAACTGATCCAACATGCTTTGTTTGGTTTAGGTATTTTTCTGCCTAACTGAAGCCCATTATTAATTTCTTATTTAGAAGAAATATGAATTACATGCATCCATATTATCTTCATTATTCACCCTTATATATTAGCTGGGAATGAACATGATGTCTCCTGATATTTGGTGCCTTTAAGGGATGTTATAGCACAGGTGCCTTTTTTATAGTCCCTGCACCCATGGTCCACTGGCTCCAAATATTGTCCAAGGTAATATCATCAAGCTCTCGCTTCTCATTTTTCTCATTGCTGCTTGTGTCTCCTTTAATTCCAGTAACATTATCTACATCTCCCATTTAGATACACACTTTCTTCCTGTTTTTAAATCCATTGGACTCATTATACTCATTGTTAATTGTGATAATATTCTGAATGGCATTATGTTTCGTTAAATTGTGAATAAAACGTAACAGGTCAGTGCCTTTTAATCTGAAGAGAAACATTCTCGGCATGAATTGAGATATTGATAAGCTTCTTACTCGAGAGACTATCATATCAGTACATAAAACCTTTCAACTGATTTATAAGAATATCAATACACATCTCATGCTAGTACACAACAGTTTACAACGATAAGTATCGCATTACTGTTAATAGAACACAGGTACGTTAACACCCATTCAGAACTGTTGACGAAACTTAAACAAATGAACAAAAATTAGTGATGAATTGCTAACTGATATTCAGGCAAAACTCAACTATCGTCAAACGTTGAAGATCGATACAATTGTAATAGGACCATATTGATCCTGTTCAAATTTTAAAAGTTGCGAAATAATTTAACAATTGCTTAAATTATCAGATAACAAGCTTAAATGCATGATCTTCTTTAGGATAAAAGTGTTGCTCCATATCTGAATGCTAAAGATAATCTCTAAACAAAATGGGGCCTGTGTCGACGCACAAGGACAGACTGATAACGATAGTTAAAATAAAGAAACAGACGAAACTTCAACTTGAAAAAGGATAATAACAAATATTGAATTTTCCGGATTATGTTTAATCATAGTGGCAAAAATACTGACAGATTTTAACAGAGTGCGGATTTAGTGTTTTTAAATGGTATAAATGATCACATTCGATATTTCTTGTGAAATCTTGCAATCAAAGCTTGACCTAAATAATGTCCATATTTTTAGTAATGAAGATATTGAAAAAAATTGAAAATCGATTAGTGAATTACAAGAAGATACCCAAAAATTTGTGTTATATATAATGTGCTATTTCTACCTAATTTCTTATATGTTTTCTAAAAGTGTTAATAGTTTTCCTTAAATTAGAAAACAATGTGGATTAATTGCAAATTATACGTGGATAACCTGTTGTGAGCTGGCGCGAAATGAGAAATTCAAAGTTGTTCTACTGATATACGCTCCTAGCGCAACGAGACTAGTGTGCATAGAGCATCATGAAATAACAATATGTACATTTACATCAATTAACAATATATAGTCAAATAAATAACAATATATACAATAAAGTGAATAACAATATATACACTTACATCAAACAACAATATATACTGTATTTTTAAAAGCTGGTGTGGTCTATAAGATAACAATGAAATTTCCCTCCTAATCTCCCTTCCAGCGTAAAATAAACCTGCCAGAATACCTCAAAATATGAATTTAAAGGACCTACATAATCCCATACTCTCTCCGAACCCCCATCCTCGCCCCCCACCCCAAATAAAAGCGTTACACGTAAGAGGAATCCCCTTTCTTTTATTTTGGTCAGGCGAAAACTATTAATTGCCGTAAAATCTAACAAAATATATTGAATATATTAAAATTTGTTTTCTAACAGGAATTCAGTTTATATTTATAGAAGTTTAAATTCAAGTATTCTACACAGACACTGAGATTATTACATTGCTTTTATGATTCCGACAATTATTAAAATAGCTTTGAATTCTTCCACGATGGGGCAGTAGGATCAATCAATATTCTCTCCATTAGACAGGTGTTTAAAAATTCAGCTAGTAATTTTGAATCGTGAAAAGGAGATTCTCTGACTGTCACCTTCAGCCTTCAGTGGAAAATCTGCCTTGATGAATCCAAAATTGTACTGACTATCACAAATATGTCTCTTCATTATACGCTTAAATTTCACACGAGGATGGTATCACTACCTCCAAGGAAGCATGAGATGGTCTGTCTGAACGTTCCCTGCCGATATGCTATTTGCAAAACTTTCAACATATAATTTCGACATTTTTTTGTATTCAACAACCAACACTACACATTAAAGAAACTGCATTCGTCACTAAAATGGCATCTTTGAAAGCCAATATTTTCATGAGAAGACTCGACCAAAATCTCACCACTGAGGCAACTAATCGTCCTATAAGCTTTTTCAGATTTATTGGCGACATTAAAACAGCGAAAATATTATTAATTCAAATTAAAATTTTAAAAATGTCAGTTAATAACTTCCATCTTAGGATTAAATTTGCGTCGGAGGCTTCAAACAGGCCCAACGTTTTCTCGGATACTCATTCTACCCTCCAGAAATTGGAACATAGAAATTCACTTCTTTCCTGAATCAAATTGCTCTCGACCCGTTAGAACACTCAGCACGTATTAAAATATCTTCCAAGTTGCATGTGCGCTCGAACTAACGCACATGCTCTAAACGGTTACCTTCACTATAGACTCAGAAACCTCATAGTGCATTTTAAAAGGAGGGATACAGAAGAAGTTGAATCTGTTAGCAAAACTAGTCTCCTGAAATATAAAACCAAGAAATAAAAGAAGATGAAGAAAAAAACAACAACAGCCGCGTCTCTTTCGTGGGCAGTTTAACCTAATACCCCAAACTTCAATATATAATCCTGATGCACTGGCACGAGATCTGCCATCTGCACATTTTTAGATATATGTCATTAAGTTCTAATAGTTGCCTACTGTAACCTAAATTTGTCAAGGACCATCTGGTATGTGCCAAAGTAACTTCAAAAAACGATCATAGAGAAAATGCTAAAACCGTCTCGTATTATTAATCAAGATTAGTTGATTTAATTCTCTAATACGTTGTCACTTGAATTGCTCTGATAGAGCTCAAGGCAGATAAAAGTGGATACAGAAAGTTAATTACTGGGATACAATGTCAGTGTGATTGCTACACACGAATCAAGGACTATGTTTGATCCTTTCTTGGGGATTTGCTATTAGTCAGGAGGCTGTGTGAGTTGTTTCGTGTTGGAAAGTCAATAGCTGCCTTCACCCACTGACCTGGGTTTGAGTCCCTATAGGGCACATGTGAGAGAGAGAGAGAGAGAGAGAGAGAGAGAGAGAGAGAGAGAGTTTCAAACAAATAAAGTGTAATGTCATTTTCTTTAAATGGGAGTGATGTTAAATGTCATTTTCTTTAAATGGGAGTGATGTTAAATCTGGCATATAAAGAAATGTTAGTTATCTAACATAGCATTGTGTTACGTTTCCCTTAGATCTGAAAATGAAAACCGCAAACTACACATTCATTAATCTCGATCTGGAAAAACGTTTATTAGCCCTGTTCAGTCTATCGATTTTATACATACCAAATATGACCTCCCTACAGATATAAAAATGCTTGTTCGTATCAATAGTCAAAGGCATCTGAACGTACTTCAGAGTTACATGGACGACTTCCTACACACGAATCAAGGACTATGTTTGATCCTTTCATGGGGATTTGCTATTAGTCAGGAGGGTGTGTTAATTGTTTCGTGTTGGAAAGTCAATAGTTGCCATCACCCACTGTCCTGGGTCTGAGTCTCTATAGGGCACAGGTGAGAGAGAGAGAGAGAGAGAGAGAGAGAGAGAGAGAGAGAGAGAGAGAGAGAGAGTTTCAAACAAATAAAGCATAATGCCATTTTCTTTACATGGGAGCGATGTTAAATCTGGCCTATAAAGAAATGTTAGTTATCTAACATCGCATTGTGTTACGTTTCTCTTAGATCTGAAAATGAAAACCGCAAACTACACATTCATTAATCTCCATCTGGAAAAATGTTTATAAGCCATGTTAAGTCTATCGATTTTATACATACCAAATATGACCTCCCTACAGATATAAAAATGGTTGTTCGTATCAATAGTCAAAGGCATCTGAACGTACTTCAGAGTTACATGTACTACTTTATGTATTCCTGCCAATACACTTAATTATGATTTTATGTTATACCATTATTTATTTTGGTCACGTACCAAATACAATCCGACAGACCTGCAAATTTCGAATGAAACTCATCGAAACCAGAAGGAGTTTCGAAGTTTTGATTCATAACGTTCGCAAAAAAAAAATGGAAATTATTCATTGTACGTTTCATGACTTGCATTTCAATTGAAACACTGCGCAAGGCTTTAAAAATTATGATACAGAAACATAAAGTTATTTTTCGTAAACAAACGAACAAGATTTTGCTTTTACAAAAATACCAATATAAGAAATAATTACGAAAATTTTCGAACCTCTCAACATAGGGAAGTTATCAAAAATTGGTGTATTATGTTCTTTCTAAGATTTCCACACATTGATCTTTTAGAAGTAAGATACTGAGCTTATAATCCCAATGTGCCTTATCTTCAATTTAAACATTGCATTTTAATATTTAATCTTTTCAATTCTAGAAGCTTATACATATTTTTAAGAAGCTGATAGAATAGAGCATCAATACCCTATACTGTCAATATATATGCCTACATCAGGCACCCATGTCACTCCTTCAAGCCTCTTCTTCAGACATCAATTTCACTCCTTCAAGACCCTTCATACGCCAGTCAACACTCAATCTTTCAAATCCCTACTCTAATCATCAATGTCATTCATTCAAGTTCCTAATCTAGATATCAATGTCATTCCTTCTTCAAGTCCCTAATCAAGACATCAACGTTAATCCTTGAGAACAGTACGCCATTTTTCACTCGATCCTTCAAATCCTTCTTCAAATTCCTTCTCCAGGCGTCCAAATGAATCCTTCAAATTCTTACTCCAAACATTAAATCAATATTCAACTTTCTACTCCAGTAATCAAAGCCAATCCATCAAATATATACTCATGGCCTTAAAATCAATCTTTCAAATCCCTACTCCAGTCAGGTAACTCATTCCTTCAAATCCCTACTCCAGTCGTTAAATATAGTCAATATTTCAAATCCATACTCCAGACATCAAACAATTATTCAAAACCCTACTCCAAACATCAAAGTCAAGATTTCAGATCCCTAATGCAATTATAAGACTATTTAAAATCCTTATTCTTCAAATCTATAATCCAGACATCAAACTCAGTTCTTGAAATGCCTGTTCTATAGATCAAAGTCAATCCTTTAAATCCATAATCCAGACAGTAATGGAAAAGATGATATTAAACCGTAAAATCAACAATAAATTCATTATCAGTATCTTTCCAAAGTCTATAAAAGCAAGAGGTGAACACTTTATTTTATTCTGGCAATATCATTACCTCATTTTAACGAGTTACAAATGGAAGGTGACCAGATAAAACATTTAATACGCAAGAGAACTCATTCATCTTGAATAGAATTCCTTGATAAATATAAATTTGCCACAATCATTATATCATTAATTAGTTTTGTCCCGAAAAGATGGCGCCACTGGAAAAGCCCTTCGCTAACATCTACCAACTACGGTATACTTCTGGTACTCTATGTTAGTTAAAGTATTTAATCTCTACTATTTTTCCATGATGCTCTTTGCCCGCTACTCTTATTTTCCGTTTCCTCCCTCCCTACCCCAACCCCCATTGAAAAGAACAAACACTGCAGGTGACGACACAGCTGTATATACCTGATTTAATGCTATTTATTTCCCCGTTGCATTGTATTAGTTCCGCCATCTTGAATTCCTCCACTGGTTTGGGTCATTTAACGGTAAGGTGCTGCATTACAGTTTGATACCTTGCATAAAGTCAGATTTTTTTAAGAAAAAGAATTTCCACTGTTTTTCTCCCTGATTATGCTGGCTACTTACAAAAAAATCTTGTATATTTTAGGTACTGTTAAAAGCACTGTTAACAGTGACGTCACTAGGGTTGGTGTTCCACAGTGCGGTAACTCATGGTGTCTCCGTCATACAACCCCTTTCTGTAGAAAAACACTCAACTTTTATAGACAGTCATGTCAGATAACTTAAGATATCACCCCCATGAACCTCCTTCCTTCACACAATTTGGAATCATCCGCTCTGATAGTGTCACATGGTGCGGAGTGCACCCTCGCACCCCTAAGTGACATCACTGACTTTTAGATATTTTCATTTATAAAAATAGAACTTGGCCTTACTTCATATGTACATGTTCCGAAAAACTGATAGCTCTGTTTGGTCCTCTTAACTTTTTGGACTTAAAAGGAGAATTGTAAAAGAGAGCAAATACATTTTTTTTATTTCATATGCATTTAGCAATTCATTAATTGTATGTTTAGAATCTGGTATTGTCTAGTCTGGCAAAATTCCTTTTCCCTAATTTAATCACTGTTAAAGAAAGTGTACTTTAGACTAATTCAGTCTTAATTTTCGAACACATGGTGGCGGTCATTTTGGTTAGCTGTGTGCTTAGATCATGTACAGTTTCTACAAGTACAATACCCACAAATCCACAATAAATGAAGGTAACAATGAGATATGCCAACATTCAATCCATAGAGCATATTGCAAAATGCAAACACCTTACACCAATCACTCTCTCACAATATGAAGAGCGCATTATTGCATGATTTAATTTTGGTTGTATAGCTGAAATATTTAACTTGCAAGCATTAAAACAGTCCGTTTGAATTATTCTTGCGTTTTTGTCCGATAGAACAGTATTCATTAGTAACACAATCCCAGCCTCACCTTCCCCGTGTGATGAAGGGTGAGCTATTGTAAAAATGAATATCGCATTTTCTCAACATAGCAACAAATGTTATCCTGAAAGACAGGAACATGGAACTTTACACAACTATTTTTGAGATAACACTAATAACATTGTACAGTTTGAAAAGGGATGTCCAGATGAGATTCACTTAATTCAAAGGTCAAATGTTAAATGTTTGCTAATTCTTCTAACACTAGAATTTGCTTTGTCATCATTAATGAGTGAATTTCATTACCAATGAATGAAAAGAAACATTTGTCGCTAAATATCTCATTCACTGAATGCTACAGTTTTCAATTTAAGTTGATTTCACTCCGGTGTTATAAGAGATATAATTTCCCTATGATTAAGTTCATCGCACACACAATACTGCCAGAGAATGCATATTATGTAAGTAAAGAGCAAACTAAGTACAATTAGCTTAGTTTATTCCATAGCAACAATGTTAATGTACCGTTTTACTGAGGACATCATAGATTATGATTTAAAAAAGATAAAGAAATGCACAGATTTTCCTATTTGTTTAGGGGCGCACTTTAGTTTCGCATTTTGCATAAGGGTAAGATATGTTAAAGAAACAAAATTTTACCGGATTTCCTCACTGGTTATACTGGCTTTTAAAAAAAATACCTTGTATATATTTGGTATTGTTAGAAGAACTGTTTGTTCCCTTTCTTTCCGTGTATGACTCATGGGTATACATAGTGGGTTATACAGTATACAGAATGGCCTTCAGATGTGCATTCTAAAACACACACACACACCTGACAGCTCTGCTTTTGACTGCCTGTATTTCGGAGATATATTCTATACAATAATGAGCCTATAGCTTTAAAAAAATAATTAATGGTTTTTTATTATACATGTATTTATATATTTAGAATATGAGCATTATCGTGTGGCAGTTCGTGTGTACTTCGGCAACAGTTGATAGTGAACATTGATGCTGATCCGGAAAAGAAATCTGACCCATTGCACGATTCATTGTATATAGCCCAGACTATAATAATAATAATAATAATAATAATAATAATAATAATAATAATAATAATAATAATAATAATAATAATATCTAGAATTAACTTTTAGATGATGATGATGTCAAATTGTTAATTAACACTTTATTTATTTATTTATTTATTTATTTATTTATTTATTTATTTATTTATTTATTTATTGCATCTAGGAAGTTCAAGCATGCAATATTTCTCACCGAAGAGATAGATACAAGTATCAGAAGCTGATTGGGAAAGTGGAGTTGGGCTGAGTCACCGGGACCCCCTTCCCACACCCCAATTAAAAACATGTGCTTGAAACAACTGTTTTGTTTTTTGTTTTTGCTAGAGTAAGTTCTCTATACAGTTAGATACTCAAAATTATGTCCTGGAAATGCTTTAAATGCGCCAGTTTCCCCTGCGCCCCAACTAGGATCCCACAGACCCTTGCCTACTTGCTTAGCCTCCATATCAACCCACCTACCCACCCCAGGAAATATATTCCTTTGTCAGCCCCTGACTATAAAAATGCAATTACTTTTTATAATATTTGCCACTTAAGTTTAAACACCAGTTTTATTCCTGGGGGATGTAATTGTGAAGAGAAAAAAAAACAACGCTTCTTTATATGGTAAACACGAGCCAGGATTCTTGAACTCCTTTTGGCGACATCAAAATGATGACGGGATGGTCGAAAGCTGACAATGTCTGAAATCTGATCCCCCCCCCCACTACAGTTGCCATAAATGACAGTTATCCTTACTACCTGACACAAGTAGTTACAGAGAATCGACTCCCTGAGAAAGATGCTGCTTTGTATTGTTACTATAGCCAATGCATCTATCTCTCATCCCAATTATTAGCAGTTTTAGCTTAGCAATGTATCAATGGTGGTTTCGATGAAAGTATGTTAATTAAAAGTATCATGCCAAACATTGGCATATGTGTTAACATTTTAAAAGTATAAAATTCTCTTTCTCGTGCGTATTTTGTGAGAGAACTGCAGATTTCTTATAAAACTGTCATAATGTGGATACAATATATTCGTCATTTTATTTAACACATATGGAATGGCTATCGGCGATAATTGACCAAGGTCACAACATTTCAATCAGTGTAACTCATAATATACTAATCCTTCATTGTGAGAGTTGCTTCCCTTGTCTAATAAAAATTTGTATGGTACATAAGCTTATCCCTGATTTGCCATAAATTAAATTTCTGCAAAGTTGGAAAGTCCAGGCATGTATGACACCTATCTAGTTTTTTTAAATATAAAAAATCTTTTCTTAGACATAATCTTGTTTCATTTTTTAAGACATTGCTAAGGTGTACGTATCAGCTTACGCTAACAAGGGCATTGGAGAGAAAAGTAGGTGTTACTCAGTAAATTAAACAGCGCAATAACACGAAGTGATTGGTTGCCAGTTAAGGTCAGCGCGTAACATGACGTATGCTGGAGTGTTGTACTTGTTACTGTCTATAGAAAGGGTATTCCCTGTTTTTGGACGTACCTTATAATTTTCGTACGTAGGGATTATGGTTGCTACATTTACAACACTGACCAAAAATAGGAAATAAAAACACCACTGACATGAGACAGAAACAAGGCAACTCAATGAGTTTTCTATAAAGCATTTATTCGTTACTGATTTGTCTTTAAATTTGTCCCTTCCTAGTCAATATAACCAAACCCCCAAGTTTTCTGATATTTTTTGTTCTGAAAAATTCACAGCATCGCACAAAGTAAACGCGCATGAAGTACCCTGTCTGTGTAGCCAGGACTGTAGACTCGTAAATAATAATAATAATAATAATAATAATAATAATAATAATAATAATAATAATAATAATAATTAATAATAATAATAATAATAATAATATTATTATTATTATTATTATTATTATTATTATTATTAGTATTATTATTATTATTATTATTATTATTATTAAAGTATATATACCTCACATGCGCTCTTATCATATTATTACATAGTTCAAAAGAAGGACCCCTTATTAGCATATGGCTGATTTATATCATAACTTATTATTATTTTTTAAATTGGTTCTCTCATCTTCATTTGATAATGAACTCAATCCACTTTATCTCGAATAATTGGATGTGACTTGAAGTTTGGTGGAAAACGTTTCATACGTGACTTCATTTTTAAGATCAATGATCAATTTTCATTTTTAAAATCAGAAAATTCCATAAATATTTATAATAACTGAACATTTGTCACATTCGGCATTCCGCATAATTCAAATTCCTAATCGTTAGTCTCACTCATAGTTTCTGTCCTTTTGTGCGTGTGTTCATATTAATATAACCGACATTACTTGTTGTTAAAGCGCGTCTAACTGCAGTACAACATAGACCATAATATGTGATGAATAATGCGCCGTCAAATTAGGGCAATGTTGTTTGTTCTACTGAGTGCTGTTCTTTCGTACAATTTCAGCACGGGATGTAAATCCCTCCTCACCTGAAAATATAAAATTAGTGATAACATGCTAAGAGGTACGTATTCAAGGAGCTGTTGTAAAATTTACCCAAAGCTGTTGGATGTGACTATAATGAAGAACACGTAAAAAGGCAGTGACTAAATGACCACTGCTAACATGCAGTTAAGAGTTTATATCTGTCCCACTAGTAAATGTAGTTTTCATTCACCTGAAAGGTTTACTTCATGCTATGTCACCATAATGTTGCACTATATACGCCAGGCGTACATAACCGGTTTCTGATAATGCTTGCAAGAACACTGATGGGTAGCGAGAGTAGGAAGGATGAACAATAATTCTACAATTTGTTTTGTACAACTAGGCATATTTTCATTTTTGAAAATATAGTGGAGGGATTTCTTTAAAAAAATGAAATATTCAACATTTCCTCAGAACAAAAGCAAAACTCTTTAATTGAGAAGTACTGATAGTAATATGGCATTCTATTCCAGGATATCTGCCGAAGGTTTGGTACGTATTTCCTTTCACAACACACACTTTATTAAATATATTGAAAAATCTCATTTGGAGGGAAAACAAATTGAGATGTTTAGTGATACTGAACACAATCTACACATGTACATGTTTTTTTCTTCTTGTATGATTCTGGACATCGAGCATTATGTCATAGCGGACACCTCCATTTTATGGTATCTTGCCGATAAAAAAATATTTATTAGATAGTTATCTTAAACTGGGAGCTAAGTTGATAGTATTGGTCATTCAACCCTATGGTTTGATACACGACTAAACTAGCCAGCATTAGCCTACTCGATGTGTCAATTGGAAAAGATGTTTAGATCCAATTTGCTGGATATGACATAGCCAATAACGTGTAAAACGTGCCGCTTAACACCTGCCTAGTATACAAATTGTTATACATGTACGATGTTGAATAATGTCTATGAATTTAATTTAGGTATGAATGTATCCACGTTATTCTGGACCTGGATTGTTGAACATCCTTCCAGTTGATAATGATGTTCCACTGAATTATTATTCTTATTTTATTGTAGGTAATTACTTTTATGTAAAAGAGGTGTGTGTGTGTGTGAGAGAGAGAGAGAGAGAGAGAGAGAGAGAGAGAGAGAGAGAGAGAGAGAGAGAGAGAGAGAGGAGAGATTGGTTGATTAACAAAAATACATCACTATGGAAATTAAAATAGTGCTTAAACTGACTATGCGTGTCATCTTTGCATGAAATTAATTTTTATACACATTATTTTTTGTCTGCCATTTTATCTCTCTATTGGATTGTTTGCACCACTGAATTGCTCCGAATCATTAGTTTTTATCCCCGTGCACGCATGTGTTTCTACTTTCATGTTTGTAACCCAAAATATTGACGAGTTGGTCATAATCCCGATATCCGTGAGAAGAGGACATTCAGATGAGCATAGATAACTTGGAAATTGGATCGTTCACAAATAAAACAATCACCCACATTCCTGATAAATATGTCTTTTATTCCTCACGTAATTCCTAAACGGTTTCGTGCCTTGGATATAAAAACTACTAATCTATATATTCTTAATCTTTGTAAAGTATATTTTCCTCGCATTGGAGTCTTTCAGATCTTAATATACAAATTCTTAATGATAACAAAGTGTTCCTATTCCTAAGTATTTCATAATAATAGTCTCATTGAGTGGATAGAGCCAAAAAGCCATTTTAATAATTATGAATCAAATCTGAATGGCATTATGTTTCGTTATATTGTAACAAGTCAGTGCCTTTATTCTGAAGACAAAAATTCTCGGCATGAATTGACATATTGATAAGCTTCTTACTCGAGAGACTATCATATCAGTACATAAAACCTCTCAACTGATTTATAAGAATATCAGTACACTTTACATGCTATTACACAACAGTCTACAACGATAAGAATCGCATTACTGTTAAAACAACACACATGTACGTTAACACCCATTCAGAACTGTTGACGAAACTTAAACAAATGAACAAAAATTAGTGATGAATTGCTAACTGATATTCAGGCAAAAATCAACTATCGTCAAACGTTGAAGATCGATACAAATGTAATAGGACCATATTGATCCTGTTCACATTTTGAAAGTTGCGAAAGAAGTTAACAATTGCTTAAATTATCAGATAACAAGCTTAAATGCATGATCTTCTTTCGGATAAAAATGTTGCTCCATATCTGATTGCTAAAGATAACCTCTAAACAACATGGGGCCTGTGTCGACGCACAAGGACAGACTGATAACGATAGTTAAAATAAAGAAATAGACGAAACTTCAACTTGAAAAAGGCTAAGAACAAATATTGACTTTTCCGGATTATGTGCATGTGTAATCATAGTGGCAGAAATACTGACAGATTTTACCAGAGCGCGGACTTAGTTTTTTTTAAATGGTATAAATGATTGCATTCGATATTTCTTGTGAAATCTTGCAATCAAAGATTGACCTAATTAATTTCCATATTTTTGGTAATGAAGATATTAAAAAAATTGAAAATCTTTTAGTGAATTACAAGAAAATACCCAAAAATTTGTGTTATATATAATGTGCTATTTCTACATAGTTTCTTATATATTTTCTAAAAATGTGAATAGTTTTCCTTAAATTAGAAAACAGTGCGGATTAATTGCAAATCATGTGTGGATAACCTGTTGATATACGCTCCTAGAGCAACGAGACTAGTGTGCATACAGCATAATGAAATAACAATATATACATTTACATCAATTAAGAATATATAGTCAGACAAATAACAATATATACACTAAAGTGAAATAACAATATATACACTTACATCAAACAACAATATATACTGTATTTTTAAGAGCTGGTGTGGTCTATAAGATAACAATTCAATCATTGAGTTTATTCCAAATCATTAACTTGGATAATTTGATTTGGTATAAACAGTGTGGCCCGAATGATAGAAACATATGTATAGTTTATATATTGATTTTAATAACATTAAACTATGCGGTAATTTCTTATTACTCTAAGGATAAGAGTTATATACAGAATTTATGAAGTAAATCCTTTATTCTGTTCGCTTGGTGCAAGATAAATTTAGAATCGGAAATAGTTGACCTTATAACGTGTGCCAAATGCTATCTTAAAACAACGTTTTTGTAGAATCTTTTTTATGCGTGTCTATGGTCCTATTTCTAGCTTTCTGTGAAACATTATCTATTTCCCCAAATCGTTTCGTCATGCTGTGCATAGCCGGTTCTAAGTATTTCGTTACTAGTTGAAAGAAAAACTAAAAACCTGAAGTGAGAGTAATTAGGAAAATAATCCCTGATTAATACCACTACTAAGAGACCACTAGTCTCAAGAGGTCATGAACCTGCATTTTAAATTTTACATTTTAGATGTTTAGAAGAGATTTACTTTAGAACCATCTATCAACAGAGATCATGTTTGACTTCGCAAAGATAATCTCTTTAGAAAGGTTCGATTAAACCCATACCACTCATCCAAAATGCATACCGAGTTGGCCATCAATAGTATACACCTTGTATACCTAACCTTTCACGAATGACATCTCGTTGCGGTGCAGTCAGCAAACTTAGCAAATAAATAAAATAAACTTAGCCCTTTTTAGATCATTTGGGGAGGGGGGTCTTTTAAATTTATTCCTGGGGCCCCCTATGAGCACGGCATGTGGAAATAAAGTTTTAAACAAGTTTTATATGATACTGAACTTACAAATTTTTCCATCGATTTAAAACTGCTTTCTCTTTTGTAGAAATATTTTTTAAATTACTAATGCGAAGTTTGGGGGGGGGGGAAGGGACATGAGCGCGGGGCATTCTAAATTAGTCCAATCGGCCAAAGGCCAGCCATGATAATTAGCAACGGAAGGAGTACCATCTTTATGTAAGAAACAAACTTGAGACAGATGCTTTGTATATGAGACAGATGCTTTGTACGTCAACGATGAAAAACCATCATCAAGAAGTTAACATAAGTTTCTACCACATGTTTTAATATCTTAATGAAATCGACGAGGATTACGTAATAATTGGGTCGATGATGATGCCACTGACGACGATAACGAAAATGCAATTAACGAAGCTACATTTCACATGAAACATAGTTTAGTAAAATGCTGTGACACAGGCAAAAGTTCATTGTGCCACGTAGTGAAATAATTGTATATGGTTCAGCATTCGGTTTCATTTGTTTCCCATTCTGAATCTGAAAATACAGAGTCATTATCAACTTTTCTGGATTTAATTTTCCATAACAAAATGTTTCTTTTCAAAATTTCCTCATATTTTGAGTCGTCACGTTTGATTTCCTCTTCACCAGATCGAGTCTGGTTGAATCTGACCGACACCGAGCGAGGCCGCGTTGTCGTTGTGGACAATGAAAAAACTGGAATGTCGGATATACTGTCATTCAACTCTCTTACACTCTCTGTAGAGCCGCCCAAGGAACTTCCAGTCTGTGTAGAAAAAAACACAAAACACCATAACTTATGGAAATGTTATAAATGCTGTGGTACTGTATATCAAACTGGATACAAACCAGCAATATTTTGAATTGTTTAAGTTTAAAAGTGTTTTTAAATATAAAATATCGTGCACCAAACTTAAACGATTTTTAAAATTTGTTTTAAAATTATACGACTTCTAATGCTTGTGAGAAAGGAAATACGCGAAGTACCTGAATTCATAAATTCTCTACAAATATGATTTCTAATAAATACCTAGATTATTTTTATTTTCTTTGCTTGCAGTGAATAACTGACATATTTCATAGAATGGGAACAAATTCATAAGTTTGTGACCTAGGAGGTGAAATATAAACTTTTTTACTCGGAACCAACAAATTTTTTTATTTTATTTTAATATTTTTGTAATGCTCAAACGCAGCTAGCTAAAATGTGTAATAGGTTGAAATAGCAGATTTTTCAAAGGCAATACCGTTTATGCTCTGCTGTGTTTTGTTTATATTCGTACAGAAAATATGATTAATAATTTAATTGTATTTTAAAATTCAATGTATCTAAGAAATTTCAGAAAAGTACACTGCGAGATACAAACACGATCCTCCGGCCTAACAAATCGTCTTACTTCTTGCCATATAAAGAAATTGGTGATACGGCTTATGAAAATCTGGTTAGCATGTTATCGATATCCGTTGGCTGCAGTTAGCAAATAATTTTGATCATACACTCCGATGAATTACCAAAATTATTTGTCCTGAAAAATCCAGTAATGCAGAAGCTAACATAAAATAAAATATAATAACTAACCATCTTCGCTAGAGTTGAACTCCTCGGTGGTATTAGAACCGTGCCTCTGTGGTAATAAGGTACAGTATCGGGGTACACTCTGTTGTCGGACTAGATGTGTCTGTCGTTCAGCCATGGGAAGTCTACCGCCCGAATAAGTCGCATTCAAATTGGTCGCATGTTTGTGCAAATTGTACCTAATAGCCATTACTATGTAATGGAGCTGCTTTTACCAAACGCCTTGATAAAATATGTCTTGAACGCTATTAAAATATCTTCGCGATCCCTCAGCATATTTATTTTTCTATTTTCCATCAATGATATATTTTGCTATCTTAAAAGCAATTTTGAAAATAATGAACATCTGTGTACATAAGGAGTTGATGGATTTTTTCTTCTTTTTCTTTTGCAACATCATTGGCCTGGATTTCAACGATTACATGAGGCAAAACAGATGCCGTCGATTATTTCCAGAAAAAAATCTCTTTTTGCTTTGACGAAGGCCAACAGATCGTAATTGATGAAGAAAATGCACGCATGAAAAAAAAACTTTAGCAAGACATCTATATCCTATATTTAATGTTTCACCTCCCTAGTGTTTTAAAAATATTAAATCCTGGTTCTATAATTACTAATTTTATAGACTGCTGCAGGCAACATTTAAACATAATCCATCATTATGCTGTTTTTTTAAATTTTGTTTATATAAACATCTGACAGAGTACACTCTAAATATTTGGAAAAGGTCGACTGGGATGTATTATAATTGTCCCACACACAACAGATTTCAAGTTCGGTTAAATGTTAACACGCGTGACAGCGAAGATAGTGATACTGTATATTTTTCTGTTGACCGGTTTGATAACGATTTTAAATCAGTTTACACGATGCATTGATTCGGTTCGATTTCTTATTTGGAGTGTTTTCTTTTTCTTGTGACACTTCGAGGATCAAAATTCGAGATGAGTCACTGAAATGTATTAGAACTTTATATAACATACACATATATATTGATACAAGCCAGGGGTCTTTACTTGACCGAGCGGTTGTCAAACCCTGGCGCGGTTCCCGCTAGAAGTCATAAGTTTACCCCAAATTTCCAAAGACTTCCTTACATTTTAAAGTTGTAAACTAGAAAGCTCGACGTGTCCTTTCAATACATAAATTTTATTATAATTTATGCAAGACCACATATCTCTTGCCTGCCCAATATCTATAAATCACACATCTGAATGGTTTCTCTTCATCAAGTTTCCCTACCGTCAGCAGTTCACGAAGTAGAAGCTATACAACTCTCCCCATACCATGGAACTATTTTAACTCTACTCCCTTAGGCCAGTCAACGTATCCTTTATAGGCTTTTTGTCGCCATATCACTGCATGGGAAAGTATAATTCGTATCAGTGAAAATAATTATTGTGCAAATTAAATTGTTATCTTTGTAAGACGGAATAATAAAAGACAAGGGTAATTACAGTGAATGTTATAAAAGGGCATAAAATAGTTTCGTAAGCTATGTGCATTTTCATGTACAAAAAATTGTTTTTCAGAGAACAACACAATATTTTTTAAAATACTTTTTAATAGGACACGTTCCTTTAAAAATTATAACAAATAGTTCTAAACTATGTTACAAATGGTTAGAATAATGTATATTACAAGTTAAGTTACACATTCTTTCTGAAGAAAAAAGTGATTCGTGCATATTTTCTTTGTTTTACAAAAATATAAATAAAATGAATCTGGTCATTTAAATTATTTAGTTTTCACGTGGTGTTACACTTGAAATGCAAAATAAAAGGTCAGACGATTATACTTCTATTATATTCGTACTTTTACACTTGAACTCAGATCAATGATTATTTGATCGCGATTTATTCATTCAAAACGTTTATTACATCAAGTTTACATTTTGATAAATTATTTTAACTGTTGAAGTAAAACACAACTTGCGAACAAGGTGACTGATAATATTCAAAGTTAGTTTGCTTTCTTATTCTTCCAGGCATCAAAGTTATTGATTAATTAGAATCCATCATGCACTACTTTTTATTTGATATTAACCTTCTTAAACTATGAACGAATAATACAATAAAATCTCATAATTACATTTCCTTAATTTGTTTTAAATTTTTTTGTCAGTATAGTATTACAAGTCAAAATAATTTAAGTTTTACCCTACAATACTTAAATGTTTGTCTTGTAATTTAGGCATGCAAATCACCATGTAAAATTTGATTGTTAGTACTAATAAGTACAAATGAAGACAAATCAATATCAGCGAATTTGACTCATACTTGATTAATGTTGATCAGGTGAGACATTATTTTCATAATTCAAGTAGATTCCTTATTTCTGAAAGCAACTTTGCTTATATTATGAGATACACCAACTACCACAAAAAGGACATGCATTATGTAACACAGTCTTGGTTCTGACAAGACAATTGGAAAAAATGTTGATGTGTTCCAAACAAAAGAGAGCACTCCTCCATATAAGGAGAACTGCAGAAATAGGTGAAAACTAGAAAATTAGTTTGTTTAACATAATGTAAGATAGATAGAAGATGCAACAAATGAACGCAATATTCGTTTACAAAAAGGACCTAAATTGCAAAACAAACATTTAAGTATAGTTACTATACTTTCTTTATATTACATACAAGTATATAAATGTGTAAGTTAAAATAAAAATATTTCATATAAATATCTCAAGGCTAAAATGCTAACCGTAGGTGCTAAACCAGTTGCCTCACTCGGTTTCTGTTCCTATATATAATCAAGATATCAGAATACCATATTTGTTTGGAATACTATTTTGCGAAAATAGAATCGAACCATTTGATTCAAAACATGCGGTACAGTAGATAATGTTGATAAAGAGTCAAAAACAGTTTTCTGATTGGTACAAAAATGACATACATGCATGCATGCATGCATGCTTGCATGCATGCATACATACATACATACATACATACACACACGTACGTACGTACGTACATACATACATACATACATACATACATACATACATACATACATACATACATACATACATACATACATACATACATACATACATACAAGCGATTCCTTTGCACAGTTTATTATTCTCACAGTTTTCTCCTGTTTGTGTGTGTGTATGTGTGTGTGTGTGTGAGAGAGAGAGAGAGAGAGAGAGAGAGAGAGAGAGAGAGGGGGGGGAAGGGGTATTTGTAACGTAGATTAAATTTTTTTTTATTTATAGCGCACTTCTAAGTGACTAGAAAAAGTGTGGATCTGATAGCAGCTTGTTTCAATAATATATCATTTTAATATGCGTTGTATATAAATCGGGAAGTCTCTTCAAACGTTCCACATGTCTTTTTTTTTCTGTATCTTTCTCCTATATAAAGACAAACCACATAGTTAAATAGTTCTGTACTTCCCAAGAACATGTGTATCAAATAGATAATGGTCAGTTTCAATATTAATCATAACAACTTTTGTTTTAATAAACAGATCTTTGCGGCTTTAAAGGGCTAAATGCTTCTGTGACTTTAATGTTAAAAGCAAATCTTGTAAGCTCTTCAACAATATTTATTTACATGCTACGATATAATCAGTTTTAATCTTCCTTTAAATATTTGATATTTCCGACGATAACACTTTTTCTTTTATCTACATTAACTTGTAAATTCCATTAAGTTTCTAAATTCTTTATAGTGAACATATAATCTTGAATATACACCGAAAGTAGTATTGTGCCATCAGCATATATAAGAAGGAATGTTTAATTCTAGGGATTGAATAAAATAATTTATCATTTTCATTTCGATATCATTTACATATAATGAAATAGCAGAGTAAAGAGGGTTACAACTTGCAATATATATATTTCAGAATAATTTTGACTTTAACTCCTCTGAAAATTCCACGTAAATTTTCTTTAAAAATAACAGGAAATACAAATTCATTCTAGCTGAGAGTTTAATTATTAAATGAATGTACAAAGAACCTTACATTTGTGGTAATCACAATAAGTCTTGACTAATATTAAAAACCTGTCTTATGCGAGATATGTGAATGGATTTTCCAGGTGCATGATTTTAAAGGATAATCATAAAAACCCTTAAAAAAATGTATGCAAAATTTTAAGAAAAATCTAAGTCAAAATGAATTACCAGTTCTTTCTTTAAAGCTTTAAGTGCCGTGTTAATTCTTTCTGTGGCCGCGTTATATTCAGAGGCCGGGTTGATAATTATAACAGCTTCCATGTTGAAATCTTCAGGGATTTTTGATTTATAGATGAGCAAGTATTTATTGTAAAAATAGGTTACAAAGTAGGTACATTTGCATAAAAAGTAAGTGCCAATGGTAAGAATATAAAATCATGCCTTTCTTTATCATTTTGGTCATTGTGTATATACATTTACATAAATGTAAAAAAATGGTAAGCTTTTGAAATCCAAGAAGTTCCCTCTTATCTCAGGGCTAATTAGGACTATTGAATACAATTAAACATTGGCTTCTTTACAAATTTCCAGATAAAAATAAATGCAAAAATCTGTTTATATATGTCAATTTTGCAGTAAAAGTTACGATTTAGCAAGAGTAAGTTATATGCTATATGATACATTTTAATCATTGCAAGGTATAATCTGCAACACCGGACTGAAGATCATCCAATAGCTGCTCAATGTGATACATCTGCTGACAATGGGGAATGCCAGCCTATTTCGTTTGGAAAACATTCAGTTATTCTCATCAACACTACTGCCAAAATCACTTCAAAATGGTATTCTCTCGCCAAACCTGCTATAGAAGGTCATCTTGGATACAGTTCTGTGGCCAGTCTCTTTGTCAAAGCAGTATCACTCTTGGAAAGGAGGTGAATACAGATGCAAGGTTACTGCCCTCTCTGTATAACTGGGATTCACAACTCTATGCAAGCCAATGCTATCAGAAATGTAAGAGACCTCATTTGTGTTGAATGTGGATGTTCTTCTGCACTCCAAAACATGGTGTCCAGGCTGTAATATCAAATCCTGATGCTGTGGTGGCCAGTCATATAGCTCCTCATTCACACTTCCCTCCAATACCTTCATGAAGCAGTGGGAGTTGGCATGAGAATGTATGCTGTTTCCCCTGTTCTCATTCCAGCATAACAGCATCAGGTTGAATTTACCATTTCCCTCATCCACCAAATGTCTTGTGTATTCGTGTTGATCATCAAATATCGCAAATCTCCCCCATTCTTCCGGGTTACTTTTATACATGGTCATCAGGGTTTGTACATAGTCAATATTCACAGTGTCAAGGGCGAAGATTCTCCTCAATTCCGAAATCAAATCAGTTAAAGTCTGGTAATTCCTAACCACTTCCATTACTTCGTTTGATCAGCAGTCTTGGAGTAGGAATACTCTCTTTGTCGTCTGCTCACTGAATGCGAAATGCGGTACCAATTGTGCAAGTCCATGTGGGTGGAGCTTAAGGTGTATGGAACATTGCAATCAGAAAAAGACAACAACACTAGCAATGATTGATATATTATGTAACAATTGTACTTTATGTTATGCTTAAAAAAGTTTAGCCTCTCGGCAACATGTGAATTTATGCTAATTCCTAAATAGATCAAATTTTTTATTTTTTATGATTTTTTGAAAATGTAATACACATGACTGAAAATATGTATGTTGTGACTAGATAACTCATACCCCTGTCTAGTTCAAGCAGAGTTATCTCTCTTAAATGCAATGGAGTGCCTGGTTCTGTAATCGTCAAACTGACAATCTAACATTGTTCTCTATAACAGTGTGTGAGACGCACGCTAAATTAGGATAGAAAATATATTTATCTCTCCAAATATTTGCATTGAGGTCTATGGAAAAACAATTGGTACCGTGATACCTAAAAGATAATACCAGCTTCACAGTGTATCCATAGTAACGAGTATACATAGCTTCCATTTCTATACTGTCATAGTGTCATTTGGTTAAACAATGGATATTGAGATGCTTTGGTCTAATATTGACAGACTTTAAAATACAAAATATATAAAATAACATACATTATCTTTGGAATGGGGTTTTCGTAACTATATCTATAACATATATAGACTGATGGCTTTGTGACTGTGTAGTCAGCTCCAATATTAGAAAAAAGGCAACAAAAAAAGTTATGTAAAGTTAATATAGTTAATTTTAGCCAAATAATGACTATTTTATGCGCAAAAGATGAAAAATCATGGATAAAATAGAACCTTTTTATTGTAAAGCATGTTATAGACCAGGATAGAGGACACTCCTGGTCCATGTGTAGATATTTCACTTGTATCATAAAGAATATTCTGGTATAAGTATTTTATGTAGTTTGCTAAAGATATGGTATTCCTTCCTATTTTGATTTTAATTGTCCTGCTCTAATTGTCTTTTTTAGTAAACTTTTATGTCTTGAAATTAAAAATACGATTCTCTACTTAGTTACATAATCATTCTTGAAGTCCCCACTACATATATAATCTCGGAATTTAGGTTCTCACTTTATCAGTAATACATTTTTGGATAATTTAATTGCATTGAAGTTAATACATGTGTTCTTGAACTCATCTGTATTACATGGATAATATATTGGAGGAAATAAAAAGTACACATCTTATGTATATCATTCAGTTACCTCTCTAACACCAGACTTAATATTTCAATAAATAGAATTTCACAATGTTAGTAATGGTGTATGAAAATAAGAAAAGATTTGTGAAGTATCATATTAGTTCTCGGTCTTGATGCAAATTTAATTAGAAGTACTTTAATAATTTCTCCCAGTAAAGTTTACAAGTTTGAAAACTGATCCAACATGCTTTGTTTGGTTTAAGTATTTTTTTTACGTAACTGAAGCCCATTATTATTAATTTCTTATTTAGAATAAATATGAATTGTATGCATCTATATTATCTACATTATTCACCCTTATATATATGCTAGAAATGAACACCATGTCACCTGATATTTGGTGCATGTAAGGGATGTTATAGCACAGGTGCCTTTTTTATTGTCCCTGCACTTATGGTCCACTGCCTCCAAATATTGTCCAGGGTAATATCATCAAGCTGTCGCTTCTCATTTTTCTCATTGCTGCTTATGTCTTCTTTAATTCCAGTATCATTAGCTACATCTCCCATTTAGATACACACTTTCCGTCTGTTTTTAAATCCATTGGACTCACTATACTCATTGTTAACCTTTTTCTGTATTTTAGTCCCCATTTTCACCCCCAATTCCAACATAAGCACTTAGAAAGCTGTTATCTACTTTATTTGGTGTCAGATTGGCTTATTGCATCAATTGTATTCACTACACAAAGGAGGGAAGCTTTCTATTTGTATGACAAAGAGGCTGGGTAGCTTGACCTTCGTGCGAGGAGTGGAGGTTAGTGACCTCTTGCATATGCTGACAGTGTAAAGCGTTCAAAGCTAATACTTTATAATTAGATTGGGCCATGTCCACCTGTCCATGTTGTTACTTTCTGTGTTAATGAAACAAATATAAGTCCTTTATTTTAGATCAAAATGTCTCTTTAAGAGTAGAACTGGTACATGCTAACTAGTGCGTTGACCTTTGACCTTATTATTAAACAATATGACATAATGTCAATTTCAATTTGGTCACGTAGTTTCCATCCAATCAGCGTAGTCGCAGTTGATAGGAAACTGTGGGTGCTGCTTGAAAATTGCCCGTGCAGATGAATTCAATTATTTCCTTCCACCATTTTCGGTTCCGCGTGGCATTTTCTTTGGCATGTGCCGAGGTCATGCCATAGTTCGCCAGGTCTTTTTCCACTTGTTTGATCCAGGTTTTCTTTGGTGCATTTCTTGAGACCTTCCAGGTTTCCGGTCTGGTGCGCCACAGGGCTTGATACGGAAGACGCCTCTCTTCCATTCGGCAGACATGGCCAAACCAATGAAGCCTAGCACGTCTAATCAGTGATTCCACTGTCGGTTGGTGAGAGCATCGGGCCCGGATTTCCACATTTGAGATTTTGTCCAGAAGGTTTACTCCCAGTATTCGTCTGAGGCAGCGCATTTAAAATACCTCCAGCTTCTTGAGGTCCACGTCTAGGAGGACCCACGTCTCTGCTCCATATAGTAGTATTGGGAGGATGAGAGTGCGGTATAGACGCACTTTGGTCACCACCGAAAGGGCCTTTTTTCTCCATATGCACCAAGCTAGTCACCCGAACGCAGACGTTGCCAGTCCCAGGCGATGCGAGATGTCGGTGGAGGCCGCTATTGATCTGCTTCGGATTATGGACCCCAGGTATTTAAATTCATCTACTTGCTGAAGATAGACTCCGTTAAGGCAGATAGACTCCGTTAAGGCAGATAGACTCCGTTAAGGCATAATGACATATGTGATTTATCCCATATCATCAAAGTGAAGTTCGATAAGTGCTAATATGAATAAAACACAACTCATAGTTGAAAAAGCTCATTTTATTTCAAAAGATGAGTTTGATAGTGAAGCAAAGGTATGAAAACAAACAAGAGTTCAAACAGCTCAATAACATTTCTATACACAATCATATAGAACATAGCTTAGTACTTCAAAAAATTGTTTTTGACAAGCGAGACTAAGTACATTTCTTAGTTATATAGTCCCGAGCTATTTCACAGATTATTGGAAAAATCAAGGTTTGTTATAGGTATAACGGTACCAATTGCGCAAGACCATGTGAGTTGAGCTTAAGGTGTAGGGAACATTGCAATCAGAAAAAAACAACAACACTAGCTATGATTGGTGGATTATGTAAGAGTTGTACTTTCTGTTAGGCTTAAAATGAAGTTTAGCCCCTTGGCAACATGTGAATTTATACTAATTCCTAAATAGATGAAATTTTGTATTTTTTATGGTTTTTTGAAAATGTAATAAACATGATTGAAAATATGTATGTTGTGACTAGATAACTCATACCCCTGTCTAGTTCAAGTAGAGTTATCTCTCTTAAATGCAATGAAGTGCCTGGTTTTGTCATCTCCAAATTGACAATATTACATTGTTATCTATAATAGTGTGTGAGATGCACGCTAAATTAGGATAGAAAATATATTTTTTTCTACAAATATTAGCATTGAGGTCTATGGAAAAACAATTGGCACCGTGATACCTAAAAGATAATACAAGCTTCACAGTGTATCCATAGTAACGAGTATACATAGCCACCACTTCTATACTGTCATAGTGTCATTTGGTTAAACAATGGATATTGAGATGTTTTGGTCTGATATTTACAGACTTTTATATAGAAAATGTATAAAATAACACACATTTGCTTTTTAATTTGGCTTTTGTAACTATATAAATAACGTATATAGACTGATGGCTTTGTGACTGTGTCGTCAGCTCCAATATTAGGAAACAGGCAAAAAAAAGGTCATATAAAGTTAATATAGTTAATTTTAACCAAATATTGACTATTTTATGCGCAGAAGATGAAAACTCATGGATAAATTACAACTTTTTTGTTCTTGTAAAGTATGTTATAGACCAGGATAGAGGACACTTCTGGTCCATGTGTAGATAGTTCACTTGTATCATAAAGAATATTCTGGTATAAGTATTTTAGTTAGTTTGCTAAAGATATGGTGTTTCTTCCTATTTTGATTTTAATTGTCCTGCTCTAATTGTCTTTTTTTTGTAAACTTTTGTGTCTTGAAATTAAAAATGCGATTCTCTAGTTAGTTACATAATCATTCTTGAGGTCCCCACTACATATATTATCCTGGATTTTAGGTTTTCACTTTATCAATAATACATCTTTGGATAATTTAATTGCATTGAAGTTAATACATGTGTTCTTGAACTCATCTGTATTGCATAGATAATATATTGGAGGAAATAAAAAGTACACACCTTATGTATATCATTCAGTTATCTCCCCAACACCAGACATAACATTTCAATAAATAGAATCCAACAATGTTAGTGATGGTGTATGAAAATAAGAAAAGATTTGTGAAGTATCATATTAGCCCTCGGTCTTGATTGAAATTTAACTAGAAGTACTTTAATAATTTCTCCCAGTAAAGTTTACAAGTTTGAAAACTGATCCAACATGCTTTGCTTGGTTTAGGTATGTTTTATGCCTAAATGAAGCCCATTATTATTAATTTCTTATTTAGAAGAAATATGAATTGTATGCATTCATATTATCTACATTATTCACCCTTTTATATTAGCTGGGAATGAACACCATGTCACCTGATATTTGGTGCCTGTAAGGGATGTTATAGCACAGGTGCCTTTTTTCTTGTCCCTGCACCTATGGTCCACTGCCTCCAAATATTGTCCAAGGTAATATAATCAAGCTCTCGCTTCTCATTCTTCTCATTGCTGCTTATGTCTCCTTTAATTCCAGTATCATTAGCTGCATCTCCCATTTAGATACACACTTTCTTCCTGTTTTTAAATCCATTGGACTCACTATACTCATTCTGAATAGCATTATGTTTCGTTATATTGTGAATAAAACGTAACAAGTTAGTACCTTGAATCTGAAGCCAAACATTCTCGGCATGAATTGAGATATTGATAAGCTTCTAACTCGAGAGACTATCATATCAGTACATAAAACCTATCAACTGATTTATAAGAATATCAATACACATCGCATGCTAGTACACAACTGTCTACAACGATAAGTATCGCATTACTGTTAAAAGAACACAGGTACGTTAACACCCATTCAGAACTGTTGACGAAACTTCAACAAATGAACAAAAATTAGTGATGAATTGCTAACTGATATTCAGGCAAAACTCAACTATCTTCAAACGTTGAAGATCGATACAATTGTAATAGGACCATATTAATCCTGGTCACATTTTAAAAGTTGCGAAATAAGTTAACAATTGCTTAAATTATCAGATAAGAAGCTTAAATGCATGATCTTCTTTCGGATAAAAGTGTTGCTCCATATCTGAATGCTAAAGATAATCTCTTACAAATTGGGGCCTGTGTCGACGCACAAGGACAGACTGATAACGATAGTTAAAATAAAGAAACAGACGAAACTTCAACTTGAAAAAGGCTAATAACAAATATTGAATTTTCCGGATTATGTTTAATCATAGTGGCAAAAATACTGACAGATTTTATCAGAGTGCGGATTTAGTTTTTTTAAATGATATAAATGATCACATTCGATATTTCTTGTGAAATCTTCCAATCAAAGCTTGATCTAAATAATGTGCATATTTATAGTAATGAAGATATTGAAAAAAATTGAAAATCGATAAGTGAATCACAAGACGATACCCGAAAATTTGTGTTATATATAATGTGTTATTTCTACCTAGTTTCTTATATGTTTTCTAAAAATGTTATTAGTTTTCCTTAAATTAGAAAACAATGCGGATTAATTGCAAATTCTACGTGGATAACCTGTTGTTAGCAGGCGCGAAATAAGAAGTTTAAATTTGTTCTACTGATATACGCTCCTAGCGCAGCGAGACTAGTTTGCATACAGCATCATGAAATAACAATATATACATTTACATCAATTAATAATATATAGTCAAATAAATAACAATATATACACTAAAGGGAAATAACAATATATACACTTACATCAAACAACAATATATACTGTATTTTTAAAAGCTGGTGTGGTCTATAAGATAACAATTAAATTACCCTCTTAATATCCCTTCCAGCTTGAAATAAACCTGCTAGAATACCTCAAAATATGAATTTAAAGGACCTACATAATCCCGTACCCTCTCCCAACCCCCATACCCGCCCCCCCAAAAAAAGCGTTATACGTAAGAGGAATCCCCTTTCTTTTATTTTGGTCAGGCGAAAATTATTAATTGCTGCAAAGTCTAACAAAATATATTGAATATATTAAAATTTGTTTTCTAAACAGGAGTTCAGCTTATATTTATAGAAGTTTAAATTCGTGTATTCTACACAGACAATGAGATTAATACATTGCTTATATGATTCCGACAATTATTAAAATAACTTTGAATTCTTCCACGATGAGGCAGAAGGATCAATCAATATTCTCTCCATTAGACAGGTGTTTAAAAATTCAACTAGTAATTTTGAACCGTGAAAAGGAGATTCTCTCATTGTCACCTTCAGCCTTCAGTGGAAAATCTGCCTTCATGAATCCAAAATTGTCCTGACTATCCCAAATATGTCTCTTCGTTATACTGTTCAATTTCACACGAGGATGGTATCACTGCCTCCAAGAAAGCATGAGATGGTCTGTCTGAACCTTCCCTGTCGATCTACCATTTGCAAAACTTTCAAAATATAATTTCGACATTTTTTTTGTATTCAACAACCAACACTACACATTAAAGAAACTGCATTCGTCACTAAAATGGCATCTTCGAATGCCAATATTTTCATGAGAAGACTCAACCAAAATCTCACCACTGAGGCAACCAATCGTGTTATAAGCTTTTTCAGAGTTATTGACGACATTAAAACAGCGAAAATATTATTTTTTTACATTAATTTTAAAAATGTCCGTTAATAACTTCCATCTTAGGATTAAATTTGCGTCGGACTCTTCAAACAGGCCCAACGTTTTCTCGGATACTTTTTCTACCCTCCAGAAATTGGAACATAGAAATTCACTTCTTTCCTGAACCAAATTACTCTCGACCCGTTAGCACACTCAGCACGTACTAAAATATCTTCCTAGTTGCATGTGCGCTCGAACTAACGCACATGCTCTAAACCGGTTACCTTCACTAGAGACTCAGAAATCTCATAGTGCATTTTAAAAGGAGGGATACAGAAGAAGTTGAATCTGTTAGCAAAACTAGTCTCCTGAAATATAAAACCAAGAAAGAAAAGAAGAAAAAAAAAGACAACAGCCGCGTCTCTTTTGTGGGTACTTTAACCTAATACCCCAAACTTCAACATATAATCCTGATGCACTGGCACGAGATCTGCCATCTGCACGATTTTAGATATACTTCAGTAAATTCTAATAGTTGCCTACTGTAAACCTAAATTTGTCAAGGACCATCTGGTACGTGCCAAGGTAACTTCAAAAAAGATCATAGAGAAAATGCTAAAACCGTAGATAAAAGTGGATACAGAAAGTTAATTACTGGGATACAATGTCAGTGTGATTGCTACACGCGAATCAAGGACTATTTTTGATCCTTTCTTGGGGATTTGCTATTAGTCAGGAGGGTGTGTGAATTGTTTCGTGTTGGAAAGTCAATAGTTGCCTTCACCCACTGACCTGGGTTTGTGTCCCTATAGGGTACAGGTGAGAGAGAGAGAGAGAGAGAGAGAGAGAGAGAGAGAGAGAGAGAGAGAGAGAGAGAGAGAGTTTCAAACAAATAAAGGGTAATGCCATTTTCTTTATATGGGAGCGATGTTAAATATGGCATATAAAGAAATGTTAGTTATCTAACATAGCATTGTGTAACGTTTCTCTTAGATCTGAAAATGAAAACCGCAAACTACACATTCATTAATCTCCATCTGGAAAAACGTTTATAAGCCCTGTTCAGTCTATCGATTTTATACATACCAAATATGACCTCCCTACATATATAAAAATGGTTGTTCGTATCAATAGTCAAAGGCATCAGAACGTACTTCAGAGTAACATGGACTACTTTATGTATTCCAGACAATACACTTAGTTACGATTTTATGTTATACCATTATTTATTTTCGTCACTAACCAAATAAAATCCAACAGACCTGCAGATTTCCAATGAAACACATCGAAACTAGAGGGAGTTATGAAGTTTTGATTGATAACGTTCGCAAAAAAAAAATTAGAAATTATTCATTGTACGTTTCATGACTTGCATTTCAATTGAAACACTGCGCAAGGCTTTTTTACGCTAGATATTTGTCATCAAGGGAGTAAACTTTTTTGTAGTAGAAATGATTTTCAGTTGCTTTTATTGGCTTGTTTACCCTGTCATTCTATTAGATATCTATTCATTTTATATATATATATATTATTCATTTTTATATATATTATATATATATATATATATATATATATATATATATATATATATATATATATATATATAATAAATTATGATACAGAAACTTAAAATTATTTTTCGTCAAGAAACAAATAAGATTTTGCTTTATAAAAATACCTATATAAGAATATATAATAATTACGAAAATTTTCGAATCTGTCAACATAGGGAAGTTATCGAAAATGGGTATATTATTTTCTTTCTAAGATTTCCACACATTGATCTTTCAGAAGTAAGATACTGAGCTTATAATCCCAATGTGCCTTATCTTCAATTTAAACATTGCATTTTTATATATAATCTTTTCAATTCTAGAAGCTTATACATATTTTTAAGAAGCTGATAGAAAAGAGGATCAATACCCTATACTGTGAATATATATATATATATATATATATATATATATATATATATATATATATATATATATATATATATATATATATATATATATATATGGGCCATTACTGGAAAAATTAAGTGTTAGTCGTATTCCTATCTGAATATATTCCATTATCAGCAATTTAAAGAGTAATATCCAAGGTCACGGTTAAGTGATAAAAATAAAGTATTTCAAGTTAGCATGGCCAGGATTTATATCATCTAAATTACTCATCTGATTATACGCTCGTAATGCTTATACAATTATAAATGTGTTTGTTTTTTTAATAAACGCAGTGAAACGTGTGAGAACCTGGCTTGGGGGGGGGGGTATATCGGGGGACATTGAAATGAAGCATATAGTCAAACTTAATATTCTAATCGACAGATTAAAGTCCCTATTTAAAACATCAATGTCACTTCTTCAAGCCACTACTTAAAACATCCATGTCACTCCATCAAACCCCTACTTAAGACATCAATGTCATTCCTTCAAGTCCCTACGTCAGGCACCCATGTCACTCCTTCAAGCCCCTTCTTCAGACATCAATGTCACTCCTTCAAGCCCCTTCATACGCCAGTCAACACTCAATCTTTCAAATCCCTACTCTAATCATCAATGTCACTCATTCAAGTCCCTAATCTAGACATCAATGTCATTCCTTCTTCAAGTCCCTAATCAAGACATCAACGTTAATCCTTGAGAACAGTACGCCATTTATCACTCGATCCTTCAAATCCTTCTTCAAATTCCATCTCCAGGCGTCCAAATGAATCCTTCAAATTCTTACTCCAAACATCAAATCAATATTCAACTCTCTACTCCAGTTATCAAACCCAATCCATCAAATCTATACTCATGGCATCAAAATCAATCTTTCAAATCCCTACTCCAGTCGTTAAATATAGTCAGTATTTCAAATCCATACTCCAGACTCAAACAATTATTCAAAATCCTACTCTAAACATCAAAGTCAAGATTTCAGATCCCTAATGCAATTATAAGACTATTTAAAATCCTTATTCTTCAAATCTATGATCCAGACATCAAACTCAGTTCTTGAAATGCCTGTTCTATAGATCAAAGTCAATCCTTTAAATCCATAATCCAGACAGTAATGGAAAAGATTTTTATTAAACCGTAAAATCAATAATAAATTCATTATCAGCATCTTTCCAAAGTCTGCAAAAGCAAGAGGTGAACACTTTATTTTATTCTGGCAATATCATTACCTCATTTAGACGAGTTACATATGGAAGGTGACCAGATAAAGCATTTAATACGCAAGAGAACTCATTCATCTTGAATAGAATTCCTTGATAAATATAAATTTGCCACAATCATTATATCATTAATTAGTTTTGTCCCCAAAAGATGGCGCCACAGGAAAAGCCCTTCGCTAACAACTACCAACTACATCATACTTCCGGTACTCCATGTTAGTGAAAGTATTTAATCTCTACTATTTCTCCATGATGCCCTACGCCCGTTACCTTTATTTTCCGTTTCCGCCCTTTCCACCCCAACCCCCAATGAAAAGAACAAACACTGCAGGTGACGACACAGCTGTAAATACCTGATTTAATGCTATTTATTTCCCCTTTGCATTGTATTACTTCCGCCATCTTGAATTCCTCCACTGGTTTGGGCCATTTAACGGTAAGGTGCTGCATTACAGTTTGATACCTTGCATAAAGTCAGATTTTTTTAAGAAAAAGAATTTGCACGTTTTTTCTCCCTGATAATGCCAACTACTTACAAAAAAAATCTTGTATATTTTAGGTATTGTAGAAGCACTATTAACAGTGACGTCACTATGGTTGGTGTCCCACAGTGCGGTAACTCATGGTGTCACCGTCATAGAGCCCCTTTCCGTACAAAACTCTCAACTTTTATAAACAGTCATGTCAAATAACTTAGGATGTCACTCCCATGAACGTCCTTCCTGCACAAAATTTGGCGCCATCCACTCTGATAATATTTTTGAGATAACACTAAAAAAAATTGTACAGTTTGAAAAGGGATGTACAGATGAGATTAACTGAGTTCAAAAGTTAAATGTTAACTGTTTGCTTATTCTTGTAACACTAGAATTTGCTTTGTCATCATTAATGACTTAATTTCATTACCAATGAATGAAAAGAAACATTTGTTGCTAAATATCTCATTCACTGAATGCTACAGTTTTCAAGTTAAGCTCACTTCACTCCGGTGTTCTAAAACATAAAATTTCCACATGATTAAGTTCATCGCACACACAATACTGCCAGAGAATGCATATTATGTAAGTAAAGAGCAAACTAAGTACAATTAGCTTAGTTTATTCCATAGCAACAATGTTAATGTACCGTTTTACTGAGGACATCATAGATTATGATATAAAAAAAGATAAAGAAATGCACAGATTTTCCTATTTGTTTAGGGGCGCACTTTAGTTTCGCATTTTGCATAAGGGTAAGATATGTTAAAGAAACAAAATTTTACCGGATTTCCTCACTGGTTATACTGGCTTTTAAAAAAAATACCTTGTATATCTTTGGTATTGTTAAAAGAACTGTTTATTCCTTTTCTTTCCCTGTATTACTCGTGGGTATACATAGTGGGTTATACAGTATACAGACTGGCCTTCAAATTTGCAGTCTAAAACACACACACACACACACACACACACACACACATCTGACAGCTCTGCTTTTGACTGCCTGTATTTCGGTGATATATTCTATACAATAATGAGCCTATAGCTTTAAAAAAAAATTATTTTTTTTTTAATATACATGTATTTAGATATTTAGAATATGAGCATTATCGTGTGGCAGTTCGTGTGTACTTCGGAAACAGGTGATAGTGAACATTGATGCTGACCCATTGCACGATGCTTTGTTTATAGCCCAGCCTATAATAATAATAATAATAATAATAATAATAATAATAATAATAATAATAATAATAATATCTAGTATTATCTTTTAGATGATGATGATGTCACATTTACAATTAACACTTTATTTTTTTATTTTTTTTATTTATTTATTTATTTATTTATTTATTCATTTATTTATTTATTTATTTAATGCATCTAGGACGTCCAAGCATGCAATATTTAACACCGAACGACCCCATTTAAGTTGTTAAGACCGTGTTGTAGTGAAATAAAAAGAGAAAGATACAAGTGTCAGAAGCAGATTGGGAAATTGGATTTGGGCTGAGTCACCTGGACCCCCTTCCCACACCCCAATTAAAAACATGTGTTTCAAACAACTGTTTTATTTTTTGTTTTTGCTAGAGTAAGTTCTCTTTACAGTTAGATGGTTAAAATTATGTCCTGGAAATGCTTTAAATGCGCCAGTTTCCCCTGCGCCCCAACTAGGATCCCACAGACCCTTGCCTACTTGCTTAGCCTCCATATCAACCCACCTACCCACCCCACGAAAGATATTCCTTTTTCAGCCCCTGACTATAAAAATGCAATTCCTTTCTTGAACTCTTTTCGGCGACATCAAAATGATGACGGGATGGTCGAAAGCTGACAATGTCTGAAATCTTATCCCCCACCCCACTACAGTTGCCAAAAATGACAGTTATCCTTACTACCTGACAAAAGTAGTTACAGAGAATCGACTGCCTGAGAAAGATGCTGCTTTGTATTGTTCCTATAGCCAATGCATGTATCTCTCATCCCAATTATTAGCAGTTTTAGCTTAGCAATGTAGCAATGGTGGTTTCGATTAAAGTATGTTAATTAAAAGTATCATGCCAAACATTCGCATATGTGTTAACATTTTAAAAGTATAAAATTCTCTTTCTCGTGCGTATTTTGTGAGAGAACTGCAGATTTCTTATAAAACTGTCATAATGTGGATACAATATATTCGTCATTTTATTTAACACATATGGAATGGCTATCGGCGATAATTGACCAAGGTCACAAAATTTCAATCAGTGTAACTCATAATATACTAATCCTTCATTGTGAGAGTTGCTTCCCTTGTCTAATAAAAATTTGTATGGTACATAAGCTTATCCCTGATTTGCCATAAATTAAATTTCTGCAAAGTTGGAAAGTCCAGGCATGTATGACACCTATCTAGTTTTTTTTTAATATAAAAAATCTTTTCTTAGACATAATCTTGTTTCATTTTTTAAGACATTGCTAAGGTGTACGTATCAGTTTACGCTAACAAGGGCTTTGGAGAGAAAAGTAGGTGTTACTCAGTAAATTAAACAAATTAAACAGCGCAATAACACGAAGTGATTGGTTGCCAGTTAAGGTCAGCGCGTAACATGACGTATGCTGGAGTGTTATACTTGTTACTGTCTATCGCACAAATTGGTTTATAAAATTAATCGTTACTATTTTTAGAAAGGGTATTCCTTGTTTTTGGACGTACCTTATAATTTTCGTACGTAGCCAAGATGCCGAGGGCTTATGGTTGCTACATTTACACCATTGACCAAAAATAGGAAATAAAAACACCACTGGCATGCGACAGAGACAAGGAAACTCAATGAGTTTTCTATAAAGCATTTATTCGATACTGATTTGTCTTTAAATATAACGCAGTCCCTTCCTAGTCAATATAACCAAACCCCCAAGTTTTCTGATATTTTTTGTTCTGAAAAATTCACAGCATCACACAAAGTAGACGCGCATGAAGTACCGTGCACTTGTAGCCAGGATTGTAGACCGGTAAATAATAATAATAATAATAATAATAATAATAATAATAATAATAATAATAATAGTAATAATAATACCATTATTATTATTATTATTATTATTATTATTATTATTATTATTATTGTTATTATTATTATTATTAAAGGATATATACCTCAAATGCGCTCTTATCATATTATTATATAGTTTAAAAGAAGGACCCCTTATTATCATATGGCTGATTTATATCATAACTTATTATTATTTTTTAAATTGGTTCTCTCACCTACATTTGACAATGAACTCAATCCACTTTATCTCGAATAATTGGATGTGACTTGAAATTTGGTGGAAAACGTTTCATACGTGACTTCATTTTTAAGATCAATGATCAATTTTATTTTTCAAAATCAGAAAATACCATAAATATTTATAATAACTGAACATTTGTCACATTCGGCATTCCGCATAATTCAAATTCCTAATCGTTAGCCTGACTCATAGTTTGTGTCCTTTTTTGTGTGTGTTCATATCAATATAACCGACGTTACTCGCTATTAAGTCGCGTCTAACTGCAGTACAACATAGACCATAAGATGTGATGCATAATGCGCCGTCAAATTAGGGCAATGTTGATTTTTCTACTGAGCGCTGTTCTTTCGTACAATTCCAGCACGGGATGTAAATCCCCTCCCCACCTGAAAATATAAAATTAGTGATAACATGCTAAGAGGTACGTATTCAAGGAGCTGTTGTAAAATTTACCCAAAGCTGTTGGATGTGACTATATTGAAGAACACGCCAAAAGGCAGTGACTAAATGACCACTGCTAACATGCAGTTAAGAGTTTATATCTATCAAACTAGTAAATGTACTTTTCATTCACCTGAAAGGTTTACTTCATGCTATGTCTCCATAATGTTGCACTATATACGCCAGACATCCATAACCGGTTTCTGATAATGCTTGCAAGAACACTGATGGGTAGCGAGAGTAGGAGGGATGAACAATAATTCTACAATTTATTTTGTACAACTAGGCATATTTTCATTTTTGAAAATATAGTGGAGAAATTTCTTTAAAGAAAATGAAATATTCAACATTTCCTCAGAACAAAAGCAAAACTCTTTAATTGAGAAGTACTGATAGTAATATGGCATTCTATTCCATGATATCTGCCAAACGTTTGGTGCGTATTTCCTTTCACAACACACGTTTTATTAAATATATTGAAAAATCTCATTTGGAGGGAAAACAAATTGAGATGTTTAGTGATACTGAACACAATCTACACATGTACGTGTTTTTATCTTCTTCTGTGATTCTGGACATCGAGCATTATGTCATAGCGGACACCTCCATTTTATGGTATCTTGCCCATAACAAAAATTTATTAGACAGTTATCTTAAACTGGGAGCTAAGTTGATAGTATTGGTCATTCAACCCAATGGTTTGATACACGTCTAAACTAGCCAGCATTAGCCTACTCGATGTGTCAATTGGAAAAGATGTTTAGATCCAATTTGCTGGACATGACTTAGCCAATAACGTGTAAAACGTGCCGCTTAACACCTACCAAGTATACAAATTGTTATACATGTACGATGTTGAATAATGTCTATGAATTCAATTTAGGTATGCATGTATCCACGTTATTCTGGACCTGGATTGTTGAACATGCTTTCAGGTGAGAATGATGTTCCACTGAATTATTAATCCGTTTATTAATTCTTATTTTATTGTAGGAAATCACTTTTATGTAAAAGAGGTGTGTGTGTGTGTGTGTGTGTGTGTGTGTGTGTGAGAGAGAGAGAGAGAGAGAGAGAGAGAGAGAGAGAGAGAGAGAGAGAGAAAGATTGGTTGATTAACAAAACAATATAACTATGGAAATTAAAATAGTGCTTAAACTGACTATGCGTGTCAGCTTTGCATGAAATTAATCTTTTATACACATTATTATCTATCTATCTGGCATTTTATCTCTCTATTGGATTGTTTGCACCACTGAATTGTTCCGATTCATTAGTTCTTTTCCCCGTGCACGCATGTGTTTGTACTTTCATGTATGTAACCCAAAATATTGACGAGTTGGCCATAATCCCGATGTCCGTGAGAAGAGAACTTTCAGATGAACATAGATAACCTGGAAATTGGATCGCTCACAAATAAAACAAACACCCACATTCCTGAAAAATATATCTTTTATTCCTCAGGTAATTCCTAAACGGTTTCGTACTTTGGATATCAAAACTACTAATCTATTTATTCTTAGTCTTTATAAAGTATATTGTCCTCGCATTGGAGTCTTTCAGACCTTAATATACAAATTCTTAATGATAACAAAGTGTTCCTATACCTAAGTATTTCATAATAGAGCCAGTCTCATTGAATCCTTCGGTAGATAGAGCCAAAAAGCCATTTTAATAATTAAAAAGAGTGTACTTTAGTCAAAAAATGGAATAAAAACATCACATAGTAATTATCATAATATAAATTGTAATACTATTCAGAATGACATTATGTTTCGTGATATTGTGAATCAAGCGTATTAAGTCTGTGTCTTGATACTGAAGCCAAAAATTCTCGGTATGAATTGAGATATTGATAAGCTTCTTACTCGAGAGACTATCAAACTCGCTCTTTCAAGTCCCTACTTCAGACATCCATGTCACTCCTTCAAGCCCCTACTTCAGACATCCATGTCACTCCTTCAAGTCCCAATTTAAGAAATCAATGTCATGTTTCAACTCCCTACTTCAGACATCCATGTCATTCCTTCAAGTTCCTACTTCAGACATCCATGTCACTCCTTCAAGCCCCTACATAAAACATCAATGTCATTCTTCAAGTCCCTAATCCAGGCATCAATGTCACTCCTTGAAGACCGTACTTCAGACATCCATGTCACTCCTTCAAGCCCCTACTTAAAACATCAATGTCACTTCTTCAAGTACCTACTTATGACATCAATTTTACTCCTTCAAGAGCCTACTTAAGACATCAGTTTTACTCCTCCAAACCCCTACTTCAGACATCAATGTCACTCCTTCAAGTCCCTAATCCAGATATCAGTTTCACTCCTTCAATCCCCTACGACTGACATCCATGTCACTCTTCCAAGTCCCTACTGAAGACATCAATTTTACTCCTTCAAGCCCTTACTTAAAACATCAATGTCGGTCCCTGAAGCCTCTAATGAAAACATCCATGTCACTTCTTCAAGTCCCTACTTAAACATTAATGTTACTCCTTCAAGTCCCTACGTCACACATCCATGTCACTCCTTCAAGCCCCTATTTCAAACATCAATGTCACTCCATCAAGCCCCTACTTAAGACATCAATGTCACTCCTTCAAGCCCCTACTTAAGACATCCATATCACTCCATCAAGCCCCTACTTAAAACATCCATATCACTCTATCAAGCCCCTACTTAAAACATCCATGTCACTCCATCAAGCCCCTTCTTAAGACATCAATGTCACTCCTTCAAGTCCCTACTTAAAACATCAATGTCACTTCTTCAAGTCCCTACTTAAGACATCAATGTCACTCCTTCGAGTCCTTAATCCAGATATCAATTTCACTCCTTCACACACCTACTTCAGACATCAATGTCACTCCTCCAAGTCCCTACTTAAGACATCAATGTCACTCCTTCAAGCCCCTAATGAAAACATCCATGTCACTTCTTCAAGTCCCTACTTAAACATTAATGTTACTCCTTCACGTCCCTGCGTCAGACGTCCATGTCAGTCCTTCAAGCCCCTATTTAAAACATCAATGTCACTCCTTCAAGCCCCTACTTAAAACATCAGTCACTCCATCAAGCCCCTATTTAAGACATCAATGTCACTCCTTCAAGTCCCTACGTCAGGCACTCATGTCACTCCTTCAAGCCCCTTCTGCAGACATCAATGTCACTCTTTCAAGTCCCTTCATACGCCAGTCAACACTCAATCTTTCAAATCCCTACTCTAATCATCAATGCCACTCCTTCAAGTCCCTAATCCAGACATCAATATCATTCCTTCTTCAAGTCCCTAATCAAGACATCAACGTTAATCCTTGAGAACAGTACGCCATTTATCACTCGATCCTTCAAATCCTTCTTCAAATTCCTTCTCCAGGCATCCATATGAATCCTTCAAATTCTTACTCCAAACATCAAATCAATATTCAACTCTCTACTCCAGTAATCAAAGCCAATCTTTCAAATCTATACTCCTGGCATCAAAATCAATCTTTCAAATCCCTACTCCAGTCAGGTAACTCATTCCTTCAAAACCCTAATCCAGTCGTTAAATATAGTCAATATTTCAAATCCATACTCCAGACATCAAACAATTATTCAAAATCCTACTCTAAACATCAAAGTCAAGATTTCAGATCCCTAATGCAATTATAAGACTATTTAAAATCCTTATTCTTCAAATCTATGATCCAGACATCAAACTCAGTTCTTGAAATGCCTGTTCTATAGATCAAAGTCAATCCTTTAAATCCATAATCCAGACAGTAATGGAAAAGATGATATTAAACCGTAAAATCAATAATAAATTCATTATCAGCATCTTTCCAAAGTCTGCAAAAGCAAGAGGTGAACACTTTATTTTATTCTGGCAATATCATTACCTCATTTTAACGAGTTACAAATGGAAGGTGACCAGATAAAGCATTTAATACGCAAGAGAACTCATTCATCTTGAATAGAATTCCTTGATAAATATAAATTTGCCACAATCATTATATCATTAATTAGTTTTGTCCCCAAAAGATGGCGCCACAGGAAAAGCCCTTCGCTAACAACTACCAACTACATCATACTTCCGGTACTCCATATTAGTGAAAGTATTTAATCTCTACTATTTCTCCATGATGCCCTTTGCACGTTACTCTTATTTTCCGTTTCCGCCCTTTCCACCCCAACCCCCAATGAAAAGAACAAACACTGCAGGTGACGACACAGCTGTAAATACCTGATTTAATGCTATTTATTTCCCCGTTGCATTGTATTACTTCCGCCATCTTGAATTCCTCCACTGGTTTGGGCCATTTAACGGTAAGGTGCTGCATTACAGTTTGATACCTTGCATAAAGTCAGATTTTTTTAAGAAAAAGAATTTGCACGTTTTTTCTCCCTGATAATGCCAACTACTTACAAAAAAAATCTTGTATATTTTAGGTATTGTAGAAGCACTATTAACAGTGACGTCACTAGGGTTGGTGTCCCACAGTGCGGTAACTCATGGTGTCACCGTCATAGAGCCCCTTTCCGTACAAAAACTCTCAACTTTTATAAACAGTCATGTCAAATAACTTAGGATGTCATTCCCATGAACGTCCTTCCTGCACAAAATTTGGCGCCATCCACTCTGATAGTATTTTTGAGATAACACTAAAAAAAATTGTACAGTTTGAAAAGGGATGTACAGATGAGATTCACCGAGTTCAAAAGTTAAATGTTAACTGTTTGCTTATTCTTCTAACACTAGAATTTGCTTTGTCATCATTAATGACTTAATTTCATTACCAATGAATGAAAAGAAACATTTGTTGCTAAATATCTCATTCACTGAATGCTACAGTTTTCAAGTTAAGCTCACTTCACTCCGGTGTTCTAAGACATAAAATTTCCACATGATTAAGTTCATCGCACACACAATACTGCCAGAGAATGCATATTATGTAAGTAAAGAGCAAACTAAGTACAATTAGCTTAGTTTATTCCATAGCAACAATGTTAATGTGCCGTTTTACTGAGGACATCATAGATTATGATATAAAAAAATATAAAGAAATGCACAGATTTTCCTATTTGTTTAGGGGCGCACTTTAGTTTCGCATTTTGCATAAGGGTAAGATATGTTAAAGAAACAAAATTTTACCGGATTTCCTCACTGGTTATACTGGCTATTAAAAAAAATACCTTGTATATCTTTGGTATTGTTAGAAGAAATGTTTATTCCCTTTCTTTCCCTGTATTACTCGTGGGTATACAACACACACACACACACACATCTGACAGCTCTGCTTTTGACTGCCTGTATTTCGGTGATATATTCTATACAATAATGAGCCTATAGCTTTAAAAAAAATAATTAATTTTTTTTAATTAACATGTATTTAGATATTTAGAATATGAGCATTATCGTGTGGCAGTTCGTGTGTACTTGGGCAACAGGTTATAGTGAACATTGATGCTGATCCGGAAAAGAAATCTGACCCATTGCACGATGCTTTGTTTATAGCCCAGCCTATAATAATAATAATAATAATAATAATAATAATAATAATAATAATAATAATATCTAGAATTATCTTTTAGATGATGATGATGTCACATTTACAATTAACACTTTATTTTTTTATTTATTTATTTATTTATTTATTTATTTATTTATTTATTTATTTATTGGATCTAGAAAGTCCAAGAATGCAATATTTGTCACCGAACGACCCCATTTAAGTTGTTAAGACCGTGCTGTAGTGAAATAAAAAGAGAAAGATACAAGTGTCAGAAGCAGATTGGGAAATTGGATTTGGGCTGAGTCACCGGTACCCCCTTCCCACACCCCAATTAAAAACATGTGTTTCAAACAACTGTTTAATTTTTGTTTTTGCTAGAGTAAGTTCTCTTTACAGTTAGATGGTTAAAATTATGTCCTGGAAATGCTTTAAATGCGCCAGTTTCCCCTGCGCCCCAACTAGGATCCCACAGACCCTTGCCTACTTGCTTAGCCTCCATATCAACCCACCTACCCACCCCACGAAATATATTCCTTTTTCAGCCCCTGACTATAAAAATGCAATTCCTTTCTTGAACTCTTTTCGGCGACATCAAAATGATGACGGGATGGTCGAAAGCTGACAATGTCTGAAATCTTATCCCCCACCCCACTACAGTTGCCAAAAATGACAGTTATCCTTACTACCTGACAAAAGTAGTTACAGAGAATCGACTGCCTGAGAAAGATGCTGCTTTGTATTGATACTATAGCCAATGCATCTATCTCTCATCCCAATTATTAGCAGTTTTAGCTTAGCAATGTATCAATGGTGGTTTCGATTAAAGTATGTTAATTAAAAGTATCATGCCAAACATTGGCATATGTGTTAACATTTTAAAAGTATAAAATTCTCTTTCTCGTGCGTATTTTGTGAGAGAACTGCAGATTTCTTATAAAACTGTCATAATGTGGATACAATATATTCGTCATTTTATTTAACACATATTGGAATGGCTATCGGCGATAATTGACCAAGGTCACAAAATTTCAATCAGTGTAACTCATAATATACTAATCCTTCATTGTGAGAGTTGCTTCCCTTGTCTAATAAAAATTTGTAAGGTACATAAGCTTATCCCTGATTTGCCATAAATTAAATTTCTGCAAAGTTGGAAAGTCCAGGCATGTATGACACCTATCTAGTTTTTTTAATATAAAAAATCTTTTCTTAGACATAATCTTGTTTCATTTTTTAAGACATTGCTAAGGTGTACGTATCAGTTTACGCTAACAAGGGCTTTGGAGAGAAAAGTAGGTGTTACTCAGTAAATTAAACAAATTAAACAGCGCAATAACACGAAGTGATTGGTTGCCAGTTAAGGTCAGCGCGTAACATGACGTATGCTGGAGTGTTGTACTTGTTACTGTCTATCGCACAAATTGGCTTATAAAATTAATCGTTACTATTTTTAGAAAGGGTATTCCCTGTTTTTGGGCGTACCTTATAATTTTCGTTTCGTACGCCGCGGGCTTATGGTTGCTACATTTACACCATTGACCAAAAATAGGAAATAAAAACACCACTGGCATGCGACAGAGACAAGGAAACTCAATGAGTTTTCTATAAAGCATTTATTCGATACTGATTTGTCTTTAAATATAACGCAGTCCCTTCCTAGTCAATATAACCAACACCCCCAAGTTTTCTGATATTTTTTGTTTTGAAAAATTCACAGCATCGGACAAAGTAGACGCGCATGAAGTAAAGTGCACTTGTAGCCAGGATTGTAGACCGGTAAATAATAATAATAATAATAATAATAATAATAATAATAATAATAATAATAATAATAATAATAGTAATAATACCATTATTATTATTATTATTATTATTATTATTATTATTATTATTGTTATTATTATTATTATTAAAGGATATATACCTCAAATGCGCTCTTATCATATTATTATATAGTTTAAAAGAAGGACCCCTTATTATCATATGGCTGATTTATATCATAACTTATTATTATTTTTTAAATTGGTTCTCTCACCTACATTTGACAATGAACTCAATCCACTTTATCTCGAATAATTGGATGTGACTTGAAATTTGGTGGAAAACGTTTCATACGTGACTTCATTTTTAAGATCAATGATCAATTTTATTTTTCAAAATCAGAAAATACCATAAATATTTATAATAACTGAACATTTGTCACATTCGGCATTCCGCATAATTCAAATTCCTAATCGTTAGCCTGACTCATAGTTTGTGTCCTTTTTTGTGCGTGTTCATATCAATATAACCGACGTTACTCGCTATTAAGTCGCGTCTAACTGCAGTACAACATAGACCATAAGATGTGATGCATAATGCGCCGTCAAATTAGGGCAATGTTGATTTTTCTACTGAGCGCTGTTCTTTCGTACAATTCCAGCACGGGATGTAAATCCCCTCCCCACCTGAAAATATAAAATTAGTGATAACATGCTAAGAGGTACGTATTCAAGGAGCTGTTGTAAAATTTACCCAAAGCTGTTGGATGTGACTATATTGAAGAACACGCCAAAAGGCAGTGACTAAATGACCACTGCTAACATGCAGTTAAGAGTTTATATCTATCAAACTAGTAAATGTACTTTTCATTCACCTGAAAGGTTTACTTCATGCTATGTCTCCATAATGTTGCACTATATACGCCAGACATCCATAACCGGTTTCTGATAATGCTTGCAAGAACACTGATGGGTAGCGAGAGTAGGAGGGATGAACAATAATTCTACAATTTATTTTGTACAACTAGGCATATTTTCATTTTTGAAAATATAGTGGAGAAATTTCTTTAAAGAAAATGAAATATTCAACATTTCCTCAGAACAAAAGCAAAACTCTTTAATTGAGAAGTACTGATAGTAATATGGCATTCTATTCCATGATATCTGCCAAACGTTTGGTGCGTATTTCCTTTCACAACACACGTTTTATTAAATATATTGAAAAATCTCATTTGGAGGGAAAACAAATTGAGATGTTTAGTGATACTGAACACAATCTACACATGTACGTGTTTTTATCTTCTTCTGTGATTCTGGACATCGAGCATTATGTCATAGCGGACACCTCCATTTTATGGTATCTTGCCCATAACAAAAATTTATTAGACAGTTATCTTAAACTGGGAGCTAAGTTGATAGTATTGGTCATTCAACCCAATGGTTTGATACACGTCTAAACTAGCCAGCATTAGCCTACTCGATGTGTCAATTGGAAAAGACGTTTAGATCCAATTTGCTGGACATGACTTAGCCAATAACGTGTAAAACGTGCCGCTTAACACCTACCAAGTATACAAATTGTTATACATGTACGATGTTGAATAATGTCTATGAATTCAATTTAGGTATGCATGTATCCACGTTATTCTGGACCTGGATTGTTGAACATGCTTTCAGGTGAGAATGATGTTCCACTGAATTATTAATCCGTTTATTAATTCTTATTTTATTGTAGGAAATCACTTTTATGTAAAAGAGGTGTGTGTGTGTGTGTGTGTGTGTGTGTGTGTGTGTGTGTGAGAGAGAGAGAGAGAGAGAGAGAGAGAGAGAGAGAGAGAGAGAGAGAGAGAGAAAGATTGGTTGATTAACAAAACAATATAACTATGGAAATTAAAATAGTGCTTAAACTGACTATGCGTGTCAGCTTTGCATGAAATTAATCTTTTATACACATTATTATCTATCTATCTGGCATTTTATCTCTCTATTGGATTGTTTGCACCACTGAATTGTTCCGATTCATTAGTTCTTTTCCCCGTGCACGCATGTGTTTGTACTTTCATGTATGTAACCCAAAATATTGACGAGTTGGCCATAATCCCGATGTCCGTGAGAAGAGAACTTTCAGATGAACATAGATAACCTGGAAATTGGATCGCTCACAAATAAAACAAACACCCACATTCCTGAAAAATATATCTTTTATTCCTCAGGTAATTCCTAAACGGTTTCGTACTTTGGATATCAAAACTACTAATCTATTTATTCTTAGTCTTTATAAAGTATATTGTCCTCGCATTGGAGTCTTTCAGACCTTAATATACAAATTCTTAATGATAACAAAGTGTTCCTATACCTAAGTATTTCATAATAGAGCCAGTCTCATTGAATCCTTCGGTAGATAGAGCCAAAAAGCCATTTTAATAATTAAAAAGAGTGTAGTTTAGTCAAAAAATGGAATAAAAACATCACATAGTAATTATCATAATATAAATTGTAATACTATTCAGAATGACATTATGTTTCGTGATATTGTGAATCAAGCGTATTAAGTCTGTGTCTTGATACTGAAGCCAAAAATTCTCGGTATGAATTGAGATATTGATAAGCTTCTTACTCGAGAGACTATCAAACTCGCTCTTTCAAGTCCCTACTTCAGACATCCATGTCACTCCTTCAAGCCCCTACTTCAGACATCCATGTCACTCCTTCAAGTCCCAATTTAAGAAATCAATGTCATGTTTCAACTCCCTACTTCAGACATCCATGTCATTCCTTCAAGTTCCTACTTCAGACATCCATGTCACTCCTTCAAGCCCCTACATAAAACATCAATGTCATTCTTCAAGTCCCTAATCCAGGCATCAATGTCACTCCTTGAAGACCGTACTTCAGACATCCATGTCACTCCTTCAAGCCCCTACTTAAAACATCAATGTCACTTCTTCAAGTACCTACTTATGACATCAATTTTACTCCTTCAAGAGCCTACTTAAGACATCAGTTTTACTCCTCCAAACCCCTACTTCAGACATCAATGTCACTCCTTCAAGTCCCTAATCCAGATATCAGTTTCACTCCTTCAATCCCCTACGACTGACATCCATGTCACTCTTCCAAGTCCCTACTGAAGACATCAATTTTACTCCTTCAAGCCCTTACTTAAAACATCAATGTCGGTCCCTGAAGCCTCTAATGAAAACATCCATGTCACTTCTTCAAGTCCCTACTTAAACATTAATGTTACTCCTTCAAGTCCCTACGTCACACATCCATGTCACTCCTTCAAGCCCCTATTTCAAACATCAATGTCACTCCATCAAGCCCCTACTTAAGACATCAATGTCACTCCTTCAAGCCCCTACTTAAGACATCCATATCACTCCATCAAGCCCCTACTTAAAACATCCATATCACTCTATCAAGCCCCTACTTAAAACATCCATGTCACTCCATCAAGCCCCTTCTTAAGACATCAATGTCACTCCTTCAAGTCCCTACTTAAAACATCAATGTCACTTCTTCAAGTCCCTACTTAAGACATCAATGTCACTCCTTCGAGTCCTTAATCCAGATATCAATTTCACTCCTTCACACACCTACTTCAGACATCAATGTCACTCCTCCAAGTCCCTACTTAAGACATCAATGTCACTCCTTCAAGCCCCTAATGAAAACATCCATGTCACTTCTTCAAGTCCCTACTTAAACATTAATGTTACTCCTTCACGTCCCTGCGTCAGACGTCCATGTCAGTCCTTCAAGCCCCTATTTAAAACATCAATGTCACTCCTTCAAGCCCCTACTTAAAACATCAGTCACTCCATCAAGCCCCTATTTAAGACATCAATGTCACTCCTTCAAGTCCCTACGTCAGGCACTCATGTCACTCCTTCAAGCCCCTTCTGCAGACATCAATGTCACTCTTTCAAGTCCCTTCATACGCCAGTCAACACTCAATCTTTCAAATCCCTACTCTAATCATCAATGCCACTCCTTCAAGTCCCTAATCCAGACATCAATATCATTCCTTCTTCAAGTCCCTAATCAAGACATCAACGTTAATCCTTGAGAACAGTACGCCATTTATCACTCGATCCTTCAAATCCTTCTTCAAATTCCTTCTCCAGGCATCCATATGAATCCTTCAAATTCTTACTCCAAACATCAAATCAATATTCAACTCTCTACTCCAGTAATCAAAGCCAATCTTTCAAATCTATACTCCTGGCATCAAAATCAATCTTTCAAATCCCTACTCCAGTCAGGTAACTCATTCCTTCAAAACCCTAATCCAGTCGTTAAATATAGTCAATATTTCAAATCCATACTCCAGACATCAAACAATTATTCAAAATCCTACTCTAAACATCAAAGTCAAGATTTCAGATCCCTAATGCAATTATAAGACTATTTAAAATCCTTATTCTTCAAATCTATGATCCAGACATCAAACTCAGTTCTTGAAATGCCTGTTCTATAGATCAAAGTCAATCCTTTAAATCCATAATCCAGACAGTAATGGAAAAGATGATATTAAACCGTAAAATCAATAATAAATTCATTATCAGCATCTTTCCAAAGTCTGCAAAAGCAAGAGGTGAACACTTTATTTTATTCTGGCAATATCATTACCTCATTTTAACGAGTTACAAATGGAAGGTGACCAGATAAAGCATTTAATACGCAAGAGAACTCATTCATCTTGAATAGAATTCCTTGATAAATATAAATTTGCCACAATCATTATATCATTAATTAGTTTTGTCCCCAAAAGATGGCGCCACAGGAAAAGCCCTTCGCTAACAACTACCAACTACATCATACTTCCGGTACTCCATATTAGTGAAAGTATTTAATCTCTACTATTTCTCCATGATGCCCTTTGCACGTTACTCTTATTTTCCGTTTCCGCCCTTTCCACCCCAACCCCCAATGAAAAGAACAAACACTGCAGGTGACGACACAGCTGTAAATACCTGATTTAATGCTATTTATTTCCCCGTTGCATTGTATTACTTCCGCCATCTTGAATTCCTCCACTGGTTTGGGCCATTTAACGGTAAGGTGCTGCATTACAGTTTGATACCTTGCATAAAGTCAGATTTTTTTAAGAAAAAGAATTTGCACGTTTTTTCTCCCTGATAATGCCAACTACTTACAAAAAAAATCTTGTATATTTTAGGTATTGTAGAAGCACTATTAACAGTGACGTCACTAGGGTTGGTGTCCCACAGTGCGGTAACTCATGGTGTCACCGTCATAGAGCCCCTTTCCGTACAAAAACTCTCAACTTTTATAAACAGTCATGTCAAATAACTTAGGATGTCATTCCCATGAACGTCCTTCCTGCACAAAATTTGGCGCCATCCACTCTGATAGTATTTTTGAGATAACACTAAAAAAAATTGTACAGTTTGAAAAGGGATGTACAGATGAGATTCACCGAGTTCAAAAGTTAAATGTTAACTGTTTGCTTATTCTTCTAACACTAGAATTTGCTTTGTCATCATTAATGACTTAATTTCATTACCAATGAATGAAAAGAAACATTTGTTGCTAAATATCTCATTCACTGAATGCTACAGTTTTCAAGTTAAGCTCACTTCACTCCGGTGTTCTAAGACATAAAATTTCCACATGATTAAGTTCATCGCACACACAATACTGCCAGAGAATGCATATTATGTAGGTAAAGAGCAAACTAAGTACAATTAGCTTAGTTTATTTCATAGCAACAATGTTAATGTAGCGTTTTACTGAGGACATCATAGATTATGATATAAAAAAAGATAAAGAAATGCACAGATTTTCCTATTTGTTTAGGGGCGCACTTTAGTTTCGCATTTTGCATAAGGGTAAGATATGTTAAAGAAACAAAATTTTACCGGATTTCCTCACTGGTTATACTGGCTTTTAAAAAAATACCTTGTATATCTTTGGTATTGTTAGAAGAACTGTTTATTCCCTTTCTTTCCCTGTATTACTCGTAGGTATACATAGTGGGTTATACAGTATACAGAATGGCCTTCAAATCTGCAGTCTAAAACACACACACACACACACACACACACATCTGACAGCTCTGCTTTTGACTGCCTGTATTTCGGTGATATCTTCTATACAATAATGAGCCTATAGCTTAAAAAAAAATAATTAATTTTTTTTAATATACATGTATTTAGATATTTAGAATATGAGCATTATCGTGCGGCAGTTCGTGTGTACTTGGGCAACAGGTGATAGTGAACATTGATGCTGATCCGGAAAAGAAATCTGACCCATTGCACGATGCTTTGTTTATAGCCCAGCCTATAATAATAATAATAATAATAATAATAATAATAATAATAATAATAATAATAATAATAATAATAATAATAATAATAATATTAATAATAATAATAATAATATCTAGAATTATCTTTTAGATGATAATGGTGTCACATTTACAATTAACACTTTATTTTCTTTTATTTATTTATTTATTTATTTATTTATTTATTTATTTATTGCATCTAGGAAGTCCATGCATGCAATATTTGTCACCGAACGACCCCATTTAAGTTGTTAAGACCGTGCTGTAGTGAAATAAAAAGAGAAAGATACAAGTGTCAGAAGCAGATTGGGAAATTGGATTTGGGCTGATTCACCGGGACCCCCTTCCCACGCCCCAATTAAAAACATGTGTTTCAAACATTTGTTTTATTTTTTGTTTTTGCTAGAGTAAGTTCTCTTTACAGTTAGATGGTTAAAATTATGTCCTGGAAATGCTTTAAATGCGCAAGTTTCCCCTGCGCCCCAACTAGGATCCCACAGACCCTTGCCTACTTGCTTAGCCTCCATATCAACACACCTACCCACCCCACGAAAGATATTCCTTTTTCAGCCCCTGACTATAAAAATGCAATTCCTTTCTTGAACTCCTTTTCGGCGACATCAAAATGATGACGGGATGGTCGAAAGCTGACAATGTCTGAAATCTTATCCCCCACCCCCAATACAGTTGCCAAAAATGACAGTTATCCTTACTACCTGACACAAGTAGTTACAGAGAATCGACTGCCTGAGAAAGATGCTGCATTGTATTGTTACTATAGCCAATGCATCTATCTCTCATCCCAATTATTAGCGGTTTTAGCTTAGCAATGTAGCAATTGTGGTTTCGATTAAAGTATGTTAATTAAAAGTATCATGCCAAACATTGGCATATGTGTTAACATTTTAAAAGTATAAAATTCTCTTTCTCGTGCGTATTTTGTGAGAGAACTGCAGATTTCTTATAAAACTGTCATAATGTGGATACAATATATTCGTCATTTTATTTAACACATATGGAATAGCTATCGGCGATAATTGACCAAGGTCACAAAATTTCAATCAGTGTAACTCATAATATACTAATCCTTCATTGTGAGAGTTGCTTCCCTTGTCTAATAAAAATTTGTATGGTATATAAGCTTATCCCTGATTTGCCATAAATTAAATTTCTGCAATGTTGGAAAGTCCAGGCATGTATGACACCTATCTAGTTTTTTTTAATATAAAAATCTTTCTTAGACATAATCTTGTTTCATTTTTTAAGACATTGCTAAGGTGTACGTATCAGTTTACGCTAACAAGGGCTTTGGAGAGAAAAGTAGGTGTTACTCAGTAAATTAAACAGCGCAATAACACGAAGTGATTGGTTGCCAGTTAAGGTCAGCACGTAACATGACGTATGCTGGAGTGTTGTACTTGTTACTGTCTGTCGCACAAATTGGTTTATAAAATTAATCGTTACTATTTTTAGAAAAGGTATTCCCTGTTTTTGGACGTACCTTATAATTTTCGTACGTAGCCAAGATGCCGAGGGTTTATGGTTGCTACATTTACAACATTGACCAAAAATAGGAAATAAAAACACCACTGGCATGAGACAGAGACAAGGAAACTCAATGAGTTTTCTATAAAGCATTTATTCGATACTGATTTGTCTTTAAATATAACGCAGTCCCTTCCTAGTCAATATAACCAAACCCCCAAGTTTTCTGATATTTTTTGTTCTGAAAAATTCACAGCATCACACAAAGTAGACGCGCATGAAGTACCGTGCAAATGTAGCCAGGATTGTAGACCGGTAAATAATAATAATAATAATAATAATAATAATAATAATAATAATACCATTATTATTATTATTATTATTATTATTATTATTATTATTATTAAAGGATATATACCTCACATGCGCTCTTATCATATTATTATATAGTTTAAAAGAAGGACCCCTTATTATCATATGGCTGATTTATATCATAACTTATTATTATTTTTTAAATTGGTTCTCTCACCTACATTTGACAATGAACTCAATCCACTTTATCTCGAATAATTGGATGTGACTTGAAATTTGGTGGAAAACGTTTCATACGTGACTTCATTTTTAAGATCAATGATCAATTTTATTTTTCAAAATCAGAAAATACCATAAATATTTATAATAACTGAACATTTGTCACATTCGGCATTCCGCATAATTCAAATTCCTAATCGTTAGCCTGACTCATAGTTTGTGTCCTTTTGTGTGTGTGTGTGTTCATATTAATATAACCGACGTTGCTGCAGTATAACATAGACCATAATATGTGATGCATAATGCGCCATCAAATTAGGGCAATGTTGATTGTACCACTGAGCGCTGTTCTTTCGTACAATTCCAGCACGGGATGTAAATCCCCTCCCCACCTGAAAATATAAAATTAGTGATAACATGCTAAGAGGTACGTATTCAAGGAGCTGTTGTAAAATTTACCCAAAGATGTTGGATGTGACTATATTGAAGAACACGCCAAAAGGCAGTGACTAAATGACCACTGCTAACATGCAGTTAAGAGTTTATATCTGTCCCACTAGTAAATGTACTTTTCATTCACCTGAAAGGTTTACTTCATGCTATGTCTCCATAATGTTGAACTATATACGCCAGATATCCATAACCGGTTTCTGATAATGCTTGCAAGAACACTGATGGGTAGCGAGAGTAGGAAGGATGAACAATAATTCTACAATTTGTTTGGACAACTAGGCATATTTTCATTTTTTAAAATATAGTGGAGAAATTTCTTTTTAAAAAAAATGAAATATTCAACATTTCCTCAGAACAAAAGCAAAACTCTTTAATTGAGAAGTACTGATAGTAATATGGCATTCCATTCCATGATATCTGCCAAAGGTTTGGAACCGCTCCGGTGGCCTAGTGGTTAGAGCGTCCGCCCCGGAAGCGGGAGGTCGTCGGTTCGATCTCCGGCCGAGACATACCAAAGACTTACAAAAATGGTACTAACAGCTGCCTCGCTTGACGCTCAGCATTAAGAGGTTAGTGTTAGGACTGGTCGGCCTGGTGTCAGGATAATGTGACTGGGTGAGACATCATGCTACATGTCTGTGGCATGATGTCTCAGTGCTAGACATCACTATAAACTGCCTCAATGCAGACATCGTAGCGATATGACTGAAAAATTGTTAAAGCTACGTTAAAAATCCTAATCAAACAAACAAAACAAACCGAAGGTTTGGTGCGTATTTACTTTCGCAACACACGCTTTATTAAATATATTGAAAAATCTCATTTGGAGGAAAAACAAATTGAGATGTTTAGTGATACTGAACACAATCTACACATGTACATGTTTTTATCTTCTTCTGTGATTCTGGACATCGAGCATTATGTCATAGCGGACACCTCCATTTTATGGTATCTTGCCCATAAAAAATATTTATTAGACAGTTTTCTTAAACTGGAAGCTAAGTTGATAGTATTGGTCATTCAACCCAATGGTTTGATACACGTCTAAACTAGCCAGCATTAGCCTACTCGATGTGTCAATTGGAAAAGACGTTTAGATCCAATTTGCTGGACATGACATAGCCAATAACGTGTAAAACGTGCCGCTTAACACCTACCAAGTATACAAATTGTTATACATGTACGATGTTGAATAATGTCTATGAATTCAATTTAGGTATCCATGTATCCACGTTATTCTGGACCTGGATTGTTGAACATCCTTTCAGGTGAGAATAATGTTCCACTGAATTATTAATCCGTTTATTAATTCTTATTTTATTGTAGGAAATCACTTTTATGCAAAAGAGGTGTGTGTGTGTGTGTGTGTGTGTGTGAGAGAGAGAGAGAGAGAGAGAGAGAGAGAGAGAGAGAGAGAGAGAGAGAGAGAAAGATTGGTTAATTAACAAAACAATATAACTATGGAAATTAAAATAGTGCTTAAACTGACTATGCGTGTCAGCTTTGCATGAAATTAATCTGTTATACACATTATTATCTATCTATCTGGCATTTTATCTCTCTATTGGATTGTTTGCACCACTGAATTGTTCCGATTCATTAGTTTTTATCCCCGTGCACGCATGTGTTTGTACTTTCATGTATGTAACCCAAAATATTGACGAGTTGGCCATAATCCCGATGTCCGTGAGAAGAGAACTTTCAGATGAATATAGATAACCTGCAAATTGGATCGTTGACAAATAAAACAAACACCCACATTCCTGAAAAATATATCTTTTATTCCTCAGGTAATTCCTAAACGGTTTCGTACTTTGGATATCAAAACTACTAATCTATTTATTCTTTGTCTTTATAAAGTATATTGTCCTCGCATTGGAGTCTTTCATATCTTAATATACAAATTCTTAATGATATCAAAGTCGTCCTATACCTAAATATTTCATAATAGAGCCAGTCTCATTGAGTCCTTCGGTAGATAGAGCCAAAAAGCCATTTTAATAATTATAAAGAGTGTACTTTAGTCAAAAAATGGAATAAAAACATCACATAGTAATTATCATAATATAAATTGTAATACTATTCAGAATGGCATTATGTTTCGTTATATTGTGAATCAAGCGTATTAAGTCTGTGTCTTGATACTGAAGCCAAAAATTCTCGGCATGAATTGAGATATTGATAAGCTTCTTACTCGAGAGACTATCAAACTCGCTCTTTCAAGCCCCTACTTCAGACATCACTCCTTCAAGACCCTATTTAAGAAATCAATGTCATGCTTCAACTCCCTACTTCAGACATCCATGATATTCCTTCAAGTCCCTACTTAAGACATCCATGTCATTCTTCAAGTCTCTAATCCAGGCATCAATGTCTCTCCTTCAAGACCGTACTTCAGACATCCATGTCACTCCTTCAAGCCCCTACTTAAAACATCAATGTCACTTCTTCAAGTACCTACTTATGACATCAAATTTACTCCTTCAAGAGCCTACTTAAAACATCAGTTTTACTCCTCCAAACCCCTACTTCAGACATCAATGTCACTCCTTCAAGTCCCTAATCCAGATATCAGTTTTACTCCTTCAATCCCCTACGACTGACATCCATGTCACTCTTCCAAGTCCCTACTTAAGACATCAATGTCACTCCTTGAAGCCTATAATGAAAACATCCATGTCACTTCTTCAAGTCCCTACTTAAACATTAATGTTACTCCTTCAAGTCCCTACGTCAGACATCCATGTCAGTCCTTCAAGCCCCTATTTCAAACATCAATGTCACTTCATCAAGCCCCTACTTAAGACATCAATGACACTCCTTCAAGCCCCTACTTAAGATATCCATATCACTCCTTCAAGCCCCTACTTAAAACATCAATGTCACTCTTCCAAGTCCCTACTTAAGACATCAGTTTTACTCCTTCAAGCCCCTACTTAAACATTAATGTTACTCCTTCAAGTCCCTACGTCAGACATCCATGTCAGTCCTTTAAGCCCCTATTTAAAACATCAATGTCACTCCGTCAAGCCCCTACTTAAAACATCCGTCACTCCATCAAGCCCCTACTTAAGACATCAGTGTCACTCCTTCAAGTCCCTACGTCAGGCACACATCTCACTCCTTCAAGCCCCTTCTTCAGACATCACTGTCCCTCTTTCAAGTCCCTTCATACGCCAGTCAACACTCAATCTTTCAAATCCCTACTCTAATCATCAATGTCACTCCTTCAAGTCCCTAATCCAGACATCAATATCATTCCTTCTTCAAGTCCCTAATCCAGACATCAACGTTAATCCTTGAGAACAGTACGCCATTTATCACTCGATCCTTCAAATCCTTCTTCAAATTCCTTCTCCAGGCATCCATATGAATCCTTCAAATTCTTACTCCAAACATCAAATCAATATTCAACTCTCTACTCCAGTAATCAAAGCCAATCTTTCAAATCTATACTCCTGGGATCAAAATCAATCTTTCAAATCCCTACTCCAGTCAGGTAACTCATTGCTTCAAATCCCTAATCCAGTCGTTAAATATAGTCAATATTTCAAATCCATACTCCAGACATCAAACAATTATTCAAAATCCTAATCTAAACATCAAAGTCAAGATTTCAGATCCCTAATGCAATTATAAGACTATTTAAAATCCTTATTCTTCAAATCTATGATCCAGACATCAAACTCAGTTCTTGAAATGCCTGTTCTATAGATCAAAGTCAATCCTTTAAATCCATAATCCAGACAGTAATGGAAAAGATGATATTAAACCGTAAAATCAATAATAAATTCATTATCAGCATCTTTCCAAAGTCTGCAAAAGCAAGAGGTGAACACTTTATTTTATTCTGGCAATATCATTACCTCATTTTAACGAGTTACCAATGGAAGGTGACCAGATAAAGCATTTAATACGCAAGAGAACTCATTCATCTTGAATACAATTCCTTGATAAATATAAATTTGCCACAATCATTATATCATTAATTAGTTTTGTCCCGAAAAGATGGCGCCACAGGAAAAGCCCATCGCTAACAACTACCAACTACATCATACTTCTGGTACTCCATGTTAGTGAAAGTATTTAATCTCTACTATTTCTCCATGATGCCCTTTGCACGTTACTCTTATTTTCCGTTTCCGCCCTTTCCAACCCAACCCCCAATGAAAAGAACAAACACTGCAGGTGACGACACAGCTGTAAATACCTGATTTAATGCTATCTATTTCCCCGTTGCATTGTATTACTTCCGCCATCTTGAATTCCTCCACTGGTTTGGGCCATTTAACTTTAAGGTGCTGCATTACAGTTTGATACCTTGCATAAAGTCAGATTTTTTAAGAAAAAGAATTTGCACGGTTTTTCTCCCTGATAATGCTGGCTACTTACAAAAAAATCTTGTATATTTTCGGTATTGTAGAAGCACTATTAACAGTGACGTCACTAGGGTTGGTGTCCCACAGTGCGGTAACTCATGGTGTCACCGTGATAGAGCCCCTTTCCGTACAACAACTCTCAACTTTTATAGACAGTCATGTCAAATAACTTAGGATGTCACTCCCATGAACGTCCTTCCTGCACAAAATTTGGCGCCATCCACTCTGATAGTGTCACATGAAGCGGAGTGCAACCTCGCACCCCTAAGTGACATCACTGACTTAATTATTTTCATTTATAAAATTAGAACTTGGCCTTGCTTCAAACGCGCATGTTCCGAAAAACTGATAGCTCCGTTTGGTCCTATTCACTTTTTGGACTTAAAAGGAGAATTGTAAAAGAGAGCAAATACATTTTTTTTTATTTCATATGTATTTGGCAATTCATTAATTGTACTTTTAGAATCTGGTATTGTCTAGTCTGGCAAAATTCCTTTTCCATAATTTAATAACTGCTAAATAAAGTGTACTTTAGACTACTTCAGTCTGAATTTTCGAACACATGGTGGCATTCATTTTGGTTAGCTGTGTGCTTAGATCATGTACACTTTCTACAATTACAATACCCACAAAGCCACAATAAATGAAGGTAACAAAGAGATATGCCAACATTCTATCCATTGAGCATATTGCAAAATGCAAAATGCAAACACCTTACACCAATCACTCTCTCAGAATATGAAGAGCGCATATTGCATGATTTAATTTTGGTTGTATAGCTGAAATATTTAACGTGCAAGCATTAAAACAGTCCTTTTGAATGATTCTTGCCTTTTTGTCCAATAGAACAGTATTCATTAGTAACACAATCCCAGCATCCCCTTCCCCTTGTGATGAAAAGTGAGCTATTGTAAAATTGAATATCGCATTTTCTCAACATAGCAACAAATGTTATCCTGAAAGACAGGAACATGGAACTTTACACAACCATTTTTGAGATAACACTAAAAAAAATTGTACAGTTTGAAAAGGGATGTACAGATGAGATTCACTGAGTTCAAAAGTTAAATGTTGTCATCATTAATGACTTAGTTTCATTACCAATGAATGAAAAGAAACATTTGTTGCTAAATATTTCATTCACTGAATGCTACAGTTTTCAAGTTAAGCTCACTTCACTCCGGTGTTCTAAGACATAAAATTTCCACATGATTAAGTTCATCGCACACACAATACTGCCAGAGAATGCATATTATGTAAGTAAAGAGCAAACTAAGTACAATTAGCTTAGTTTATTGCATAGCAACACTGTTAATGTACCATTTTACTGAGGACATCATAGATTATGATATAAAAAATATAAAGAAATGCACAGATTTTCCTATTTGTTTAGGGGCGCACTTTAGTTTCGCATTTTGCATAAGGGTAAGATATGTTAAAGAAACAAAATTTTACCGGATTTCCTCACTGGTTATAGTGGCTTTAAAAAAAAAAAAAACTTGTATATCTTTGGTATTGTTAGAAGAACTGTTTATTCCCTTTCTTTCCCTGTGACTCATGGGTATACATAGTGGATTATACAGTATACAGAATGGCCTTCAAATTTGCAGTCTAAAACACACACATACACACACACACACACACACATCTGACAGCTCTGCTTTTGACTGCCTGTATTTCGGTGATATCTTCTATACAATAATGAGCCTATAGCTTTAAAAAAAAAATAATTAATTTTTTTAATATGCATGTATTTAGATATTTAGAATATGAGCATTATCGTGTGTCAGTTCGTGTGTACTTCGGAAACAGGTGATAGTGAACATTGATGCTGATCCGGAAAAGAAATCTGACCCATTGCACGATGCTTTGTTTATAGTCCAGCCTATAATAATAAAAATAATAATAATAATAATAATAATAATAATAATAATAATAATAATAATATCTAAAATTAACTTTTAGATGATGAATGCATCTATCTCTCATCCGAATTATTAGCGGTTTTAGCTTAGCAATGTAGCAATGGTGGTTTCGATTAAAGTATGTTAATTAAATGTATCATGCCAAACATTGGCATATGTGTTAACATTTTAAAAGTATAAAATTCTCTTTCTCGTGCGTATTTTGTGAGAGAACTGCAGATTTCTTATAAAACTGTCATAATGTGGATACAATATATTCGTCATTTTATTTAACACATATGGAATGGCTATCGGCGATAATTGAACAAGGTCACAAAATTTCAATCAGTGTAACTCATAATATACTAATCCTTCATTATGAGAGTTGCTTCCCTTGTCTAATAAAAATTTGTATGGTACATAAGCTTATCCCTGATTTGCCATAAATTAAATTTCTGCAATGTTGGAAAGTCCAGGCATGTATGACACCTATCTAGTTTTTTTTAATATAAAAAATCTTTTCTTAGACATAATCTTGTTTCAATTATTAAAACATTGCTAAGGTGTACGTATCAGTTTACGCTAACAAGGGCTTTGGAGAGAAAAGTAGGTGTTACTCAGTAAATTAAACAGCGCAATAACACGAAGTGATTGGTTGCCAGCTAAGGTCAGCGCGTAACATGACGTATGCTGGAGTGTTGTACTTGTTACTGTCTATCGCACAAATTGGTTTATAAAATTAATCGTTACTATTTTTAGAAAAAGTATTCCCTGTTTTTGGACGTACCTTATAGTTTTCGTACGTAGCCAAGATGCCGCGGGCTTATGGTTGCTACATTTACACCATTGACCAAAAATAGGAAATAAAAACACCACTGGCATGCGACAGAGACAAGGAAACTCAATGAGTTTTCTATAAAGCATTTATTCGATACTGATTTGTCTTTAAATATAACGCAGTCCCTTCCTAGTCAATATAACCAAACCCCCAAGTTTTCTGATATTTTTTGTTCTGAAAAATTCACAGCATCGGACAAAGTAGACGAGCATGAAGTACCGTGCACTTGTAGCCAGGATTGTAGACCGGTAAATAATAATAATAATAATAATAATAATAATAATAATAATAATAATAATAATAATAATAATATATAATAATAATAATACCATTATTATTATTATTATTATTAAAGGATATATACCTCACATGCGCTCTTATCATATTATTATATAGTTTAAAAGAAGGACCCCTTATTATCATATGGCTGATTTATATCGTAACTTATTATTATTTTTTAAATTGGTTCTCTCACCTACATTTGACAATGAACTCAATCCACTTTATCTCGAATAATTGGATGTGACTTGAAATTTGGTGGAAAACGTTTCATACTTGACTTCATTTTTAAGATCAATGATCAATTTTATTTTTCAAAATCAGAAAATACCATAAATATTTATAATAACTGAACATTTGTCACATTCGGCATTCCGCATAATTCAAATTCCTAATCGTTAGCCTGACTCATAGTTTGTGTCCTTTTGTGTGTGTGTGTGTTCATATTAATATAACCGACGTTACTGCAGTATAACATAGACCATAATATGTGATGCATAATGCGCCGTCAAATTAGGGCAATGTTGATTGTTCTACTGAGCGCTGTTCTTTCGTACAATTCCAGCACGGGATGTAAATCCCCTCCCCACCTGAAAATATAAAATTAGTGACAACATGCTAAGAGGTACATATTCAAGGAGCTGTTGTAAAATTTACCCAAAGATGTTGGATGTGACTATATTGAAGAACACGCAAAAAGGCAGTGACTAAATGACCACTGCTAACATGCAGTTAAGAGTTTATATCTGTCCCACTAGTAAATGTACTTCTCATTCACCTGAAAGGTTTACTTCATGATATGCCTCGATAATGTTGCACTATATACGTCAGGCGTCCATAACGGGTTTCTGATAATGCTTGCAAGAACACTGATAGGTAGCGAGAGTAGGAAGGATGAATAATAATTCTACAATTTGTTTTGTACAACTAGGCATATTTTCATTTTTAAATATAGTGGAGTGATTTCTTTAAAAAAAAATGAAATATTCAACATTTCCTCAGAACAAAAGCAAAACTCTTTAATTGAGAAGTGCTGATAGAGTAATATGCATTCTATTCCATGATATCTGCCGAAGGTTTGGTGCGTATTTCCTTTCACAACACACGCTCTTTTTAAATATATTGAAAAATCTCATTTGGAGGGAAAACAAATTGAGATGTTTAGTGATACTGAACACAATCTACACATGTACATGTTTTTTTTTTTCTTCTTCTATGATTCTGGACATCGAGCATTATGTCATAGCGGACACCTCCATTTTATGGTATCTTGCCCATAAAAAATATTTATTAGACAGTTTTCTTAAAATGGGAGCTAAGTTGATAGTATTGGTCATTCAACCCAATGGTTTGATACATGTCTAAACTAGCCAGCATTAGCCTACTCGATGTGTCAGTTGGAAAAGACGTTGAGATCCATGACATAGCCAATAACGTGTAAAACGTGCCGCTTAACACCTACCAAGTATACAAATTGTTACACGTGTACGATGTTGAATAATGTCTATGAATTCAATTTAGGTATGAATGTATCCACGTTATTCTGGACCTGGATTGTTGAACATCCTTTCAGGTGAGAATGATGTTCCACTGAATTATTAATCCGTTTATTAATTCTTATTTTATTGTAGGAAATCACTTTTATGTAAAAGAGGGTGCGTGTGTGTGTGTGAGAGAGAGAGAGAGAGAGAGAGAGAGAGAGAGAGAGAGAGAGAGAGAGAGAGAGATTGGTTGATTAACAAAACAACATAACTATGGAAATTAAAATAGTGTTTAAACTTACTATGCATGTCAGCTTTGCATGAAATTAATTTTTTATACACATTATTATCTATCTGCCATTTTATCTCTCTATTGGATTGTTTACACCACTGAATTGTTCCGATTCGTTTTTATCCCCGTGCACGCATATGTTTGTACTTTCATGTATGTAACCCAAAATATTTACGAGTTGGCCATAATCCCGATGTCCGTGAGAAGTGGACTTTCAGATGAACATAGATAACCTGGAAATTGGATCGTTGACAAATAAAACAAACACCCACATTCCTGAAAAATATGTCTTTTATTCCTCAGGTAATTCCTAAACGGTTTCGTACTTTGGATATCAAAACTACTAATCTATTTATTCTTTGTCTTTATAAAGTATATTGTCCTCGCACTGGAGTCTTTCATATCTTAATATACAAATTCTTAATGATATCAAAGTCGTCCTATACCTAAATATTTCATAATAGAGCCAGTCTCATTGAGTCCTTCGGTAGATAGAGCCAAAAAGCCATTTTAATAATTATAAAGAGTGTAATTTAGTCAAAAATGGAATAAAAACATCCCATAGTAATTATCATAATATAAATTGTAATACTATTCAGAATGGCATTATGTTTCGTTATATTGTGAATCAAGCGTATTAAGTCTGTGTCTTGATACTGAAGCCAAAAATTCTCGGCATGAATTGACATATTGATAAGCTTCTTACTCGATAGACTATCTTATCAGTACATAAAACCTATCAACTGATTTATAAGAATATCAATACACTTCACATGTTAGTACACAACGGTCTACAACGATAAGTATCGCATTACTGTTAAAACAACACAGGTACGTTAACACCGATTCAGAACTGTTGACGAAACTTCAACAAATGAACAAAAATTAGTGATGAATTGCTAACTGATATTCAGGCAAAAATCAACTATCGTCAAACGTTGAAGATCGATACAATTGTAATAGGACCATATTGATCCTGGTCACATTTTAAAAGTTGCGAAATAAGTTAACAATTGCTTAAATTATCAGATAACAAACTTAAATGCATGATCTTTCAGATAAAAATGTTGCTCCATATCAAGATAACCTCTAACAAAATGGGGCCTGTGTCGACGCACAAGGACAGACTGATAACGATAGTTAAAATAAAGAAACAGACGAAACTTTAACTTGAAAATGGCTAATAACAAATACTGAATTTTCCGGATTATGTTTAATCATAGTGGCAAAAATACTGACAGGTTTTACCAGAGTGCGGATTTAGTTTTTTTAAATGGTATAAATGATTACATTCGATATTTCTTGTGAAATCTTGCAATCAAAGCTTGACCTAATTAATTTCCATATTTTTAGTAATGAAGATATTGAAAAAATTGAAAATCGATTAGTGAATTACAAGAAGATACCCAAACATTTGTGTTATATATAATGTGCTATTTCTACCTAGTTTCTTATATGTTTTCTAAAAATGTTAATAGTTTTCCTTAAATTAGAAAACAGTGCGGATTAATTGCAAATTCTACGTGGATAACCTGTTGTGAGCAGGCGCGAAATAAGAAGTTCAAAGTTGTCCTACTGATATACGCTCCTAGCGAGACTAGTGTGCGTACAGCATCATGAAATAACAATATATACATTGACATCAATTAACAATATAGAGTCAAATAAATAACAATATATACACTAAAGTGAAATAACAATATATATATTCTTACATCAAACAACAATATATACTGTATTTTTAAAAGCTGGTGTGGTCTATAAGATAACAATTAAATCCACCTCTTAATCTCCCTTCCAGCTTTAAATAAACCTGCTAGGATACCTCAAAATATGAATTTAAAGGACCTACATAATCCCATACCCTCTCCCAACCCCCAACCCCCTCCCGCTCCCCCCCCCCAAAAAAAAAAGCGGTACACGTAAGAGGAATCCCCTTTCTTTCATTTTGGTCAGGTGAAAATTATTAATTGCCGTAAAAGCTAACAAAATATATTGAATATATTAAAATTTGTTTTCTAACAGGAATTCAGCTTATATTTATAGAAGTTTAAATTCAAATATTCTACACAGACACTGAGATTAATACATTGCTTTTATGATTCCGACAATTATTAAAATAACTTTGAATTCTTCCACGATGGGGCAGAAGGATCAATCAATATTCTCTCCATTAGACAGGTGTTTAAAAATTCAACTAGTAATTTTGAATCGTGAAAAGGAGACCCTGTAATTGCTCTGAAATATAATCAGTTTAAATTTATTGCATAGCAATTACTTGAATAATGCGCATTATACCATTTCAACATACATTTCAATCATTGAGTTTATTCCAAATCATTAACTTGGATATTTTGATTTGGTATAAACAGTGTGGCCCGAATGATAGAAACATACTTACAGTTTATATATTGATTTTAATAACATTAAACTATGCGGTAATTTCTTATTACTTAAAGGATAAGAGTTATTTACAGAAATTATTAAGTAAATCCTTTATTCTGTTCGCCTGGTGAAAGATAAGTTTAGAATCGGAAAAAGTTGACCTTATAACGTGTGTCAAATGCTATCTTAAAACAACGTTTTTGTAGAATCATTTTAATGCGTGTCTATGGTCCTATTTCTAGCGTTCTGTGAAACATTATCTATTTCCCCAAACCGTTTCGTCATGCTGTGCATAGCCGGTCCTAAATATTTCGTTACTAGTTGAAAGAAAAATTAAAAATCTGAAGTTATAGTAATTAGGAAAATACTGTCTAATCACTGATTAATACCAGTACTAAGAGATCACTAGTCTCAAGAGGTCATGAACCTGCATTTTAAATTTTACATTTTAGATGTTTAGAAGAGATTTACTTTCTAACCATCTATCAACGGAGATCATGTTTGACTTCGCAAAGATAATCTCTTGAGAAAGGTTCGATTAAACCCATACCACTCATCCAAAATGCATACCGCGTTGGCCATCAATAGTATACACCTTGTATACCTAACCTTTCACGAATGACATCTCGTTGCGGTGCAGTCAGCAAACCTAGCAAATGTACAGCCCTTTTTGGATCATTTGGGGACGGGGGTCTCTTAAATTTATTCCTGGGGCCCCCTATGAGCACGGCATTTGAAAATAAAGTTTAAAACAAGTTTTATATGATACTGAACTTACAAATTTCTCCATCGATTTAAAATTGCTTTCTCTTTGTAAAAATATTTTTAAATTACTAATGCCAAGTTGGGGGGGGGGGGGGGGAAGGGACATGAGCGCGGGGCATTCTAAATTAGTCCAATCGGCCAAAGGCCAGCCATGATAATTAGCAACGGAAGGAGTACCAGCTTTATGTAAGAAACAAACATGAGACAGATACTTTGTATATGAGACAGATGCTTTCTTTGTACGTCAACCATGAAAAAACCATCATCAAAAAGTTAACATAAGTTTCTACCACATGTTTTAATATCTTAATGAAAACGACGAGAATTACGTAATAATTGGTTCGATGATGATGGCACTGACGACGATAACGAAAATGCAATTAACGAAGCTACATTGCACATGAAACATAGTTTAATTAAATGCTGTGACACAGGCAAAAGTTCATTGTGCCACGTAGTCAAATAATTGTATATGGTTCAGCATTCGGTTTCATTTGTTTCCCATTCTGAATCTGAAAATACAGAGTCATTATCAACTTTTCTGGACTTAACTTTCCATAACAAAATGTTTCTTTTCAAAATTTCCTCATATTTTGAGTCGTCACGTTTGATTTCCTCTTCACCAGTTCGAGTCTGGTTGAATCTGACCGACAGCGAGCGAGGCCGCGTTGTCGTTGTGGACAATGAAAAAACTGGAATGTCGGATACATTATCATTCAACTCGCTTACACTCTCTGTAGAGCCGCCCAAGGAACTTCCAGTCTCTGTAGAAAAAAAAAACAACACAAAACACCATAAGTTATGGAAATGTTATAAATGCTGTGGTACTGTATATGAAACTGGATACAAACCAGCAATATGTTGAAATCGTTTAAGTTTAAAAGTGTTTTTAAATACAAAATATCGAGCACCAAACTTGAACGATTTTTAAAATTTGTTTTAAAATTATACGACTTCTAAAGCTTGTGAGAATGGAAGTACGCGAAGTACCTGAATTCATAAATTCTCTAAGAATAGGAGTTATAATAAATACCTAGATTATTTTCTTTGCTTGCAGTGAATAACTGACATAGAATGGGAACAAATTCATAAGTTTGTGACCTAGGAGGTGAAATATATACTTTATTCACTCGGAACCAACAAATTATTTTATTTTATTTTAATATTTTTGTAATGCTCAAACGCAGCTAGCTAAAATGTGTAATAATTTGAAATAGCAGATTTTTCAAAGGTAATACCGTTTATGCTCTGCTGTGTTTTGTTTATATTCGTACAGAAAATATGATTAATAATTTAATTGTATTTTAAAATTCAATGTATCTAAGAAATTTCAGAAAAAGTACACTGCGGGATACAAACCCGATCCTTCGGCCTAACAAATCGCCTTACTTCTCGCCTTACTTCTTGCCATAGAAAGAAATTGGTGATACGGCTTATGAAAATCTGGTTAGCATGTTATCGATATCCGTTGACTGCAGTTAGCAAATAATTTTGATCATACACTCCGATGAATTACCAAAATTATGTGTCCTGAAAAATCCAGTAATGCAGAAGCTAACATAAAATAAAATATAATAACTAACCATCTTCGCTAGAGTTGAACTCCTCGGTGGTGTTAGAACCGTGCCTCTGTGGTAATAAGGTACAGTATCGGGGTACACTCTGTTGTCGGACTAGATGTGTCTGTCGTTCAGCCATGGGAAGTCTACCGCCCGAATAAGTCGCATACAAATTGGTCGCATGTTTGTGGAAATTGTGTCTGTAATTCCTCTTTGTTCGTTCTTCAGTGGACATGGTTTTAATCGTCTCGTTAATGGAGATCAGCTGCTTCAGGATGTCAACATCCTGGAGTCGGAGAGATATCTGAAAATAACAACAGTGAACATTTTGACCATTCATGTCCAGAAACTTGCCTAATAGCCATTACTATGTAATGGAGCTGCTTTTACCAAACGCCTTGATAAAATGTCTTGAACGCTATTAAAATATCTTCGCGATCCCTCAACATTATTTTTTTTCTATTTTCCATCAATGATATATTTTGCTATCTTAAAAGCAATTTTGAAAATAAGGAACATCTGTGTACATAAGGAGTTGATGGATTTTTTTTCTTTTTTTTGTGCAACATCATTGGCCTGGATTTCAACGATTACATGAGGCAAAACACATGACGTCGATTATTTCCAGAAAAATCTCTTTTTGCTTTGACGAAGGCCAATAGATCGTAATTGATGAAGAAAAACCACGCATGAAAAAAAAAACTTTAGCAAGACATATCTATATCCTCAATTTAACGTTTCACCTCCCTAGTGTTTTAAAAATATTAAATCCTGGTTCTATAATTACAACATTTATAGATTGCTGCAGGCAACATTTAAACATAATCCATTATTATGCTGTTTTTTTTATTAAAAATTTTGTTTATATAAACATCAGACAGAGTACACTCTAAATATTTGGAAAAGGTCGACTGCGATGTACTACAATTGTCCAACACACGAACATATTTCAAGTATGGTTAAATGTTAACACGCGTGACAGCGAAGATAGTGATATATTGCTGTTGACCGGTTTGATAACGATTTTAAATCAGTTTACACGATGCCTTGATTCCGTTAAATTTCTTATTTGGAGTGTTTTCTTTTTCTTGTGACACTTCGAAGATCAAAATTCGAGATGTCACTGAAATGTATTAGAACTTTATATAACATACACATATATATTGCTACAAGCCAGGGGTCTTTACTTGACCGAGCGGTTGTCGAACCCTGGCGCGGTTCCCGCTAGAAGTCATAAGTTTACCCCACATTTCCAGAGACTTCCTTACATTTTAAAGTTGTAAACTAGAAAGCTCGACGTGTCCGTTTAATACATAAATTTTATTCTAATTTATGCAAGACCACATATCTCTCGCCTGCCCAATATCTATAAATCATACATCTGAATGGTTTCTCTTCATCAAGTTTCCCTACCGTCAGCAGTTCACGAAATAGAAGCTATACAACTCTCCCCATAACATGGAACTATTTTAACTCTACTCCCTTAGGCCAGTCAACGTATCCTTTAAAAGTTTTTTTGTCGCCATATAACTGCACCAGATTTACCACCCTGGCGACATAAACGGTATCTGCAGAATCCCGTCCTATTTATTCCTACATTAATTTACCGGTTTCCTACCGTATATCCTGCTACTGCAGTCACACAACCAATGTACACCATTAGATTTTAATATGGACTCTAAGGGGATTGATTCGGTTTTTGGCTGACTTCACTACTAGTCAACCATGGCATCATGAAAACTTACTAACACTTTCCTGCGTGACCTTTCCTCCTAGTAATTGCTAAATTATTTCTGGCTAAAGATATTCCCATTATTCACACAAGTAATCATATAAATCTAAAAATTCATTATCAAATGCGCATGTTCAAAATTTATTACAATATTACAATATTATTCCAGAAAGCTTTAATAAATTTTGTTATCCAGAAAAAGCAATTATTATGTTAATCTTCTCGTTTAGCCACATTACAGTCTTACTCTTCGTCATCGTCATCAAATTAGTCATAATAAATATTTTGTGTTTATCCGTCTTTAGAATTGCGAAGTTATAAACCCCACCCTATCCCTTAAAAGGAAGAGCGGAATACGGTGTATCTTACCAATATTTCAGCTTTCGAATAAAATTAATACATAACATGCTGGAAAAATGAAACATTTCATTGTCGATTTTTAACCTTTCTTTGAAGAATTGAAAATAAGCTATGATAACAGCTAATATTATATGTAGTTTTTGTTATTTGGGGTGAGACACCATTATGAGAAATAAAAGAGAATTAAATGAAAAATATTTTCAATTTCGAATAATAATATCAGTTTTATTATTATTATTATTATTATTATTATTATTATTATTATTATTATTATATGAAAACATCATAAAACAAAAACCATTTTTCCCCAAGCCATATTCATTTTATTTCAAACGATTTTTTTTTAATTTTTTAAATTTTTTAAATTTTTTTTTTTAAATGTAAAGAATTGAGTCGGTTTTTCAAACGTGATTGAGTACCTACAAGGTTACGGATTCAATTAAACGGATTCTTTACATTTTACTGTACGTTTTCAACCGTTTAAGTGAAGGGATCAAAACTAGCTAATAACATAATTGCACCATTTTGTAGGATCCTGAGTTTTAATATCAGAGAAAATCACACTTTGTGGAATGTTAACTGGTTGTAGGGGCAATGTTTACAGATACTAATAATATATGTTTGCATCTCGGCATGGGTTTATCGCACGAGCGGACAATTTTCCCAACGGTTAATGCACGCTGAAAAGTAATTTAGCCATTAAACAGGTGCTAAAAATAATTCATGTCCAACTGTAATATAATTTTGAAGAATTAGTTTACGTGATACTGTGCATGGGGTTATATACCGGCTTATTTACACTGGTTATCAATTATTATTGCGCTTGAATGCGTGAAGTTCCTTCACACAATATCCTGGCAACCGTGGAACGTCCACGTGCCAAGATGGAGATCACTAGGGGCAACTGCAGGTTTTACAAAACGTTTAAATAGTGGGGCGATTAAATTTTAATTTACATTACAAATCTATTTTCTCTGGGTGGTTTGTATACGACGAAGTCGGAAGCATGCGTTTGCATAGCGGGAGGGAAAAAGTCATTGTTTGTAAATGTTTCTTAATTTGCCCATGCTCAGGTCACGTGACAGACCTCAAAGAGAAATAACTATAAACAGAAAATGTTCGTAATCGAATCAAAGTTCTGTTTATTTAAATTAAAATGTATCACAGTCTCGTGATTTAGTTATTTTGGGACATTTCTAAATTAAAAGTCAAGTATGTTGTATCAAGGTTGCGATCCTGTGTCTAATGATATGTTTCAAAGCTGAATAGTAAAAAAAAAATACTTCACACACACACACACACACGCGCGCGCGCATACATACATACATACATACATACATACATACATACATACATATATATATATATATATATATATATATATATATATATATATATATATATATATATATATATATATATATTTCTTTTTTTCTTCAATAAAGTATAATTTAGTTATTGCATGGGAAAGTATAATTCATATCAGTGAAAATAATTATTGTCCAAATTAAATTGTTAAATTGTTATCTTTGTAAGACTGAATAATAAAAGACAAGAGTAATTACAGTGAAATGGCATAAAATAGTTTCGTAAGCTATGTGCATTTTCATGCAAAAAAAAAATGTTTTTCAGAGAACAACACAATATTTTTAAAAATACTTTTTAATAGGATATGTTCCTTTTAAAATTATAACAAATAGTTCTAAATTATGTTACAAATGGTTAGCATAATGTATATTACAAGTGAATTTACGCATTTTCTCTGAAGAAAAAGTAGTTATGCATATTTTCTTTGTTTTACAAAAATATAAATAAAATGAATCTGGTCATTTAAATTATTTAGTTTTCACGTGGTGTTACACTTGAAATGCAAAATAAAAGGTCAAACATTTAAATCCAAATACTTCACAAGATGTTTGACATTTTGATCTCTTTAATGTGACACATAACTAATAGTTGAATAAAACAATATCTCTACTCATGTTGTGAAATTTCCAAATGTATCTTCCACCAAGTCACTCTCCCCAGGGAGTCTCATACCAAACCTCCTCAGAGAATTCCTGGGTATATCCTGACCGAATCTCACCTTTTTTCTATTGAACTGTTTTTAGTTTCATTGTTCCTCTTGGGTGCGAGTGACAGGAGGCCATAAAGATTTCCCTCATGGGGAGTATCAAATTATTGGTGAGAAGAAAAACAATGCTCTTGGAACAAAGTAAAATCTGATCTGTTTCAACGACTTTCTTGACGTAATGTTTGCTCTCTAGTATCTTATTCGAAAGCGTAAAGGTAGGTCAATATCAAAGAATTCATTTTTCTATTCAATCAATTTCCACTTTTCACTTTGGGATAATTCATATTTGCTTAATTTCAGCATAATGTATGCATTAACGACTAAACTGCTATTATATTCGTACTTTTACACTTGAACTCAGATCAAAGATTATTTGATCGCGATTTATTCATTCAAAGCGTTTATTACATCAAGTTTACATTTTGATAAATTATTTTAACTGTTGATGTAAAACACAACTTGCGAACAAGGTGACTGATAATATTCAAAGTTAATTTGCTTTCTTATTCTTCGAGGCATGTAAGTTATTAATTAATTAGAATCCATCATGCACTACTTTTTATTTGATTTTAACCTTCTTAAACTATGAACGAATAATACAATAAAACGTCACAATTACATTTCCTTAATTGTTTTAATTTTTTCTGTCAGTATGGTATTACAAGTCGAAATAATTCAAGTTTTACCCTACAATACTTAAATGTTTGTCTTGTAATTTAGGCATGCAAATCACCATGTAAAATTTGATTGTTAGCACTAATTAGTACAAATGAAGACTCATACTTGATTAATATTGATCAGGTGAGGCATTGTTTTCATAATTCAAGTAGATTCCTTATTTCTGAAACCAACTTTGCTTATATTATGAGGTACACCAACTATCACAAAAAGGACATGCATTATGTAACACAGTTTTGGTTCTGACGAGACAATTGGAAAAAAATGTTGATGCGTTCCAAACAAAAGAGAGCACTCCTCCATATAAGGAGAACTGCAGAAATAGGCGAAAACTAGAAAATTAGATAAAGAGTCAAAAACAGTTTTCTGATTGGCACAAAAATAACATACATACATATATGCATGCATGCATGCACGCAACCACGCACCCACACTATTCCTTTGCAGAGAGAGAGAGAGGGGGGGGGGCGTATTTGTAACATAGATTTAACAAAAAATTATTTATAGCGCACTTCTAAGTGACTAGAAAAAGTATGGATACGATAGCAGCTTGTTCCAATAATATATCATTTTAATATGCGTTGTATATAAATCGGGACTCTGTCAAGCCGCCCATAAACCATGATATTTACTATATGCCTGGAGAATTTTAATAGTCTCTTCAAAAGTTCCACATGTTTTTTTCTGTATCTTTCTCCTTTATAAAGACAAACTACATACATAGATAGTTCTGTACTTTCTCCAGAACATATGTATCAAATAGATAAATGTCAGTTTCAATATTAATCATCACATCTTTTGTTTTAATAAACAGAGCTTTGCGGCTTTAAAGGGCTAAATGCTTCTGTGACTTTAATGTTAAAAGAAATTCTTGTAAGCTCTTCAACACTATTTATTTATATGCTTCGATATAATCAGTTTTAATCTTCCTTTAAATATTTTATATTTCCGACGATAACACTTTTTCTTTTATCTACATTAACTTGTAAATTCTATTAAGTTTCTAAATTCTTTATCACGAAAATATGACCTTGAATATACACCGAAAGTATTATTGTGCCATCAGCATATATAAGAAGGAATGTTTAATTCTAGGGATTGAATAAAATAATTTATCATTTTCATTTCGATATCATTTACATATAATGAAATAGCAGAGTAAAGAGGGTTACAACTTGCAATATATATATTTCAGAATAATTTTGACTTTAACTCCTGAAAATTCCACGTAAATTTTCTTTAAAAATAATAGGAAATACAAATTCATTCTAGCTGAGAGTTTAATTATTAAATGAATGTACAAAGAACCTTACATTTGTGGTAATCACAATACATCTTGATTAATATTATAAACCTATCTTATGCGAGATATGTGAATGGATTTTCTAGGTGCATAATTTTAAAGGATAATTATAAAAACCCTTTAAAAAAAATTATGCAAACTTTTAAGAAAAATATAAGTCAAAATGACTTACCAGTTCTTTCTTTAAAGTTTTAAGTGCCGTGTTAATTCTTTCTGTGGCCGCGTTATATTCAGAGGCCGGGTTGATAATTACAACAGCTTCCATGTTGAAATCTTCAGGGAGTAGGTATACTCTCTTTGTCGTCTGCTTACTGAATGCGAAATGCGAGAGCGACCGCTGTATTTATAGTGGGTTTGACAATCGCTCTTCGCGGGGACCAATACACTCTGCAGATACGAACCTGCGCGTAAAATATCAACAAGGTTTAAAAAGGTGGTCGTCTGTTTCGCTAAACACCTGTTGACCTCTCTACGGATCGATTGCTGATCTGAAAATAATAATTGTCTTCATTACCTACTTTACGCACACCTTGGAGAGTAACATTTCACTTAGTACTTTCAAGGATATGTTCAATTAAGCAAATGCCGAGACGTTTACATGGACCCTGAAAAGTGTTGAGACATTTTCCTCCATAGAATGAAATGATGTACCAAATAGTTACCGTAATAAAGAGAACGGCTAAAGTTCAGGCAAAGTTGATTTTAGAAAATACGTTGTTGATGTTATTGTTGCTGTTAGCTGATCTGTCAGTGATCTGTAAAGTCGAGTGATTTAGACCATCAGGTCCTTGCAGTAATTGTTTGTTTGTTTGTTTGCTTGAATTTTAACGGCGCACGAGCACTTTTAGGCTTTTTAGCGCCATACAATAGGATGGTCCCTGCAGTAAAAGTATAGGCTTAGAAATCACTAGTTGCAATGCTGGTGTGCTTTTTAGAATAACCCATGCACTGGATTTATTGGTGTTGTAACAAATTTGGTCGTTTTTTAGTTTATGTAATCCTGCCTCCAGCAAACTTTACTCAGAAATAATGAGTTTCACTTAGGGGCAATCGCTTAAGTCACAGTTCATTCTTCATTGTATTTTTTTTTTTTTACAAATTCTAGAACAGATATAAAATTTATTTTAAGTGTAGACGACCTTACAAACACGGTCAAAATTGTTAATATATATATATATATATATATATATATATATATATATATATATATATATATATATATATATATATGATTTCTTACCCAGATAATCAGCTGTCTGATATTTGTTCCTTCTCTACGTATACTCTTAGCTAACATACTAATTATCAACTTAGACATGTAATTTCAGTCTTGTAGTTATTTACCCACTTCTACTTTGGTAAAGGCTAGTTGAATCTTTTTTCAGTGGCACTAACGCACAACTGACACCTCCTGTCAATGCGAAAAAGTATTTATGTCTGTCTGTCTGTCTGTCTGTCTGTCTGTGTGTGTGTGTGTGTGTGTGTATGTATGTATGTATGTATGTATGTATGTATGTATGTATGTATGTATGTATGTATGTATGTATGTATGTATGTATGTATGTATGTAAGTGTTTGTGTGTTTGTATCACTGTTTGGAGAAGGTTTAATTTTCAAGAAACAGCAATTCCATACTTAGTGAACTTCATTGTCTCAAATGCAGCTTTTGCAGGTTTTAGTAATGCAGATTACTGTATGCAATGTGTGCTGATATTCAGATGCGGAAGGAAAGTTTTGAAATATGTATAGAGAAAAGATCTTATTAGATTGCGGATTCCAAAACAATGGAGACTTGACAATTATTGATGAATGGGTTTGAGTATTTGATACGGCTATACGATACAGTAGTAACTATATTTGATACGTCTATACGATAAAATAGTCATTATAATGTGTTGGTTAATACACAAATAAATGCATGTTACCATATACAAAGGGAAATGTCATGATGGTAAAGGTTTGAATGAAAACGTACTTGAAAGACTGAACTCCTGCATTGCTAATGTAATCAGATACGTACTCTTTTTTGTTGAAATTACGAAAACACATTAATTATTATCAATTCAAATACATTACCTTTTGCCGATTCAAGGACCATTTCCCATCTTTTTTGTGTTTTAAATCACTGCTCCGTACTTTACAAGCCCCTCGTCTGGAGTACACCATACGACCAAACCGACACATAATTGACGTCTATTTTTGTGATATTTTCTTTATAAAAAAAAAGGTTTTAATTTGACAATATTATCAAACTCAATAAATGTCGGCATTTTAAATTAAGAATGCAGATTAAGTTATTCACTTTCAATCATAGAAACCTTGAGTTTTGCTTCCACGCCCATCTTCGGGAGCTGCGTGATACAGGGTATAATCTTGAAACTGTGACATGATAGGATTCACTATAAACATCCTAATACCAACCTGTTGGAGCCCACTTTCTTTAATGTCCCTAAAGTTGCTGATCAGTTCTTGCGATATGCAAACAAAAACAGAATACATTTACAAGAGCAAGTTTCGCCGCTATAAAGGCCTATATATGTATGTTTATGACTAATATCCAATTTCCTCATCTGGTACTGACGTCGTTCCGGACTTTACATTTCGTGACTCCTTTCATACTTTTTATTCCTGGTTGTAGCGTCATGCCGGAAGCTGAGATATAATTTAGCGTGGGGATACACCATGTATTCTTATTTGTCTGACTGACCTTGATACGATCTGTATTGCTTTTTAAACGTTTGCTGTGCAGTCTTTATTCACTTACAAGACGGGTCGAACTACAATCAACTTAGATCCTATTCTGATATCGCAAAAAGTGCTGGTATATCTGGGCCTATATTGTTTGTTCTATTGATTACTGCTGACAAATTGCATAGACCCAGTTTTGCCGACGTATGATGCGACAACAATTCTATCTCTGTGAAGTTGGATGTGATTGAAATGTGGGGACGGACGGTATTTATTTTGTGTCAACTTACCCTGAGACAAGTTCTCACGCTCTTTTTTTCTTATTGTCAGTGGTTCGAAAATGTCATTAAGTAGTCCGTAAAGTGAATTCTCATCCACTTAAAATTACAGAATGTCAACAGGTCGTATACAGCAGAGTTAGTGATCGAACCAGAGAAAAAGAAGTGAAAAGGGAATGTTTTACCAATGCGAAATTCAATTGACTCGTATCTAAATTAACAAATCTCGTTAGGATATAAACGTTAAACCTTCCTTATCTAAATGTTGTTGGTTTTTTTTTTTGTGTGTAAATTATTTATAGACAATGAACTGAATGCGGGTTATAAAATCATCGAATGTAAACAAATTCGGCTGGCATACACTTTCGTAGATTTATTTGTTGTTTTGTTATCTTTTTTTAGGAGCGGGCGAGGAAGTGGTGGGCGGGCTGGTGACTGAAACCTAACTCATTCTAGATAATGTAACTCATCGACACCTATTTATATCATTACCAAGATCCCAGAATGACAAAATACTATATTGAATCGGAACTGCGATGCCAACAATTCATGTTATTCAATATATATTATAGGTAAAACGTTTGATGATCATGACTTCTGTAGTCATAGAGTTTCCTTGTAGTAGTAGTAGTAGTAGTAGTAGTAGTAGTAGTAGTAGTAGTAGTAGTAATAGTAATAGTAGTAGTAGTAGTAGTAGTAGTAGTAGTAGTAGTCGTGATAGTAGTAGTAGTAGTCGTGATAGTAGTCAGGGCCGGACCTGCTATAGGGTCCAGAGGGCCCGGCCCCCCCCCCCTTTAAAAAAAAAACTATTCACTCCTTTTGATAAAAGATGCAAAGGGGGTTCCGAATTTTTTAATTTTTTTTTATTTATTTATTTTTTTAAATATTTTTTTAGTGTTTTTAAAACATTGCAGTTTTTAGTCACTTTTGTTAGATCCCTTTTTCAAGGTTCAGATAGCACCATTTTGCATCCTTGAAAAAAAATTCCGGGGGGGGGGCATGCCCCCGGACCCCCCTCGAAGGCTCGGCGCTTCGCGCTTTCGCTTAACCCAATAACAATTTGGGCCACCCCCCCCCCCCCTGAAAATCTTAGGTCCGGCCCTGGTAGTAGTAATAGTAGCAGTCGAGCTAGTAGTAGTAGTTGTTGGTGCTGTGTTTTTTTGTTTGTTGTTGTTGTTGTTGTGATTTTAAAAGAGTGAATACTGTCTGAAAATTGATGGACTAATAGCTGTGTCAGTAAGGTAGATATTGACTTCCGAAGCAAGGGAACACCACGCACGCGAGATACGATCACATCCGTCTTTTCGTGGAGATCGTTGAATCTTATGACCCTAATAAGTAGGTGCGAGTGACATGGGGCACATTGTTATCATCATCCTACAGTTTTGTATGTGTCAAAGTGTAACGCGTGCATGGCGTAGAGTTCAAATGAACTCTTTTAATGAAATAAAACCAGGCTGATTTTCAGCTAATTTGTTTTGAGATTAAACATTGATAAGTTGTTTGTAATGTACATTTGTTGCTTATCACTTACATGCACAAACCGCGGCAACTATTATTACATGGCGGATCTCACCTTCGAAGGGGTAATATATGCAGATTTCTTGGTCACATTGACATCTAATGGTAAGAGTATACTTACCTGTAAACTTGCGTGACCATTGTTTTCCTCTATGGGTATTTTACTTTTCAATTCCAATTTATGCCGATAATTTGTGAAAGTGATACTGATTATTTATTTGCTATAAATTAGCATTAGTTTTTTTAAAAATTATCGTGGCTCATAGATTGAGTGCGCATTTCATTCGTATTTCTCAGTGGACTGTAATCGCAATTTCGTTCTTGTATTTAGCTGATAGTGTTTTTTCGGTTCTTAAATATATCATATGGTTAAAAAAGGGGGACCTTTTGTATACATAACAACGATGCAGGCCTCACAATAATTTATAAATATATATGATTCATTAATCGCGCATTAACAAGGATCACGTATGCCAAGTTGCCAGCGTGGTGGACAAATGGCGTGTTGTAAAAATATTTGTTGTAAAATATTGGGGCAAAATTCTTTACTAGAAACATTTGATGTTATTCTTTTGTAAGACCGCGAACCCTACAAAAAGTTTCAGGATTGGAATTCTGTTTTGAATTGTCCGATAGTTTTGAACTCCACAAAATGTTGTCTTGCTCGTTGAGTAAGTATGTTTTATGTTTACTGGCCCTCTGTGATAAATATTTGCACGGATGTTGACATTATTCTCCAAGTTTCACTGCCTGTTATATCAATAGTGTAACTAGCCCGTTGTAGGTTTCGGTGTCAGCACATCCTGATTTTATCAAGCTCTTTAATGTCAACACAAGGGCTCTTTAACCACGTGTACGTTGTAAAGTAAGAGAGAGAGAGAGAGAGAGAGAGAGAGAGAGAGAGAGAGAGAGAGAGAGAGAGAGAGAGAGAGAGAGAGAGAGAGAGAGAGAGAGAGAGAGAGAGAGAGAGAGAGAGAGAGAGAGAGAGAGAGAGATTGCCGACATCTGCAAGCAAAAATTAAACATTGATGTTAAAATTTATTACAAATGTATTTCCATCAGTGTGTTCAATCTCTTTCTCTGCATTTTGAAGGGTGCGGTGATGTCGTTCGTGTACGATACCTTCGTACGCCTTGACCAACGAGAAGGGATGTGATCTAAACTTGAGCTCTAAACAGGCTGACAAGATAAAGAGAGATAAAGATGCACAGAGACGATATCCGTCTACCCCCAGCATCGACATTAAAATACTTTTGCAAGATAACAGCGTACATTGTAGATAAATGCACCAGAAGTGTGTAAGGTGCCACTCAAGACATTAATTATATTGACTGATATCTGTCAAGGATTCATTTTAAAATTGTACATGTTTGACCTTTACTCCTGGTTTATTAAGACATCATGATCATCGTGTTTGTAAATTAAACACATATACACACACTTATGTCACAAATATATTTTTTCCGTCTACCCTCAAATGTTTCCGATTGGAATAAGTCACATGGTAGGGATTTCTTATTGTTTATCTTGGAGTTCAGTACATCACGGAAATGTATTGTATGGTTTTATGCACAAATACATGTTTGTCTTACTCAGTATTACTTCTGTAGTATTTCATCTATCGACATGAAAATCAAATCAGGCTGGCACGATTTAACCCTAGCTTTAATGTTGTGGTTAGTTCAATTTACTTGACGTGAGGGATCCATTGTTATATTTACTTTCTGTCAAGCTAGGTGCGAAGTACACCACCTATTGATTATTCAATGTTTTACCCGTGGCACCTTTTGATTATTCACTATTTTACCTGTGACACCTTTACCTGGTCAAAAGAGAGGCAGATTTTCCTCACTAAGGAGTATGTTTTACTTTTCTTCTTGTTTACTTACTCATATTTGTGTTACTCTGAAAAACTATAGGTGTAATTTCATTATTTTTTAAAATAAAATCTTTAGATAGTTTTTACAAGCAGCAGTAGTCAGGTTATTTTCTGTCTGTCTGTCTGTATGGATGGATGGGTGGATGGGTGGATGTGTGTGTGCGTGCGTGTGTGTGTGTGTTAACTGAGGTATCTCTAACCACTACAAAATATCTTTAGCAATGAAATATGAACGAAATGCTACTTAACTTTTTCGATGTTATCAATACATTTCTTAACGGTTAAACATCTAGAACAAATTCGATGGCTTGCCAACGCGAAGTCTCGCGTTCATTAAAGCCTGGTATGAATGGCCCAATCGTCTACACTTCTGACCCCCAGCATCGAGGCTGCGACCCAAGAGATCATAACGCAAAATATAAGGAATATTAAAAAATCTCTTTGCAATTGAATGTTTTGTACATTTGACTTTTGACATCTTCCAGGGACTAGAGGAGGGAGTCAAAATTGACACCCCCTTTCAAAGATAGTTACTATAGGAGTAAGAGAAGTGAAAATAATTATGACTTTCTAGCCCGTGGTTTTTAGGAGGAAAGGTGGTCACTGACGGACAGACAAATATTATAACAATATCCCCACTCTTGATATTTAAATGCGCAAATAAAATTGAAAAAAAGGTATACTATTACACGAAGGATAACAAAACCATTAAACACAAAAGGATATGACCAGGAGCTTAGGTGGAGCTGAGTTTATTTGTATAATGACGTTACATGAAATTTGTTTTGTATACACAGTCCTAGTCCTGGACACCTTTGTCGAGAACTTTCCATGTTATTATTCTTGTAGTGAACACTATAACTGCTAAACTAAGACAGGAAGCATACAAAATAATGGTGGAATATACTTTTCACACTATTTCAAAATATGAATTAAAAAAGTAATTCTTTTTAATCTCGAATGTGATGAATGTTGGTTACAAAACAAAGCTACAGGAAATGTTATTAAATGTTTGCTTCATATTACTTTCCTTCGTTGATATAATGGAAGAGTTATGGTTATACTAATTCACATTGTGTCTTGGCAGATTAACTGCGTATATGGGGATGAATCCCTGGGTTTAAAGGGGATATAATACCATCAGGTTCATACTTTCCTTGCTTGATCATCACTCAGGTTGATTTGCCGCCTAATTCTACAACCTACAGATTGGACTGGATGCTCCCATTACAAATCACTTAGGATATGACAATATTACAGGCTTTGTTTGTTTGTCCATAACTAGTGTATATGTTTATATTTCTATCCACCTTTAATGTATATGTCTATATTTCAGTGTTGTCTCTAATGCTTCTTCATTCTTTATCTCGAACATTTGGAATTCTTCGACTGCTACCCATTAAGCAAACAGATCTTTTAATTTAGACATATATGTTTTTTGTTTGTTTGATTAGGTTTTTTAACGTAGCTTTAAAAAATGTCAGTCATATCGCTACAGTGTCTGCAGTGAGGCAGTTTATAGTGATGTCTAGCACTGGGGCATCATACCGCAGACATTTAGCATGATGTACCATCCAGTCACATTATCCTGACACCAGGCCGACCAGTCATAATACTAATATCGTAATGCTGAGCGCCGAGCTAGGCAGCTGTTAGTACCATTTTTGTAAGTCTTTGGTATGACTTGGCCGGGATCGAACCCACGACATCCCGCTTTCGCGGCGGACTCTCTAACTACTAGGCCATCGGAGACATATACGTACAAACAATATTTAAATATACAATTTTAAAATAGACCAACAAACATCTAATAAAATTTGGATCTTGCCAAGTTTTATTTCGCATAGTCTCTAATCATTTTTGATAAAATTTACTAATTTAATGTGCACATTAAATTCATTTCAAAATGCATATAATAACAGCCGCAGGTTTTGATTAACGGTAAAGGAAACGATACAATTATTATTATTATTATATTTTTTATTATTATTATTATTATTATTATTATTATTATTATTATTATTATTATTATTATTATTATTATTAAGGGGGCCCCGAGTGGTCTAAAGCGCTTTCCGTTACGGATTACTGCCGTCTCACCTCTGTCAGCGTGGGTTCGAGTCTAAGATGCGGCTAATGTAGTTATGTGAGAAAGCTTGCCAGTAGCTTCTCGTGGGTCGGTGGTTCTTTCCGGGGGTTTTCCCGGGTTCTTCCTCCACCAATAATACTGGCCGCCATATATAGCCTATCCTGTGCTGAAAAATGGCGTTAAACCCTAAAACAAACAAACAAACAAGCAAAAATTATTATTATTATTATTATTATTATTATTATTATTATTATTATTATTATTTCATTAGTATAAGCTGGAGATGAAATAGTTTTAAAAGCAAATAAACAAGCAAGAACTGTTAATATCAAATGGTTAAACGAAGTTTTAAATACAACTACTGATAATAATAATAATAATAATAATAATAATAATAATAATAATAATAATAATAATAATAATAATAATAATAACAATATGAGTACCAACATAAAAAGAAACATTTAAAACATTGATAGGTATGCTTCTTGGACTAAACTTGGAAAGGAATGTGTATCAATTTAACTGGCTCTTCAGAAACTATTACTAAGAAAGTTGAAGCATCGTTTAACATTTCCTACACTTTAAAGATGGATCTTGTATGACATCGGTTATGACCAACATACTTATTTAAAAATGGAAACAAAAGAGTTACAAATAAATTCGTATAAATAATCTTTGCATCCTTTAACGAGTAATATTTTCCACTTATATTGTAAATTGTAAATAAGCATTTGTTTCGACGATGTATATATTTTCTTGTTACCTCCAACATCGTGCATACTTTTTTCTAACAATAACTCAAACGCAGTTATATTCACAAATTAATAATTTCTTAATAAAATATCCTCTTTTTTAGCTTGCCCCCCCCCCCCCCCACATTATGATGTTATAATGCTAATAAGACGGTCCACTTATTTACAGCCTATTAAAACTGAGTTTAGCGAACTTAGGAGGTCTTGCGAGTGTAGAGTACCAACACGAACTTGCCACCTTTGAGGTTAAATTACATGATTCAGCAAAATATTCTATACCAGTAGGGTTTTTATATCGGGTACAATTAATACATGCTGAGCAGGTATAATTTCAGGTACACTGACAAATGTTCTGTCCTGTGGAGTAATAACTGCACGCTGGTGTTTATGTGACATGACGCTATTATACGATCCTTCAATACGTAGTTTGTCCGAGATTAATGCATACTGAGTGCATCAGTCGAAATTTATTGCATTTACCAGTGTACAGTGAGGATACTATTTGCCAATAAATGGGACCCAATATGTGCTGGCCGATCAGAGTTGTCATTGTTGTCATGAAATCATATGATACTATTTATACAAGCCGTTTCGCTCGTGCACGGCCGGAATTGTCAGGCCAATATATTAATGCGGCAACTAGTAAAAAATCGTGTAGCGGAGTTCGTAGCAGAGAGCATGCGAAGTAATGAACTATAGTCTGGTTCCCTGACCTCTCTCTACTCCATCCTTGAACAAAATATAATTTTTTGGTTATTTTTTGTATCCATCATTCTCCTTGCTAATGTAAAACAACCCAGCCAGTCTTCACTATTCAGTGTGTGTGTGTGTGTGTGTGTGTGTGTGTGTGTGTGTGAAGTCACAATATACTACGTGCGGTTCAGTACCAACGAATATCATCACAGTGAATTTAGAGCCCTTTGCCTGTCATGTTGATGGTTATGCTTGTTTTAGGTTTAGGTGTTCTTGCGAGTCATTTAAAGAAATGTGTTTATTCTACAGAAAACGAGCATTATGCCGTGTTTGTGTGTATTTTCGTGACACCGCACAGTGAATAACGAGGCATAGTAGAGAAATTTGAGACCCAACACGTTTTATTGTTAACACCCCATCCTCTCAAAATATTGCAGGTTAACGTATGACAAGAACTTCACCCTGAGTTAATCTTCTAAGGTATTTTAGATTAAGATATGATTTATTAAGATTTTGGAAACATCGACAAGTTCAGTACCGATAAACATATATAGGAACTATATAGGAAGAAAAACATTATCTGAGGTATATCAGTGACTTTGGCATAACAATTTCAAGTGAAAATCTAAGGATTACTACAAAAGGTAGTCAAATGAAATTTTGACAGTTTTGCGTAATGCGACTCTTTTCAAACTGTTAAAATGTTATTTTATAATCGTAAAATTTACAATTTTAAAATTTTGCAAATATGTTTGCATTTATAGCCTATATAGGGTTGATATTTTTAATCATCATTATTATCTACGTCATTTAAAAGTTCAAATTGCAGATAATGTTCAACGTCTGTTAAAGAAAATATCTCGTAAGGTAAGAAGGAGGTCTTTAATTAAAAGCACAGGACGATATGTTTTCAGTCGACATTGTGCCCTTGGGTCATTCAGACTATTAAGGGTCCAGGCAGGTAATTGATGTGTTTATGATCGGGTAAACATGTGGGCAAGACGTATCTGATTGAATGACTTTTTGTACTTGTTTATTCATTTAGTTTTGTGATACCTAATGACAGGATCGAGATGAAAACTTTACTAAAGAGCATACTCAGGTTGTTTACTAAGTCATTTTAAACTGTCAGAGATATAAAATGTCAACAGAAATATAGGTCAAAGGGATGCAATATATTTTCCCAAAGGTTTATTACTCAAGTAAACAGCAAAACGAGGCATGTCTAACTGAAAATGGTTCATTTGTATTGCTTAGTTTGGTTAAGACGTCGATTGACAATGTGCGGCATTGTGGCATAACCTGCTATCCCATATCTAATTAACCATTTTGCATTATGCAATATTAATTACTAATAATAACTGTTTAATATGGCTCTAAATATTACACCAGACAGGTTCAAACAGGTCATTTGAATTACGTTTGTGCGTCTGATCTTAACATGATTATATATCTTACATGAGCACATGGTCATATATTTTAGAACGCTTGAGATCATAATTGTGTATTCAGTACATATAATAGGAGCTCACTCTACCCATATTTTAACAGTTATCCCCGTATTTGACTATATGCACATTAAATATACCAAACTTTCTTTACTTATGTAAATAATATATTTTAATTTATTACTTTGACCGAATCTGGTATTATAACATCAGCTGTTATTACATTCTACTGATCCAGTTTATTTAATAATTGTAAACCGACACTTAAAATACACTGGAAATGTTCAAACCGATCATTTCAAGTAGATATGCACAGTTAATTTTAATATGTACATGGTGCATGTCACACATATGCAAATGTCGATCCTTATTTACAGGTTTTGAGAATCAGAATTTCACATTGAGTTGAAGATGTAGGATCTATTGATACCGATAATTTAGATGTGATACACGTGAATAACTGTATTTATCTGAACAATCCAAATTATAATTTCCATCAAGAATTAGCTAACTTTTGTAATCTTTAATTTAGTAAATCATCACTTAGCTTTCCCGTATACTGGTATGTACAACTTGTTGACCAATGTCAAGCCTCACTATCCACTAAGCTGTCTTAAACTTACCTCATTAGTTTTTTAGACTGTAAACATCATACTAGCATAGTCTGAAGAAATCTCATATATTCTTGGGACGAATATTCATTTTAATTATATACCCATAATTTCACATTTCTGTCTGTCACTATGTCAGGTTTAATATTCGTTTCTATCCTTGCACCCTTAATATCCAACACATTTTTACTTCATTTACCTAAATCTTACTGATCTGTTAGATTACGTGAAACATGTTATCTTTTCAGGTTTAGCCTGGTATTTCTGAACAAGGTGGGAGAGCTGGATTAGCTTGGAAGCTCCGCAGTCGTCAGGTGGTGATACTAACGTTTCCTCATTAAGACGAGTGCAACGTACCCGCCATTAGTTATCCAGATAAATTAATACCACGACACTGATATATAGCACCGCAAAGGCATGTGAGAGAACAAGACTACTGGCCATTAAGACATAGCCTCCCTTGAGCTGTATTTTCATATTACACGTTTGTGTGTGTCTGTGTGTATGTGTGATTAGGATTTTTAACGTAGCTTTAACAATTTTTCAGTCATATCGCTACGATGTCTGCGTTGAGGACGTTTATATTGATGCCTAGCACTGGGGCATCATGCCACAGACACGGTGCATGATGTCCCACCCAGTCACATTATCCTGACACCAGACATACCAGTCCTAACACTAACCTCTTAATGATGAGCGTCAAGCGAGCAGTTGTTAGTATCTTTTTGTAAGTCTTTGGTATGACTTGGCCAGGGATCGAACCCACGACATCTCGCTTCCGCGGCGGACTCTCTAACCACTAGGCCACCGGGGCGTTGTAATGTTATTGACATTGAAAACACAATTCATTTTTGCCATAAAACATGGTACTAGTCACTTCAAATATTTAGTGCGCAATTGCTAAGATTAACAACTAAGTCCCTACATAATAAATGTGGAAAAAATGCTTGTGTGTGTGTGTGTGTGTGTGTGTGTGTGTGTGTGTGTGTGTGTGTTTGTGTGTGTAGCATGTCATTCTACCGAACCGTGGACAACCGTTTCTTGCGCACTTCTCTTAAAGTGCGTTGGTATGATAAGTCTAGCTGAGACGAATCTACTTAATTTAGAAACGCCTGACTGATAGAGGACATGGCTTGTGTACGGTTTCTGCTTCTTTTCATTAAAATCAGACTTTGATGATTTTGCCGCCTCTAAAATGTGATATAGTCGCAAGGTCAGCATCGACAATTGTCAGGAATTACACATTTCATTTGTTGTTAATCGCCGTCAACGATACACTCATTCCGAAATGATATATTATAAAATTCTCTAAAGAGTAAAAATTACTTCTGTATTCATTTTTGCACTAAAAAGTGAGCACCTTTGTTGATTGTGTGCTCGAACTACTCAAATTAAGATAAATTCTTGGCTGCATTTAAAACATCAAGCTCTAGCTTACGTGTTACACAGTGTGTAATGATGACAAGAGTATCAACACAGTGTGTTATGATGACAAGAGTATCATTTAGTGTCTGAAAGCCTTTTAGAAACACCATTCTTTACTCCCATGTTTACAGTTGCGACATCCATGCTAATACAAACAATACGTGGGCTATTATGTTGTCTGTTATCAGAAACATGAAAATATTTGTCGAGGTTACAAAGTCCCCTAATAATTGCAGGAAAAACTCCATCAGAATCTGAACTTTCATGAATTTCAACGCTAGCAAGCATTGCAGTTAGACTTTATTGGTCAGAGTCGTCAAATCTAACAAGAATGCGTATGTGATCTATAATTGCTGAGTCAGTACAAACATCTGAAAGGATGGGGTTATGAATTTAAATCTAGATATCTTATCCCTGACATTTGTCAGTAGGACGTCAACTATACTATCGATGAAGTCTAAGCATGCAGTTTTGCTGATGCGATCTGACGTTCAACTCTATTTCTGATTTGAACCCCACAAAGAAATTCACATTCTGAAAACGTTTTCTCTCCTTTGCTATGGTATATGCTGTGTTAAACAGCTTGTTGTAATGTTTGGCTTGGCTAACAGTCTATTATCACTCCATCTAAATCATCCACAACTTTATTTTTGCACATTTGACCTTTTCGTTATCAAATATTTTATTAACATGTATTGAACTTTGCACTTTTAAGTGTTAAAACAGTATTTATTTCCTTGTGATAATCTGTCTTGCAAACAATCCACTAGTTTTATCTGATGCTGAACGGTACCCTTACGTATGTTACAAGATGCGACTGTACGATTTACGTTGGTCTTGAACCAAGGAAACTCATGCAGCAAAGACTCGTTGAACTCACATTGTTTAAAAAAAAAAATCGTATTCCCTGTCGCAGTCATGATTATTTTTAGCCTATTTTTGTTGACTTCTTGATCAACTTTTCACCATTCCGCTCTAGCTTGGTAAGAACATTATTAATTCAAATGCTTTCCTGAAATAAAGAATACTAAATCCTAGCTGTCGATAATAATGATTTCAAAGAGTCCAGTGTTTGGTTCAAAACAAGGTATAACAAGAGGAAAACTTATCCTAAAGCCAACGAAATCCATTCTGATGTAACTATACAATGACATCGTCTAAACTAGTACTGTAATGACATCGTCTAAACTAGTACTGTTTTCTTCCATTGTTTCTATCCATAGAAGTTGTGGCTAGTATCAGTCCTAATCGATACATTGCAGCACAAACTCTGTAATTATACAACAGACAAGTACGGTAGCCACTCTAAAGTATGAATAAACATTGCTTAGACAAAATGGGAATTACTGTCCTTTCAAGATACATGCCTCAATTTACTTATCCAGGGACAAGTAACCTTGCAAACATCGCTTTTACGAAACAGAAAATTTCCAACTCGGACAATATATTTCTGCATCCCTATCGTTGTTTATCTTTCAGTCGGAATATTTGCAGTCTTTTCCGTCGATTCATGAAAGAAACCTCGATTCTGAACTACTTTTGTTCACAAATAACAATATACCGGTGATATGAGACAAAGTCACAATATTCTCAGCCTTTGCTGTCGTAACATATGTGATGCATTTTGCCAGAGGTGATAATCTGATTAAAATTCAGTCCTACATGAAGATCTGATGAAAACCGCTTAAGGGTCATGTTCTGGTGACCTCTGACCAGGTAATGGAAATGTAGCTTTAAAAAATCAGAAACTGAATAAAATCGTTCGATACACATTCGTGCTCATCATCTACACTTTTCAGTCTCCAAACGCGAAGAAATAAGACTTCATCTGATTTGTTGATAAAATTAACGATTATGGTAAAAACATAGGTGACCAGAACATGACCTTTAAGCGGTCTTCGACAAATCTTCACGTAGGGCAGCGAAGATCTGATTTTAATCAAAATGTCAGTGGTGAATCACCAAACACATCAAATTGATGTGTCTTAATACAACTTTTTCCCGAGGTTATTTAACTGGTACGCGGAGGTTTGACCACAGGTGCTTTGACCATAGGTGGTTTGACCATAGGTGGTTTGTCCACAACGGGGGTTTGACCATAGGCGGTTTGACCACAGGGGGTTTGACCATAATATGAAAAGACTATGATTAGTTGTTGGAGCATTAGATGTAAGTATATTTGGGGATTAAAGTGAGGGGATTAAAAGTCGCGTAAAGCATATCTTCAGGGATTATAAGTTGCGGCATTTAATTAACTAAAATTTGTATAGTTGAAGAATTATAAGGTGCGTAATGTATATCTTAACGTTATCAATGGATTATATTTGCGTGCTATTGCACACCTGTCATTTACTAAACCATAAAACTGTTATTCCATTAACTATAATATTTGCATGACATTAATGTTTTGATTTGATTTTATCATTTATATGCGGTATGTATTTTGTAGGACTGAGTGTAATTTTCTAGTAGATCTACAGCCTTAATTTGTGAAACGTTGGACTTGTTGCCTAATTTGTGTTCATTTTCTGTTTAATAACAAATCGAGTAGGCCTGGCACCAGCCTTTATGTGGACCGAAAACAAGCTGTTATTGACTTTTATTTATTACATGTTAATTACTAATTAGCATTCACTTATTGGCAACTCAAAGGCAACTTGTTACATAAAATTTCATTAATTGAACCATAATTTTAAACTCTAAATAACAGTTTATTATTATTATAAAAACCACATGTGGACAAACCACCTATGGACAAAACCCCGGTGGTCAAACCCCCGCTGTGGACAAACCACCTATGGTCAAAGCACTTGTAGTCAAAACACCTAGAACCATTTAACTGACAGAAAGGTTGAGCGGATGCTCCGAATGTTAACGTATGTTTCCGTCGAACAGATTCAGGAACCACGGTACTTATGTAGCTCCTTTAGTAAACCCATATAAACGCCAAGATATTACAAATCAGTAACATTAACATTCTGAACGCTCATGATCAAACCTATAATTATCCATACCTGATGCAACCTTTCGTGTAGAGAAAACCATATTTTCCATGGCATTGTTTTGGATATATATTACAATAAAACACGTGTTTGCAATATCGCACCTAAAAAGTCATTTGCTGATTTTAGTAATGTGTATTCAAAGTAGCATCTGTAAATTCAGCAAATAAATAAACATTGTCTTTTCTTTTCGGGATCGGATAAGGTCTCTATATATTCTTTTAGATACATTTGTACTTTTCATTATCAACGAATCGTGGACAGCCAAACCCATGTATACTCTATTTTATTTTCACCGTGACTGGTTTTTGTTTGTTCATATAATGAGTAACATGGATCCTTGATCGTGTATAAGTAAATTCAAATGGAGGTTCTTGCGGCGTCAAAACGAGGCTATCCGAAAATATCGAAACTGATTTGATTGGCTGATGAGATGAAGTAGCGTAATATGTCATTGTGAATACGAGATATAGTCTGGTTCCGTGCTTAGTATGCTCCCATGCGTTGCACTCCGCTATACTAATAGCGGAGTGCAACGCATGGTAGCATACCAAACAGGGAACCAGACTATACGAGATAAAGCATTTGTTTGTCTACACATGAACACATGATAGTGACACACTTCCAGCATTAAACGTCTCCTTGCAAAATGATGATAGATGTTCTAATTTTAAGCTTTCCATTTATTTAGAATGCATGAAATATGTAAAACAAAATAAATTAGGAAGAGATGTTTTTATAGTTTCACTACAAAGTTCAATCGAAGCGTTTTCTGTCGGAAATCATTGAAGCATGTATACAAGACCATTTTTTAAAATAGGAAATCTCACAGAACCACACGAGAAATTTTGGGAGCACGAAATAACCGAATCTCTTTTACGTGATACGAAGTTATTTAACTCGGAAAGAGAATCGGTTTGGAAACAGAATGTTAAAGTTGGCAGAAGTGGATCGGGTGTGTGCGGGTGTCCGCGCTTTTCCCAGACCCCCCCTCCTCCACCCCCCCCCACCCCCCCGCGTTTGAAAAACAAAAGACAACGTACACACTCATACACAGTCACAAATATACATTCACTTGTCACTTGAAATTTGACCATCGTTTTATTCGTGCGCACATTTATTGGGTATTATGCACACTTTGAGTAAATAGACTAAAACGTTAACTTGCCCTTTCGGAGAAAGTCAGGGTACTTTTGAAATTTTGCCCCCGCTCCCCAACACTTGAACTGATTCTTGCTTTGACTGAGACTCAACACATCTTTTTCTCCATATCCACTCCTTCTTTACACTTACTCCGAACAGAACAATTTCGTTTTTCTTGGTATGTGCTTTTCGAACATAAATCTGCCATTAATACGGCAACGAACTAAGCTCTGCAGAGTTGTCTCCCATCGAAACGCAATCTTCAAACATTTAAATTTTGGGTTCAAGAAACATTTTGAGTCCGAATTCAAATCAGAGAGAGAGAGAGAGAGAGAGAGAGAGAGAGAGAGAGAGAGAGAGAGAGAGAGAGAGAGAGAGAGAGGCATTTTATATTTGTCACAAACGAATAAACTGATGTCAAACTTTACTTGTTTAATTAGATTCTTAAAATATGCTTGGTTGTTTGTGGTAGAAAGAGTTTTGGTCTAGATATTTAGCAACTTGTAAAATTACGCGTAATGTAAAAGAGAAACATTAGATATTTAGCAACGTGTTCAAATTTGGCGTAATGTACAACAGAACACTAGATATTAAGCAACTTGTTCAAATTATGCTTAATGTAAAATAGAACACTAGATATTTGAGACCTGAACTTTGTTTCCATTACAATGCCAATGTTTAAACTTGTTTTTTCTTAAATGCATCTTGGATTTTCTTTTCCTTAACAATGCGTGCACCGAAGAATTATTGTAAATGCCCGACTTTAAGTACATAACAATTTTCCAGTCATATCGCAACGATATCTGCAGTTCTAACACTAACCACTTAATGTTGAGCGCCAAGTGGGACAGCTGTTTGTACCATTTGTAGAAGTCTTTGGTATGACTCGGCCGGCGGACGCTATAACCACTTAAACTACCGGAGCGGTCGAATTATAAGGAAGTAGTAGTAGTTGTTGTTGTTGTAGGGTTTAACGTCATTTTTCAGCACAAGATAGGCTATATAGGGCGGCCAGTATTATTGGTGGAGGAACAACCCGGGAAAACCCCCGGAAAGAACCACCGACCCACGAGAAGCTACTGGCAAGCTTTCTCACATAGCAGCATTGGCCGATTCCGAGACTTGAATCAACGCAGACAGAAGTGAGATGGCAGTGATCAGTAACTGATAGCGCTTTAGACCACTCGGCCACTCCCCCCCCCCCCCCAGTAAGGAAGTAGAATGAGGGTTAACAGTCATGCATATATAACACGTCAGCTCTTATCCATACCAGATATAACTTTATTTAAGATGCTACATCGACTCAAAAAATCTTCACATTTACCAATTTCTGTTCGAAGAATTGTGACAAATAGGTCAAACCACATTCTTAGATTGACGACACATCATACTGCAAAAGAACAATGCTGGTTGTAGATCAATAACAAAATATTTTGGGTGCATTCTATCTCCAACATATGCATAGCTGAAACGTTTTCCTTTCGCTGTTCAGTCTTTGGTGATGCATTTCAGAAACTGTATATGATGCGAATGCACTGTAGACCGTCGCGATAGAGGTCAAAACTTTGTTTTTTTTAATCCCACTATGTGCACGAGAATCTCTTTGTATACCGTAGCTATTGGCGTCAAAACTGACTTTAGTTTTGTAATCTCACTGATGTATTATAAGTGGTGCCCTCTTGTCACAAATGTTTGTGCTGTGCATGAGAGATTGATGGCTGTGATTTATGGTACCACACAAGGATATGTAGTTGTCCATTCAATGTTGGTTGCTTTTGTTGTAGAGTTTAACGCCATGTTTCAGCACACGATACATGGCGGCCAGTATTATTGGTGGAGGAAGAACCCGGGAAAACCTCCGGGAAGAACCACCGACCCACGAGAAACTAATGGCAAGCTTTCTCACATAACTACATTAGCCGAATCTTAGACTCGAACCCACGCAGACAGAGGTGAGATGGCAGTGATCCGTAACGGAAATCAATTTAAGTCACTCGGGGGCCCCCAGTTAATGTTGGTATTTCCCCCCAGGAATTTCTAATTTCGTCTTTCGTAACGTTCACATAAGAATTGCTGTGTGAAAATATGAGCTGTCAAAGAAAAAATCATCATGATCATTTATATCACGCCCACACATAAGCTAGCACATCATGTTGCCCATTGAAAACTCTACGTCCATATATCAACTTATCAAATAAATATCTCACCCTCACGTATGAGATATTCAATGAATATTTAACTGCCACATATGAGCTCTCGAATGAACACCTCACGCCCACATCTCTCTCTCTCTCTCTCTCTCTCTCTCTCTCTCTCTCTCTCTCTCTCTCTCTCTATAAATATATATATATATATATATATATATATATATATATAGAGAGAGAGAGAGAGAGAGAGAGAGAGAGAGTATTACACACCCATATTTGAGCTCTCGAATGAACATATATATATATATATATATATATATATATATATATATATATATATATATATATATATAGAGAGAGAGAGAGAGAGAGAGAGAGAGAGAGAGAGAGAGAGAGAGAGAGAGAGAGAGAGAGAGAGAGTATTACACACCCATATTTGAGCTCTCGAATGAACACCGCACGTCCAGAAATGCAACATCGATTGGACATCTCACGCCCATATACGAGCTCTCAAGTGAACACATGATTCCAACTTACGAGCTGTCTAGCGAACAATTCGTGCCCACATATGAGATATCCAGCGAACATCTTACGCCCAGACATCAGCTGTCCAGTGAACACCTCCTGTCATCATAAAAGCCATCAAACGAAAGTAGCGGCTTCACTGGTATATGTATTTTAAAATGAATACCGATAGAATTTTGAACTGCAACAGCACAAAGATAAAAATTAATTTTGAAATAACACAGCACATCAGCTAAATGTAGTGAAGATCTTACAATGCTAAAGTTTTCATGATTTTGTTTGCAAACTTGATTAAGCAGTATGTACTTAAAGTCGGGCATTTACAATAATTCTTCGGTGCACGCATTGTTAAGGAAAAGAAAATCCAAGATGCATATAAGAAAAACAAGTTTAAACATTGGCATTGTAATGGAAACAAAGTTCAGGTCTCAAATATCTAGTGTTCTTTTTTACATTAAGCATAATTTGAACAAGCTGCTAAATATCTAGTGTTCTATTTTACATTAAGCATAATTTGAACAAGTTGCTTAATATATAGTGCTCTATTTTACATTACGCATAATTTGAACAAGTTGCTAAATATCTAGTGTTCTGTTGTACATTACGCCAAATTTGAACACGTTGCTAAATATCTAGTGTTCTGTTGTACATTATGCATAATTTGAACACGTTGCTAAATATCTAATGTTTCTCTTTTACATTACGCGTAATTTTACAAGTTGCTAAATATCTAGACCAAAACTCTTTCTACCACAAACAACCAAGCATATTTTAAGAACTCTCTCTCCCTCCCTCCCTCTGTCCCTCCCTCCCTCCCTCCCTCCCCCTCTCTCTCCCTCTCCCTCTCTCTCTCTCTCTCTCTCTCTCTCTCTCTCTCTCTCTCTCTCTCTCTCTCTCTCTCTCTCTCTCTCACACACACACAACAAACCTGTAACACTGTAGGCTACTCCGTTCTGTTATTGAAACACTGCAAAACAGAGTTATGTCCCATAGAAGAATCCGCAAGCAGTTATCTTCTCTGCGGCCATAGTCTGAGATTTAGGAACCTCTGCTCTCATACACATCTTAAAAGGGTATGTTTAACATTAATTTAAATTTTCTTTTCTATTATATTACGAGAGCAACTGCTAGCAGGATTTAGTAATGTTTTCTTCATCTTAATGGTATTCAATTAAAAAACTAGACATATACCAGTGTAATAACCTGGCTGCTTAATAACTTTATGTCAATTATACAGGATTGTAAAGCAGCTAGTAAGTGCAAGGAAAATTATAGGCGGATAATTGTAAACAATGAAGCAAATATTAGGCATGTTTGTACGAGTTATATCATACCCAGACAGATGTAATATGTTTGCAATATTATACATGTTTCTACGAGTTACATCGTACCAGATATAGGTAAAATTCGACATGTTTGTACGAGTTATGCCATGCCCATAAAGATACAATATTAAATATGTTTCTACGAGTTATATCATACGCAAATCGATAAAATATTGACACGTTTGCACGAGTTATATCACACCCAGATGTATATATTATACATGTTTGTATGAGTTATATACCTAAAATGACGCAATATTAGACATGTTTGTACGAGTTACATCATGCGCAGAAAGATACACTATTAGGCATATTTATACGAATTATACCATATCCAGATATATGTAATATTCGACATTTCTTAACGAGTTACATCATACCAAATAGAGGTAATATTAGACATGTATGTACGAGTTATATCAAATTAGATGTATATATTATATATGTTAGTACGAGTTATATCACACCCAGATGTATATATTATACGTGTTAGTACGAGTTATATCACACCCAGATGTATATATTATACATGTTTGTACGAGTTTTATCACACTTAGATGTGTACATTATACATGTTTGTACGAGTTATATCACACCCAGATGTATATATTATATATGTTTGTACGAGTTATATCACACCCAGATGTGTACATTATACATGTTTGTACGAGTTATATCACACCCAGATGTGTACATTATACATGTTTGTACGAGTTATATCACACTTAGATGTGTACATTATACATGTTTGTACGAGTTATATCACACCCAGATGTGTACATTATACATGTTTGTACGAGTTATATCACACTTAGATGTGTACATTATACATGTTTGTACGAGTTATATCATACCCATATAGATGCAGCATGTATACTATGTCTATTAAATGAAAGGTGAGCAGGCTACTTGAAAAAATAGGTTAGGTAAACATAATTAACTATATTTGTTGATACCAAGTAACCGCTGAAAGTTGTAATAAGCAAGAGCAAACAACAAAGATCCAGATCTGCCGTAGCGTTATGCACTTTGTAGTTGTACTAGTCTTATAAGCGAGTGCATACGGTATTCGTCTTCAGTATATGTTTGCTTTCGTTGAAAGATAGATCAAGCCAACAGCTAATATCCTTATCTGCTAAATACATATCAGGTGAAAACAGTGGGTTACCTTTTGATACACATTTTATGCTAAATAACAGTACAGATTTATCTTTGAAAGTGTTATATTTGTATTTTTATAACAAAAAACCACGGGATTCATGCAATGGGGGGGGGGGTATCTTAAATTCAATGCACACAAAGAGAACACCCCATCCATTGTAATCACTGATTTTGATTGACAAAAAATTCAGGATTATTTTCCGATATAAGGTCCTGTCAGTGAAAGGGTTTGTAATTAATATCATTTAAAGACGAGAAATTTAATTATACCGAAATATATATATATATATATATATATATATATATATATATATATATATATATATATATATATATATATATATATATTGCATTATCACATTACTTTAATCAAATCTTTCGTGTCGACGGAATCTCAGTTTTTATCCTTCATGTGGGAACATTCCGTATATAGTTGTCAGATGGCCGTACTCGCGACTAAAACCCGTGGGTTAGAATTGCTGCTCATATCAGGCCTGTAGGTCGTCATGGTGTGTCTTTCCAATAGTCTCCTCAGAAAATAACAATTGTTTTAAAAAAATATTTTTTTTTAAAGAAAGCGTCTTCACATATAATTCAATATAATCCCTCCTTCACACACACACACACACACACACACACACACACACACACACACACGAACACACACACACACACACACACACACACACACACACAAACGAATCTTAGATAATTATAGAAAAGTATCGGTGTGGTTATGATCCATATCTTATGAACTGCCAAAAGTGTATATGTATTAATTTCATTACGAAACATGTAATTACCGAAATTAGAACCTATATGATCTTACTTTCCTAAATAAACGCGCTCCCATTTCAAATGAATATAACTAAACGATCAAAACAGCCGGAATGTAATACTAACGCAAATAAAACTAATATCAAAATATAAAGAGTTTACAAATTATTATTATTAAAGAACAGAATAAAATCACTCATTGCACAACGCAAAAACTCTTCAAAGACCCCATTGCAACAATCTATGATAACATACCTATCTGGAATAACTTGCGAGCACTAACTTCAACGACACTTGCACCACACCCTCCATCTAAAATTGTAGTTAATTACACTGTTTATGCAAATGAGCACAATATTGTAAACCAAATGAACGTATCTTTTACTAGTATAACATACATAAGTGGTTAAAGTGTCCGCCTCAAATGCGTGAGGTCGATGGTTCAAACCCCAACCGAGTCATACCAAAGGCTTCTAAAATAATACTAGCAGCAGCCTCGCATGGCGCTCAGCATTAAGAGGTTAGCGTTAGGACGTGTAGGCCTGGTTTCAAGATAATGTCATGGGTGGGAGATGCTGCCCCATGCTAGACATCACTATAAACTGCCACACTGCAGACATCGTAGCCATATGACGCAAACTGTGAAATCTAGGTTAAAACCACACACACACACACACACACACACACACACACACACACTTGACAGGTCCACGTTTACAATACCTAATATATCCGAACATTTTGCCTTCGTGAACGATAAGGTACCCAATTATGTTGGTTTTCCTTGTAACAATAACTGACACTGTGGACGTTTTCAATAAAATAGACATTAAAACATCAGCGAGTCTAGATGTAATTCACCACAAAACTCCGAAAATGTTTTCTTTATGACTGTCTGCGACATTGAAAGTAGTAAGTAATACTACTTACTGTAAATGCTCTGAGTCATTGAAATTGGGAAACTTATTCGCAATTCATAAGGGAAATGAAAAGAATGAGACATGCAACTATCAACCCATATATGTTCTATCTGTACTTTATAAGATTATTGAAAAGCATCTCAATAACCATCTTTCCGGAATCTTAACAGACACTTACTCCTTCATTAATAAAAATGTCAAACGCTGAATAGTGGGATGCAGTACATAGAGACAGGGAGTGTTCGATGTCTCAAGTCAGGATATCAGGATACCAAACATAATTATTCCAAGAGATGAAGAAGACACCACTTGTAAGATAGATTTTAATTTATATAACTGAAATAGGTGGGATTGATTATAATTTTGTTTATAGATCAGAAATGTTGATCTCAATGGATAATGAATGAACGAATAAAAAGCTAACCCCACCCCAGATATTGATATTTTCTAATCTAAAACATACCATCACTGCTAGTATTAAATCAAGACTACCCCAAATACAAACACAGAGAATACAAAATGGAGTAGGCCAATTACTCATTATTAGGTGTCATTTAAGCTACATGTTCGGCCCAGCAAATATAAAATTATCCCTGAACTTTTGATATAGCCATAATAGCGACTGATCAACTCATCTCGTATAATATATTTGTATTTCTCTCCATTTTAAATATCGTCAGTTAAAATGGTACTGTTTGATAGGAATAAGACTTGATACTATTTAACTAATATAAATACGGCGATCTTTACGTGCAGACAGAGAAGTGCATCAACATTTTTCTTTTATCATGGAGTTGATGAATAAAAAACTTACCAAACAGGAATTATAGCAAACAGCACTTCGAAATATAGTGCTTCCCGTTTGTAATCAACATCTATGACATTTTCCAAGTCGATGCCACACAGGAATCAAACTACAACCATTCACTACGTCGGCATGTGTCCGATATAACATAAAAGCATGTACATTAAATGAGACAAGGAGTACATTACACTTTCCTGGTCACACGGCTACTAGTGTCAAAGTCTCGTGGGTCATGAGCGCTATTCGTATAATAATGTACAAGCCCACTTGTCAAAAGGTATTGCACAACTTATAAAACAACACTCTAACCCACTCCCCTCTGATACTCGCCATCTAGGAGATGACTGCCCACGGTATAATTGCCCGGTTCGAGTATAGAATGTATGGTGGTAAACTGAGCTAATATATTGAGCAAACAACTACGAGCCCCCGTAAAGATAAATAACCAATTTAATCAAAGACATACACAGTGAAATTTCCTTTCGTTCGGAATACACGTGGTTTTAGAATTAAACTTTCACCGAATTACAAATAGATTGAATATAGAATTAAACAAATTTAGCCGCTCTATTACTGATAGTTAACTTCATCAGAGAATCGAGACTTCAATCAAATTCATCCGCGTTGTTCGATTTTCATGACCTGTTATCGTTCAACTGTGTTCTCTGCTCATTCAAATGTTGACCCAGAGGTTCCTGTCTCTCGAGATACTTTTCCCTCGTGGATGTTTCGCTCGAACTCAGACTTGTCCTCTGTATCGATGTATGCCCCTCGCAACTTCTACTTCACAAGATTCTTTTCCCGTCTTGTACTTCCTCTATTTCTGTACTGCACGTCTCTCCAAATAAAAACTTTTTTCCTCCTTCCTTTCAAAAGAAAAGTAAAACAACCTAAGTCTCTTGTTAGACGGTAATAGCTGAGACTGTCCGTTTCCCTGGTTCGAACAATCAGATATTACCATCAGTGATAACAATTTTACGGCTAGTAATTAACTACACATGTCTTCAAATCAATACCGTTAAACCATCTGTTAATTCGGGTCTGCCTTGACCTAATACATTATGCACAGTCGCTAAATTATCTACGACATCAAAATTCGGTGAATTCACATGTATTCTTGTAAATCATTAATCAAAGTAAGACATTAAATCTTAGAACGCAATCAATATTCAAACAATATGATAAATTCAAGAATTAACGTAACACTTCCGATCATAACTCCACATAGTGCTTTCACGACATCAATTAACACTACGTCATTTTTAACTACGAATTAAGGTAAGAATTCTAATTCATAATTCAACAGCACAATACTAAATTAATGTAAAAAATGAAACTAATCATATAAATGTATCAACAAATCATGCAGATTTATAACGAAGAAACATTATATCAATTACATCACAATAAACGTGGATTTGAGACAAATACCTCGTGTTTTTGGTGCGTCTCTCAACCGTTGGTTTTTTGGCGGTTTTTCGATCACGCTTCCTTGACGAATGGATTTCACTCAAATCACATCCGGAGCCTTTCTTCCAAAATAATTCTACACTGGCTATTCTCACAATAGCGAATTCAGAAGACTGAAGTAAATTTCAGCTAGTAGGATATTATATTCTAAAGGTTTCTCGTGTAAAACACCCCCCTTATTCAACAGTGACCAATCAGAACAAATGTATTTTCTCGCGCTTTCCTTTGAAAGTCGCTTACATCAGCGTGTCAAGATGACACGCTTTGGTTTTAAGTAACACTATGGCTGTTTCAAATCAAACCCTGACATCTTCGTGATAAAATGACCCTTTCAGAAGGTCACTTCGGTCAGTACTGCTCTAAACAAATAAAGTTAGATTGGTGAACCGGTTATACCAGTATCTCTCTGTGCAGAATGTCCCATAAATCTAACAAACGGCTGCTGGTTAGAATTAATAGTTATTTAATAGATTCGACCGAAAATTTGGCACTTCACAACTAGTTTATCAGTTACTAATTTATATAGTATACGACCGTTAGGAGGACTCTGTAAAATTATAATGCAACTATAAACTTCATAAACATTATGTTTATTTTTTTTACTGTATATCTTATATATGTTTTTTTTTTGTAGTCATATCATCATATATATTGTAAAGCGCTTAGAGCTTCTAAAGATTAGGCGCTATACAAAGTCCTCATTCTTCTTCTTCTTCTTCTTCTTCTTCTTCTTCTTCTTCTTCTTCTTCTTCTTCTTCTTCTTCTTCTTCTTCTTATTATTATTATTATTATTATTATTATTATTAAATGAATCTGTCATATTGGTATTAAAATACAGGTTTCAGTTAACATATAAAAATCACGCCGATAATAATGTTTACATTTACGGCCAGCCCGCAAGTTTATAGCGCCCCGGGATAACTATGGCTTGGCCCCAGCCCCGAAAAAATAATTTCCAGCTTATATGGCGCTTCTTAATGCTTTAATCATGGCGTACAAAGCGAGCACCAATATGGTCAGACTGATTCTGTTTATACTGTAGCTTTGTATTGTCCATTATATGGTCCTTTTCTTTATGCCTAAAATGGTGCTTGTACATGTATACATTGAAACTGGAAACTGAGGGATTGTTTGAAATACACATAGAATGTACGCCCATCTTTATGTATTCTACAACATGATTTTCCTTAAATTAACCCCACTTTCTTAATCAAATCAAAGCCAATTAATTAGTATCGTCAACCAATTAAGTATATGTAATTAATAATTATGTGGTCTAATATATTTTCACGATCGGTCTTATTTCACCCGCTTCATGCCAGTTTATTGGGGTAAGCCTCAAGGATAATGTTTCTATTTAAATCTTGCGTAACTCAATATACGTCGTTCAAATATATAATACAAACTTTACTATTTCATTTGTTTTAATTTTAAAAATAGCCTTCATGAGCATTTCAAGATACAGATAAATTACTAAATTGGTCACACCGTACATGAATGTGAAAGAAAAAGACAATCTGGCACCATAAAGGTAAAATATAATTCAAACTTTGTTTAATTCAGCAAAGCCGCTCATTTACCTATTGCTTGATCAGAATTTATATTATTAGAACAATCGCTATACATTCAACAATGCGCCTGGATAAATCTATAGATCAGATAGCGTAGGATTCCTTTCAAGTGGGAACCTACATAATCAGTGAATACAGTATATGGATTTGTTAAAGGGCACTCCTACATAAGCATTCCATGAAGTGACCGATAACTTTAATAACAACTCTTTAAATTAATTTTGTAAAAACAAATATTGTACGACAGCGTAGGACATCAACAAAGAGGCTGTTACATCGATAGTCTCCCTTTGGATCGATGTAAAGAAGGCGACACAAGCTCCAAGAGAGGGATAATTAATAAAACCACTTATCGTTTACAGATAACCCTGTTCTAATATTGAATGGACGTATACGTATCGAGTGGCATTGCTGACAGAAAGTTCACGCCAAGCAATGTTTTGTTACCAGAGAGCATGGACTTAAAGTAACGGGTTATAACCTGAAATAAAAGACTGACATTCAAGGTTTAGGATTTTGGTAACTGGGACGGAAATAATGTAATGTGAAATAAATGTCGGAATACGTTAGGTTCGGAGGCCGACCTGACCTATGAGCTTGCAGGATGTAACACGAAACTTAAAGGAATAGAACGATGTATGTATTGATAAACGTGGAATTTCACCAGAGGTAATCAAATTTACACATATTAAATTAAATGCATTTGTACAGTAAGAGACGCAAATGAAGGTGCCTTTAACTAATGTAGTCTTAAATGACCTACACGACGTTGTAGTATTGCTACCTTTGTAAACATGTGGGACATTTTACACTGTTGTGAGGTCTAGTACTGAACTAAAAATTTCAAAGAGAACTTACGTTTTAAATATAAATTCCTAGGTTTTCAGTTAAAAGAATAAAAGCATGTGAATATGGAATCCGTGGGGGAAACAAACATGGAGCGGAATGGCGATGAGCAATATAGCACAGAGACAGCACAGATGGAACAAAATATAAATTCAACACAAATGGAGATTGGGATTAAGATCACACCTCAGAATGATTCGTGCCTGAATGGAGATGTCTGTAAGCTAAACGGCAAGGAAGATAATATTCTCGAACACGAGGCAAAAGATGTTGCGAATGATACATGGGAAGGAGAGACTAGTCCAATTTCATTGACTGACAATGAGAGCAAGATTGCAGACGAGGAGGAAACTGTTCCTGCTGAAGAGAGACCGACACATGACGGTGGAAAAACGTTGGAAATAGTAACAGATAATAATGGGCAGAAGACCAAAGCATATGGAGATACGGTCAGAAATGATGGTGAGAAACAAGTCGAGACAATTAAACAGGATGATAGTGTAAAACTGTCCAGTTCAGAAGAAAGCACATCTGATCGAAATATGATGATCGAAAGAGAGGAAGTTGAAGCAGCCTATAAAGTAGCTGATCATTCAGAAAAAGGGATGGGACAGATAACAACAGATGAAATGAATTCAAAGCCGTACAAATTCCATGAAGGTGAAGAAGATGAAAGCAGGACCAACAGCGATAGTAATGCGGCAGGTGAAATTAATGATGATCCTGAGAATCAGCCAGAGATAATATTTCAGAAGAAAAAAGATGACGCTTCTTTGCAGGAAAACATTTCCGGCATAACACCTGGTAACAATATAAACATGAACGCCTCATATATTTCTTTAAATAATGAAGTGCGAGAAACAACACCAGGAGATAAAGTAAATAAGGGAGAAATAGATGAGAAAGGTGATGAGGTAGACGAGGAAACTATTGCTTCTTTGGAGCAAAAGAACGATTCATCAGTTGAGAAGAAGGAAAATTATCAAGAAGGGGTATACACAAATGAAGACGCGCAGCAAAATGAGAGAAACGACGATCACTCAAAACCTCTTCAGGATATTGACTCGAAAGACAACCAAGGCCAAAAAGAAGAATTTAATGGAGAATCCTGCAGAAACGAAGTTCATCAAGATACTGGAGACGAAGAAAAGGACTTAAAAGTTACTGAAATCTCCCAAGAAGATTGGGTGCATACACCAGGGATACACAAGTCCGATGACCATTGTGATAGGTCTGTGTCAATTGAGGTAGGCACCTTTGAGGAAAGAAAGCAAACGTATTTTGAACATACTCTAATAAATTCAGAACATGGTGAAAAGGTAATAAAGAATATCGACAAAGAAGACGAAGTGAGGACGGAAAGTAACGGAGAAGAAATGAAGATAACAGAAGAGACAGATAATGAAGAACTGATTGAAACAGAAAAGACGGAAACTATGGAGATTCGACCAGTCACAGAAGTGAAAGAGGTTGATACACCAAAAGAAGTCACAGAAACCAAAGAAGATATAGTGGAACATGTTGTGAATATTAAAACCGAGACTCATAATCGTGAACACGATGCACATATTTTTAATCAGAATGAACCAGAACAAATCACAGTTGAAAAGGAAAGAGAAGTCGCAGTAGAGAATGATGAGTTTAATACCTTCCATAAGCTAAAGCAACTGGATGACAATGAAGTAATCGATTTTAAGAAAAATGCCACAGCGCATAAAGAGAATCCTGAAGACAAATTAGAAGAAGAAAAGGCTGAACAAAATAATACTCAGGTGAGCCTGAAAAATCACAATGATGATGAAAATCAGAGTAAAGCTACGTATAATGGTTCAAAAGTGGTTAAGACTGGCCATGAAGAAGATGCCAGCCATGATGCAAAATCAGAGGGCAACAAAAAGAAAAAGGTTCGAATAGCAGAACCATTAACTCCTGCAGAAAGAGCAAGAGATATACAAAGTGACAGTGCTACTTCAAAACCTCTGCCCGAGAACCTACCGGCAAGGATAAAAAACGCGGAAAAGGGCGAGAGTAAGAGGCTTATGGAAGAAGGTGAGGAGAGGAAAGCTGAGATAACAGACACAAATAAAGGCTCTGAAGGTGGCCAAAAAGACCTTAAACAAAATCCTTCCGAAGTTGTACTGGAGCCGGAAGAAGCAAAGCCCCATTCTAAATCAGAAACACAATCTGAATCCGAACCAGAAGAAGCGCTATTAAAAACTCTTCTTGAGAAGAACGTTGAAATTGATGGACATGTAGATTCTATATCAGAATTAGAGTCTGGTGTCACAAAGTTGTTGGAAAGTATGAAACAAGTAACAAATCATTACAAACAACGGTTAGACTTACAATATTTGAAAGATTTCACAGCAGACTTAGGAAAATTCCATGGAGATTTTACTTCGATAAACAATGCGTACGAGAAGTGTGATACCTTGTTTACAAATATTGGTCTTGCACTAAAGGAGCTGAGGGCTCTAACTGAGACTGTTAGGACCAAAATAGATTGGAAGTTTGAGACAGAAGATCTATCAACTTGGGTAGATATTACTCCTGAACATGAATCAGGTATGTACAACAACGACTTTCATCCCTTCTCTTGTATATTTTTCTTTTCTTCATCTAAAAGGTAGTGTAGTAAGATATCTTTCAAATGATACTGAAAAATCCAAAGACTACAACTGCTACTGATACTACTGTTAATGATGCAGCTGATGGATTATGGATTACTGCTATCAGTTCCGGATTAAGGCCTTCCAGTGCCTTAAGTACTGAAACTGGTGCCCCTTTCCCTTACTACAAAATGCGAAACTAAAACTAGTGCCCCTTTCCCTTACTACAAAATGCGAAACTAAATTCCCTTACTACAAAATGCGAAACTAAAGACCCAAAGCAATAAGAGTAGGAAAATATAAGTGTTGCCACCATTCCAAATCAAAATAATCGCACATGCAGATCAAAAATGTAACATATAATTATTTAATTTTTATTATCATCGATTAGTTTGAAGTTTTTTGGTGCCCCTGTTTGGCTGGTGCCTTCAGCACGTGCTCAGTGTACCTAATTTGTAACCCGGCACTGAGTGCTACTACTTTGACGACGACGATAACTACACCGACTAAAATTATTACTGCTACAACAAAAATTGCTACTACTACTACTACTACTACTACTACTACTACTACTACTACAAATACATCTTCACATTTACCACTAATTATACTACCAGTACTCTCCTGCTGTCACTATTACTCAGTCAACATGTACTACAGTCACCACGTCGTATGCTGATTTACATACATTCTGATAACCAAACGTCACATGACCATCAGGTTTCTGCTGGTAGTGGAGTAGACGTTATTTTACGTATAGGCGATTATTGCCGTCTTATTTCTTTGATCCTTCAAGTGTTTCTGCCTGGTTTATATGGAATTTATATAGACTCTGGATAGTAACACTTCAAAACAATTTCATCTATTTAAAAAAATATAAATAACTGTTTTAAAGAAATTACGTATGACTTGAGTTGTTAAGTCAAATTTATAAATGTTTATTATGTATCGCGAGGAAAGATATGTCACTATTATTAATAATTTCTTGGCAAATTTTAATATTTTAAGAAATTAGGTAATTTTTCTATAAATCGGCGTTAACTGCTCTAAAAGATGTAAATAACAATATCTTGAAAGTTCAGTCTGCTTTAGGTCTCCAGCAGCTATGCGTCTCTTTAACGTAGCAAAGTAATTTTATCCAGCCAAACGGCAAGATTAATTCATGGCAAACGATTTGACATTTTGTTGTTCTATTGCTGGAAAACATTTACTGTGTACACATCTTTTGATAAATTTGTAAATTATTCTGATCTATAATCAGTTTAACTGGAAACAGATTTATTAGCACACACTGTAGTGTTGTAAAATTGCATCATTACAATTACGATTATATATGCATTCATGATAAAATGTGGACCTAGCTTGTTTATTGCAATAACTACGAATGAAATTTCTCTTTATTCTAATTTCTCTTAATTTGTATATCTTCTCGTTAGTACGTATGTTTTATCACGTTTTTCTTCCCCCTATAACCTTCAAGTGGTTGGTAGTCCTTGAACCGTTGCCAACATTGTATTTGCAATATTCTAAATGTGTGCTTGACAATTATAGTGACTTAGTTGAAAACGCATTCTTTATTGTCTGTTACACGAATGATTTTTATGCCACTTAAACAAGGACTAAGATACTGATAAAAAAAACTGCATTGCCCGCCAGTTCAAATATTTAACTTGTGTGGTGTATTCGTATTTTTGGAGTACACATAATGAGTCAGTAGATTGTACATGTAGTTCGATAACCAACCTTACAAGAGATCTACATGCTTTATGTTGCTAAAATAGAATTGTCTACAAATCTGGATGGGGTATCACTAGATCTGTTTCATTTTTATAATGATGTGCTTTTTATTTCTTACGTAATAGCTAAATCTCGAAGTTAAAACAGGTAGCTTCCCTGTGAAAATACAATTGATCGCGAATGCAATTACGATGTAGAAGAATGAAAATCATTACCCAGTCACACCACGTGGCTGCTCAAATAACGTACCAAAAAGCAAGAAACCAATTCATTAGGCGAGACGGATTTGTTTTCCCACTACAAACGATTTAATTATTAACTTTAAATGAGCCTGTATCCTTCAAAATTTTGAAATATACTAAAAGTGTATTAATAATTAATTACTAATTTATTAATTAATTCTAATTTTAAAAAAAAATGTGTTTGTTTTGTTTCTTTTGTTGTATGGATGAGGCGGAATAAAAAAATTCCTATATTTTAGAAGGCGAAGATTTTCACCACGGGTGGGTGGGTGGGTTGGGGGAATTTTGTATCAGTGAGTCTTTACTTAATACTTGATAAGTAAAAATCGACCTAAACTATTTTCAACCATTCTGGTTTTAAATCTTATTAAGCAGAATCCTAAGTAATCGATTTTATAGAGATTTGTTTAATTATGGGCATCGATGCATACATGTGCACGTTTGTTAAAATTAATTGCAAGAAAAGCTGATAATCAATAAGGCATAATGTTTCTCTTCCAGGCAGAAATGCTGGATCAATAATCCCCTATGTCGTCACGACAACATTGAGTTATCGTATTTAATTCAAATCCATCAGTTTTATTTAACGTTATTCGTTCTCTTTAAAGAGGCTTAAGCAACTGTGGCAGCAGATAAATTACATTGTATGTTGTTGTTCCCACAATTAGACGAGAGAGATTGTAAGCAACTAATAACAGACTCGCATCAATTTAATGAAGAAGAAGAAGAAGAAGAAGAAGAAGAAGAAGAAGAAGAAGAAGAAGAAGAAGAAGAAAAAGAAGAGGAGGAGGAATAAGAAGATGATGAAGAAGAAGAAAATCTTGATGATAAATGTAATAACTTAATAACAATTCCTTGTTTTCGTTGCGAGTTACTTTGCGTCCATGGCGTGACCCATATTACAATTAAAATGTTTTAAAGATTTTAATTTATGCCACGTCCTATTCACCTTGTAATTACTTCACCTGTAAATCTGTCGAGTGGTTGGTATTTAAGACATATTTTAAGTTCCATACATTTGCACCAATATCTTAAATTGTCTTCCTGAAATTGAGATTTGTTTTATAAATATGTTGGTAGGCAATAATGTATTTTTCCACCGAATCTATTAAATCCACTTGAATATTGTCTTGTTTTATTTCAAAGGAATATTGAACAACTCAATGTTTTCCTTGTTGAAAGGAAATTAATACGCACAGAGAACTAACTCAATGCTAGAAAACGTAATTTGCTTTTCTCTTATATTTGCATATAGGTTTGTTATAGTATTGCCTACATTATTGTTATAGTATTGCCTACAGTATCGTTATAGTAGTACGTGCAGTATTAATATAATATTGCGGACAATATTGTTATATTATTGCGTTCAGCAATGTTATGTATTACATAGAGTATTGTAATAGTATTGCCAGAGGTAGGAGAATATCAAATCTCAAAATGTTCAGAAATCGAATGAAACCGGGTCCAGATCAATTATCTTGACTCCTTCGGAATAGGTGTTGGCCATGTTTCTGGTAGACCCTTCATGTCATTATGATTGACATGAATAGTTACTGGTTGCGTGGAAGTCACTAAACATTTGACTGAGGAGACAGCAGTATTTTTTTTAGCTTTCTGCCTCTTTCGTATTTTTCACTAGATATAAAAGAAATTTTGATGTTATTTTGTGTGGACGAGGAGAGGCTTTCTACTGCAGGAATGCATTTGTGTTATCTATGTTCATAGTCTTGAGGAAACGGTTTATTGCTACCTTAATGAGCATAACATTAAATTCGGACTTAATTCTTCGGATTTTAATTCATACGTGAAATTGATCGATTATATGGTATTTTAAGATTAGCCAAAAGGCTGCTTGCGTTTGCGACAACAAGGAAACGTAGGTACATGTTACTCATTTTCAATCGTATTTCGTTTTGACCTAGAACGCGCATGAGCGACTGTCTATTTACCCTAAGATCTGATTTTAAACGCAATATAAATTTCATAGTGAGTGATTTGAAGGAAATCGGCATATATATATATGTGTGTGTGTGTGTGTGTGTGTTAATTATAAGTTCAGTGTTGAGTAGAAGAACGAAAGTTTCAATGATCTTTACATCATGCTTGGAGACAGTGGTTAGGTTGACGCTAAGTGGGGAAGGGGTTTAATGATAAAATAATTAGTCTTGACATGTATATTGCTGATTTATTGTCTCCATTCTTTGACGAGTTTTAAAAATGTCGACTAAAACTTGTTGGTGTTACCATGTGCATATATAACCTTAACGCCCTACGTTACGGTCATTTGGATGAGATCGGGCTTTTCTGAGTTAGCTTCAAATCTCTGCCTGTTCAAACAACTGATTGAAGTGTTTGAAATAAATCAAGTCACATGAACAAACAAGAAAGGGGCCTGAAATAAACTGCTGCTACCTTTGTGTTTCGGTTCGTTACATTTGTTTTCATTGATCTAAATATACTAATTGTTGCAGACTGATCAATAATTATAATATTTTTCGAACACGAGCATGCTATTGGATTCCTTTTTTTTTTAAAAAAAATCCTATTTGATAATATTTTTCTAAATATGTATGTTCTGAAAGGATGACCCAAAACACGGCCGTAAAAGTTAAGTCGAGGGAAATATTTTTGAAAGAAATTGAGGTCATAAAAACAATTTCAACAGACTATACTAGTAAAACGTTTAGACGGGCTTTAAAATGTCGGGGAGGAAACACTTGGTACTAGACACAACTAATATCAAATCTAAAAGTCTTAAACATACAAAATCGATTCTAAACATGACTGTCAACAGGATAATAAAATAAACACCGTGACAGATCGAATTAATGAATATGTCAAGCAGCCTGTCATAAAACATGGATTTTAACAGAGATAACGGTGGAAAAATACACATATTTTAATTGGTCAATGTATCCGATTATTTGCAAAAATGAAACTCGGCTGTAGTTTAGGGGTTTCGCAAAATACTTTTAAATATTCTTCATAAACCAGCTTTGTAGATCAAATCATGTAATCCTGGCTCTCATCATTAAGGAATGCAAGCGATAAAAGTTATAACATACAAATTTACAGAAAAGATACAACTGAAAGAGGAAGCCGTTGCCGCTCAAAGAGTTGCCACGAAGAGAGCAGCCGATGCTCGTGCGGCTGTTGCCAAGACAGTTTCCGGGATCGCGCAAGCGCAAGAGCTTGTGGCACGGACAGAGGCGGACGTAGCCGAGGCCGAGGTTGAAGCGAAGAAGGCACGTGCCGACGCCAAGGCCGCTTTGAAAGCAGCAGAAGAAGCCAGAATTGCTGCCGAGGAAAAACGAAAAGCGGAGGAAATATCACGAAAGAAAGCTGAAGAGAAAGCGAGACAAATAGCCGTGGAGGATAGAAAGAAGAAAGAAGATGAGGAGAAACGAATCGCAGAGGCAGCCAGAGCAAAAGGATTATCATTGGCAGACGAAAGAAAACGTTTTGCAGAGGAAAAGGCTTGGACTGAGAAGGAACGTAAAAATCCCAAGAACTGGCCCAGATACATGTATGTATTGAGTTCTGAGAAAATGGATGTTTTAAGGAAATGCTTTAGAAATATTGATAGTTTAAAATATCAAATATTCTTTAATTATTAATCGTTTTTACTAGATATTTATATTGTTCTTTCCATATTGTAAGGAAGAAAAATGGAGTATAGGTTCAGTTTACCTCGTCTTAATTTGTGTTCTATTTATCTTAATCCAGTTTTCTTTATTTACAATTATCTCAAAATCCACAAAGTGCGGTTTGAAGGGTTTTCAATTTATATTTTCTCATATTTCATTGGATTATTGAATTTGATATTGCTGTCAATCTGAGTTAAATTGTAATTACTGAGAGAAAGATTATTTCATCCAAAGATGATGTACACTTTACATGTACTTTGCATGTAAAGTGTATATCATCCATGGACGAAATAATTTTTTTTTGTTAATTGGGTTATCGAAGTTTGACTAAATTCAATTATCTATTTTCATAATATTAAAATTTTACCTCAGTTGTTGTTTAATAATAAGCATACTATGAATTTCTTCTAATCATTTGTTAATATTTGAAAATAGTATTTGAGTTTTTATTTTGGCCGGTCGAAGTCATGGACACTAAGAAAAATGTGTCATGGTCTACTCAACAAATGATAACAGTAACGCCTAATAAAGCTGACCTGAAAATATTCTGTTTTTACGACCATTCCTAAGAAAATGGTAAATACTGGGCAGACATGTTTTATAGTACCCAACAGCTGTATATGTATAATGTTTGGATAGAATGTTTGTTTCGTTTCGTGCTCAGGGTTGAAGAGTTCTTTGTAAACAATTAACTTTATATTTTATATCTCATTGTCAACAGGTCACAAAGATACTAAGGTTTACGGCGCTTTAATGTTCTAAAACGAAGGTCAAACAAGGCCTTGTTAGAGTCCACTTTACAATCTAGCAATATATCCACAATGAACCAATAAAGAAACATTCATTTTGTGCTGGAGTGTTCATGTTTAACATTGTGTGATTTTAAAAACAAATGCAATATATTGTTTCTCGTATTGATGTTATCTTTGCATTAAAGGTTGCTTGTTTGTTTTGCTTGGTAATTACATAGATAAAATGTATCAGTATGGTTTTATAGATTACTGAAAAATCAGGGTACATTATATTCCAAAAATAGTTATATAATAAGGACCACAGTTATAGGATGACCTCAAAGAGTGACACCTCGAAAACTTAAAAGTGATGTGGACCAAACTGTTTTATTCGAGTTTTTGGTTTTTTGAGCAATTCAAGGGTGGCACACAAGAAAGTGTTATTCAGCCCACAAACTTAACTGGCATCTTGATCACCAAAATACCAATGCAGATTTGCTGGCAGATTCATACAACTAATTGCACCTTACGTAATCATTCGAAGCGGGTGTGGGGTCGGGGGGGGGGGGGGGGGGGGCATTGGAATGATTGTTAGTTGGATTATCGATGTTTGACTAAAATCAACTTTATATTTTCATAAATACCGTTAACAAATGGTTTTGATTTTAAAGGGTTAGGATTTTAGTTTGTAGAGTTCTAGTACATTGAAACATGCTATATTAACACACAAATTCACTGACTTGTCTTTACCAGCCTTGTTTCCCTCACTGTCTCCTTTTTGATTGTCGATTTCAATGAGAGCTGTCATGCGTGTAGTCAGATATAGCACCATGTCAATTTTGTAATGAAAGCATACCACTTATCTCGATATCTTAAGTGGATCCCCCCGCCACCCCCCACCCCCCCAAAAAAAAAACCAACAACAAAAATAAATATTTATTGTCAGTCTGGGACTTTGCTCTAGTGAATTGTTGAAAAAATTAATCCAAATTACCAGTCTGAAGACAATTCAGTCAAAGAGACAAACAGCTGTAAATGTATAAATTGGACATTTCATTCCTTAACTGTGACACGTTGTATACCAAATGAATCTACATCAATCAGAGATGACAAAACAACACGGACTATGCCTTTATAACAATAGTTCATGAGAAACTAAATTTTAACTTTCATCTAAAACAATGATCGCGTTCTTAAGGCTTATCAAAGAAGTTAAATAGAACAGTATGGCAAGCAATTATTTTGCGTATGGCTATCATCCATCATACTTTGTGTATTGATATTCCTAACTTCTGACCTATCTGCATATGTCTTTGTTCAAAGTTGTTATAATGTTATAGGGAACCATACATTTACTGAGGGCTTTATGTTTACAAGTGTACTACAACTACACAAACAATGGTCACGCTTACAAGCGCACCAGAACGTTCAGAGGAACATGTCATCAACCAACTTCTCTATACTCCTACTCCATGTATTGGATTCGCTTGTTCCACGTTGTTATGCGTCTCTTCAATATCGGAAGACCATAGATGCCAGTGTAGCTGAACCCTGCTTTCCGGCAGATGCACTTCGCTGTTTAGCATATAGTTTTGGTGCAGCCACACTTCACCAAGTAGAGTACGTATTGTATCATGTGTGTAGTCAGATGTGTTCGGTATCGATGTTATTCTCTTGCCGCAAGAATACTGAGTTCAGAGCACACAGTGATGTATTTGTGTAGGTGGCGAAATGCCAGCCATCTGTTGAGCTTCTCTAGAAAAGAATTGTTGGTTCTGACGAGATGAGAAAGAACTTTCTGCGAGCATTTAAATTCTGGTTGATACCTATGAGTCTACCAACCAATTTCATTGACCGGTTGATATAATTTGATGCATTATCTGCTCAAGTGGTATGCGTGGATTCTAGTTTACAACCCAGTTGCCATGCAGAAATTTCTCGTAGACGTTAGTGTCACACTCCTTCAGCGCTTCCATCTCTGCACAAGTGGGATCATCAGTACATAGACGAGCTTGTCATGAGCAAGTAAGTACGCGGGAATCTCCTGAATGCAATCAAGTGTACTTTTCAGTCACCCAATCGGACAGATCTGATGAAAAGTATCATTTACATAACTATCTGCATATACTGACGCATACCGACTGTCAGTGGCTGGTACCTATTCTGGGAGTCGAAGCGAGTAATCTTTTCAATCACTTGTAAGGACTCAATCGCCATCAACATTTCCGATTGTGGTTGTTGTATATCTTCACACATGATCGATCAGATCTAACGCTGCATTCGTACGCCTTCTTAGCAGATCTGGATGTTTCTGGAAGAAGACATCCTGGTATATAATGAACAGGGCCTGCAGGGGAACGAAAGCTATGTGCCTTTACTCCTCTCTTCATTCGCTTCCCCTCAGTGATATGCTTTACTTTCATATGTACATAAAGGGCTGCTCCAGTTCAGTTGAATTCAAGTCCGCTATTATATGTGAAAGCTATGATGCAGCGTGGCTGTGCCATCACTATATGAAACTCAGCACTGCATAATAATATCCATTCGTGACACATGTCTTTGCGGTCCATCAAGAACCAATTTGCAAACTATTAATGGCCGATATCAAGAGAGATCGTGGTCCACAAACTGTTTGTTGATACTTATGGCCTGCATTGGAAAGTTTGTAGTGTTTGCCACTCAAATGATGGTGCATCAATGAGTGGTTGGATCCAACATTGTTGGTAGGTAGCTCATCGCCTATTAACGAGCGATATGTAGATCATGTTGCAATGAGGGCTGTTGCCAACATTGTTGGTAGGTAGCTCATCGTCTATTAACGAGCGATATGTAGATCATGTTGCAATGAGGGCTGTTGCCAACATTGTTGGTAGGTAGCTCATCGTCTATTAACGAGCGATATGTAGATCATGTTGCAATGAGGGCTGTTGCCAGCACTGTTGGTAGGTAGCTTATCGTCTATTAAAAAGCGATATGTAGATCATGTTGCTATAAGGGTTGGTGCCATCGATAGTGTCATGAACTCCTAAACACTCAGATACTAGAGATAAGGGAGACAATCACTGAAAGAAAGAAGACGAACATCACAAACTACACAAATAATATAACATTTATTAACATATAACACTAATACTACACACACTCCCAAATTCCAAACTAGCTCAATCTCTCTTGATGATAATCAAACAAGTGACGAAATAATAATCATATCATAAACTAATGTCAATCATATTATTCAGCTCTTGTTTCATGCATTTAGTTGTGTTATTCTAGTGTAACTGGAGCTCACCAAGTCCAATGTTCCCACTTGCATCTTGATCCGTGTATCAGACAATAGATCTTGATTTTCCATAAATCATTGTAATATAGATGTATTCTACACGAATTATCATCTTTACGTGGTCACAGTTAAGTACTATTTTGTTCCGTAATTCAGCACAATACGTTTACTTTCATTCTCACATTTTAAATGTTCATCTACACATGCCATGTGCAATTGTATGAACACGTGTTTTTCCGTAAACTCCCAACGTCAGTATTACTCAGTCCTTGTCCACGCTTGGGAACATACTACTTTAAAACTGTAAAATTGACGAGCTTGTGTGACAGGTATCAGTAGCCATTTCATCAGTAACTGCTTCGTCTATCTTCACCACAGATACGTTTCTCATTCGCTTCTGAGATCTAACCAAGTTTTGTCACATAAGACAGGCATCATCTGGGAGGCAGGGATGTGATGGTGGTTGTACGTTTCTTCAGTCTTGAAAGAGGCATAGACAGGACGCGGTGGCTCGGCTTTAGGAAGTTGATGAGTGCAATAACTATGTTGAAACATGGATACTTCATCTTCAGGCTGACATCTCTGTTAAAACGCAAACATTGATCAGTTTTCTTTGTAGCACGGTAGCAGTAGCAGTCTGTTGTTATCAACTAACATCCCAAACATAAGCAAGATGTCAATGTTTGTTTTGGCTTCGAATGTATTCACGAATGACATCTTCAATTGCTTTCTATTATGACATTTCACGTGTCAAGATACGGGATGTCTTGCTGCCGACATGCTGCCAGGACATAAAAATCTCAGTGTGCTTTGTGCCTGGTTCGTGGCATGATTCCTCACTTGTAACGACTTTTTAATAGTGGATAGATTTGAGTTTGGCCCCCGACAGATACACAGAGAGAAGCTGCACAGTTCTTTTGTAAATATTTCTTTGTAACCCTCTGTGAGTCATCATTTTGTAGCTTTACTGATTGCTTTTCTCAGCATCGAGGCCGCATTTTAAAGAACATTCATGTCCATTTAACCGGCCACATTGCTATTTTTCGACAGTTCAATAGTAGCATTTCTTGTGTTATTGAGGGTTACACGTTTGACTTTATTCACATGGTTTTGTTTGTTGAATTTTACATCGGTCATTTTAGTTTGTACGAAATTGTTCCGCTTTCTGCGATTGCATTCATAGTTTACGATATTTTTGCAGTTACGATGCCTATGTTCACACATACACACATGCTAATTACATTTCCATCAAGCAACGTGCCCTGAATCAGACAAAAGAGTTCAACCTCTGCTATCAGCATTTAGCTTAAATAGAGATGGATTCACTGCACTGCGATGGAACTTTTATCACTGCAGTAACCGTACCGCTTGTTGAATCTGAAGTAATTGCATGAACATCTTTTGGTGAGCTTGTGCAGAGCTTGACTATACAGCTTTTCTTGGTGGCTTCTTTGAGAGAAATACCAGCATTATATGTAGCAATCATTCTTTTATGAAGTCCCATTTCACCGAGGAAGTACAGATTCTTGCTGTAAGGGGCTGAATTCGAATGAATGAAAGTACCAATACTGGAAGAGTGACTGGAAGACGTTTCTCGTCTGGTACTATTGGACCCCATTCGCATGTCATACTTTTCTTTGGCTCTACTGCCCATCCGCAATGGACTGTTTCTTAATAGCACCTCCCATGCTATGTGGCTGATTCTTGATTCAAGCTTATGGCAAGTGACAACATGAGGAATAGTCTGGCTTTCTCAGGATGGTCCTTGTCATCATGACGAACACGCTATTTGATGATGTTCAGTAATTTCTCACGAGGACCAGGTATTGGTTTCAGCACCAATACATCACCTGTATCCATTTGGTAGATGATACAGGATGAGTACATCATTCTTTTTAAAGCTTGCCCTTGAACTTGAGCTGCTGTCTCTAATTGGTAAAATACAAACGTCCTACGGGACCTTATTTCACGGAACATGCTACCTGTCTATGAATTGTACCCTTGTACTCCACTTCTCTTTAAAACTTTATATGTAATTTGTTTCAAAGCAAAGAAATCCAAAAGACCCTTACATAAGGTTGCGGAAACGTCAAAGATAACGAACAAAATCAACATTCAGAAGAAACCTCTCACCATTAATACAACCAACATTCTCTCCGGAAAATGTCACGATATTAATTGATTAATTACATAAACATCTCACTGTTGAGTTGCATGATTTAATTGATATTATTTTGATTGGTATTACTTCTTTGCTAATTTAGATACAGTATTGAGAGCGGTGGAGACTTTGACAACGGTATAGGGTGTGTCATCCGGGTAATTGAGGGAAGTATGAACAAAGATTGTGTTGAATGCACGCGCATTAATCAGCTGACTGGGGTCTTGGAGTTGCTGGACAATGAAGAGCTGATTAGTAACATTATAGAGGTCAAGCAAAGTAGTCCCACCAAAAACATTAAGGTAGGAATTTTAAAAAAAATTGTTTAATTGAGAACGCCATTTTTGAAAAATTAAATTGCTCGGTTCCCGCCTACTTAATATTTTGCTTGTCACCATTTTAAATGTTTCATTTACATCTGCACCCCATCGTGCCAACAGGTGTCAATAACTGATTATCGTTGGCATCTTTATATATAATTTTCTTACCGTGTCACTGATATTAATAAAACTTGAACAAACTAAACTGAAATTAACAAATAATGTGTTCAGCTGGTTAGATTACTTATTAGGCATCCTTTTCGTCTTGATATTCATTTAAATACTTGTTGAACTATGAATCCGTATTTCGAACTTCAGGTCATAGTGTTTCCTGTGTATCTGCGTGAGTGCTTCTTGTAATAGGTAGTCTGTTATGGCGATTTTTCTTCATAATCACAAGTATCAATTTAAATGCATAGCAATGCTTTTTATGTTCCGTCCACACCACCATCAGTGTAATGTGTTGAACGTTTACACAGCATTAGATATTTGCCCAAGCCTATACTATTTTAAACGTGTACGAAAAGTATGTTCTTCATATCAGCCTCTTTTGAGGTATATCTGGTGTCACATATATCTTTCAAATGTTTATTTCAATATTGGTTTTAGACATTTCCAGTATTTTTGCATAATGCATTACTGCGAGCTTCGAGAAACCTACTTAATGTATTTTAAGTTTTCACTGCATATTTAAATATATTTATTTTCCCCTCTCTCTGTCTCTCTGGTAAGTTTGAAGAACCCATGTCTATTGCCATCCCCTGTTGTCTGAACCGAGTGCCGTTTGGACGCGAAGCTGTTATCAAGATCTTCAGTTTGGGTAAATGGAAAGAACTATCTGCAAACGATGTCCTCTTTGAGGAAATCAAAGTAAGTTTACTCAGATTGAATCTAGGATCCTGAAGAAGTTATGGGACTAAATATTGTCATTAACCTGAATTAGGACAAGTTATTATTGATAATAACCATAGATGAGTTATTCTACAGTTCTGGATCAGTTGTACTATTTTGTTTGCGAGGAGAGTTGGCGGTATCTATAATTTGAAAGCCTATGATATACAAAATGTATTTAAAAAATGCCAATTTTATTTCAAGTTTAAAGTCAAGTTTCAACGCAAAAGCTTAGTATTCAATTAAAATGTATACATATCACTTTGAGAGTCGCACCGCTGTACAGGGGAACTCGTATATTTTATTCGGGTGGGTGGGTGCATACTTGTAGTGGTCACCTAGTAAATTTACGGATGTAGGCCAAACTATTATGAGAGGTGAAATTCTTATAATCGTAGCTTACTACAAATTATGTATCTGACAAACTTCAATCACTAAGTTCCAGTGTGCGGGTGCCCATGACATTATACGAATTCTAATTAAGCTGTACATGATTTTTCTTTCAGAACTTAATATTTTATATTTATTTAAAGATTGAGAATATTATTGCATCATATACTATGCCTGAAGTCAAGGTCTGCAGTTTTAGCTGAAGTAAATAACAGTCATTGGAGTTATGTATGTTTTGCTAAGTGATGCATATAAATGGCAACACAGTGCACACTGCGTATTGACTATTTGTCACCCGTTTGCACCTCATTACTCTGTACAATATCAAGGCCTTACAGGTTAAGTCAGGCCCAAGTTATACATTACTTTTGGTGATAGTCTTCGATGGATTTGAAACCATGGAGTTACTAACTACTGCATTGAGATCATTCTCGTTGAAACTTCAACTTAACCCTTGTACCTAGGAGAACTGTATCCGGAGTTGATAGCTACTACATATCCTTGGGATCATTCTCGTTAAAACTTTAACTTAACCCTCGTAACTCGGATGACCGTATCCGAGGTAAATGGATTAAGTCTATGAGTTACGAAAATGGGGATTATAAGTTATTTTACAAGGTATTCAATAAAATAGCAAGGTAGCTAAGAACTTGTGCCTGTGTCGCTGTTTATGATTTTCACCACGCTGAAGTGTGTATGTCTGTGCGTGTGTGATTTAGATATTTAACGTAGTTTTTAAAAGAAATTCAGTCATGTTGCTATAATGTATACAGTGTTGCAGTTTATAATGATGTCTAGCATTGGGGCATCTTGTCGCAGACATGTAGCATGATGTCCCACACAGTCACATTATCCTGATACCAGTCCGACCAATCCAAACACTAACTTTTTAATGCTGAGCACTAAGCGAGGCAGCTGTTAGTACCATTTTTGTAAGTCTTTGGTATAACTCGGCTAAGGACCTTGACCTCCCGTATTTGAAGTTGACGCTATCACCATTAGATCACAGAAGCGTTCACGCGCTGACGTAAAATATATTAAAACTGCAACTGGACCACTCTTTCGAGCAGACACATTACATTGACTTTTGAAGAAATGACTTCAAAAAACGTATTTGCCCTTTAATTTTTTTTATTGAAATTATATAACTATCTTTACCTAAACACGACAGTTTGAAAATCATTAACTTTCATAAAAGCAGGATTTCTTTTTCAGACATAGTAGTATGTACGAACAACTAATTGATGATGCACATTTAATACAATCGTTTCAATTTACGCGTGGAGCTGGAGAATGGGGATTGGGGTTGGGCACAATTAGTTTCATTTACGCTATCTGATTTAATTGTGAATCTTTTATGACTTTTCATTAGTCAAAAGATCAATGAAAAATAAATTGTGTTTTGTTTCGTCTCCCGACGGATATGTGCATTTCTCAGAATACACTGTTGTAGGTACAAGATGGGAAGCACCTTATTAAAACAGAGTATGAAGTAAGCCAGCAAATATTGTAGTCAGTGCTTTTCTTCTAATCATTAGAATATTCTTATGGTTTTTACCTTTTAACATTTAGGTAAATACTCATTTCGATTACAGGAAACAAAGTTGGTTGAGACTCGAACCAAGTCATTCGGCTTGTTCGCTGTGGTTTTGAGAAACAAGAGAGACACGTTAATATTCAACAGGAACGGAAACAAAGTGTCGGCATCCTCAGATTCCAGGATCTCCTTCACGTGTAGACCAGGGACTTTCAAAGTCAATACCAATTTTCAGCTTGAGGTAACCCGTTCTATACTTTCACATAGTATTATTATATATGACAAACATATTGGTTCTTCCAGAGAGGATTATATTTCCTATGAAAGTATATTAAATTAAATGATAATGTAACCGTTTAAGGGGAACTATTTGATTTTTTGTTGTTGTTGTTGTTTATCCTTTCCTTCCGTTTGGGCCAAATATATAATTTATTAAGATAGAAAAAAGCGTATTAGCTAAGAAAAGGTTTCGGCTCTTTAATGATCCTTAGCACGGTCTCTCTTGCTCTACCAGCCTCAGCCTTAAAATGCGGTGATTTGCAAACTCTAACAAAATAATACAGTCTTTAAACTCATAGGATTTCGCGAAGAGTGACATCTAAAAATTGTAAAATTAGATTTCAATTTTCAATAAATCAGAGGCCTGAAACACGCAGCCAGCCAACGCCATAGCATGTATCCTGCACAATGATTGGCGTCATAAGTTGTCATGGGAGATAACAAAGGTGGTGCGGCTCTTGGACCATCGAAAATGCCATCATGCGGCCCTCAGAATGGTTTGAGTTTGAGACCAATGCTATAAAAGCTTGCGTTGCACATCAAGACTGCAAAATTCGCGAAAATGAAATTACTGGCAAAAGTTAGTTAGTTTAACAAATGTAAGTTTAACATCATTAATTTGTACATAGAAATGATTATCACAATATGACTTTTCAAACAAAGGACTACAACAACTCTTGATAGTTTCGGTGTTCACCTTTTCGACTTCAGAGTGGAAAATTCTAGACTGTAGCTACATATTTTTACTTTAGAGAGAAATTCCTTACGTGTTCGTCACGTAGTTACAGGTAATTAAATATAACTAAACTATTAAACTATAACAGAATCGATTTCTGTAGGCAGCAATTTTGTGCTTTTGTTATTTTTGTTTGAATAAGATAACCGTATAAGCTTGCTATCAGCTCATTGACTCGGCTTTAATCTTTAAAACATGGATTTATGGTAATGTGTAAATCTCACTAACCTTCTAAATTGAAGCAGAAAGTAAAATGTAAATTTGTTATTGGATTCATTTAAAGCGTGAAAATTTAGCAATACGTTATTCGGATCATTTTTATTGAATTTTCCCCCTCTATATTCTGGATTGTTCCCGTGCACTTGTGCTGAACCGTTTGCGTTTGTTTTGTCTTGTCCAACAAGTATAGACTTAAGACATCATTTAAATGCCCCCCCCCACACACACACACACTACACATAGAACGACATATATTAAATATAAAAATATATATTCCAAAGACTATTCACTACACATCCTGAAATATTTTTGGATACATATTATAGCCTGAAGAGGCGTTCAGTCGTACTTATTCTTTATGTTTTTAGATTTAAATTGTAGGTTCTGATCTGATATTTAGGTCGAGAATTGTAATGCGCCCGTTTCTTTCCGCAGGATGATTAAGTTGTCAGGAGTTATTTGGTTGGTTCAGTTTTATTAAAAAATAATCCATTTTATGCAAGAGCAATTATTTTCAGAAAATATGTTATAACCTATGATGATTTGGGAAGATACTGTGTCGTTTATAGTGAATGAAACTGGATATAGTTGTGGGTAAAATGTGTATTTGTGGCTAAAATGCACCGAAAATGTTAAGCTACAATTATTTTTTTCTTTTTCTTCCCATAGTATATATCAGTTGATATGGCAGCCATTAGTGATCTGAAGCACCGCAGACCGAAGGAGTGTGAGTGTGTTCTATCCTCCAGCCCTATTGTCCGTTTCTCCATTACCAACAAAGCCTGCACGAAACCTATACAGGTTACCTTGCCTCTCCCCCCTGCAGCCGCGCGACCCAAAAGACCCAGCACGACCAGCACCCCGCGAGGAGGTGATCCGAAAGATATAGAGAAGCTCCCCGTTTCTGAACGACCCCTGACAAGTTTTGCGCCGACAAAAGAAGGTCACCACATTTTCTTATTGTCAAGTGATTGCCGGTAGAAGTAAATAATAATTATGCAAATGTACAAACTGGGAATTAAAATGGACAGTGTGTTGTGTCTAGTGCAATTTTATTATACTCAGTCGTCGATTATACGCAATTATAAATCAATATTCAAATCGGAGATGTCGGCAATTTAATCAACAAGTAATAATAATGCCCCCAACTGAACATGTCCCACTTTTTCTCTCTCTCTCTCTCTCTCTCTCTCTCTCTAAAAAAAAAAAAAAAAAAAAAAAAAAAAAAAAAAAAATCACATATATTTAGTTTCAGTAGATATTAACAAGCAGATTTCAACCAGGTCTTGCGAACTTTATACCTTTTCGTTATGCACAATTGAAAAACTGTACTTCACAGCGTTATGGCAGTAGTATCTTTGACATAAGTTTTGGTAAGATAAAGAGTGCCCTTTCTTTAAAACAAAATCAGAATAGTTACATGTCATGAAAATACTGTAAAAATACACTGTGTTTGGATTTCATTAATTAATAAAGTTACTTTGAGTAGATATATTCGATTTAAAAATGTAATTGAACCGGTAATAGAAAGACATGATATAGTATTTATCGTAATTAATGTGTCTTAGATATGTAGTTTGAAGATATCTTGTACACATGGAATTAATTTCTGTCTTTCGTTAGACGAGCCGGATGAGTGTTTCTATTTACTCCAACATGATGCTTCCAATGGTTGGACCAAAGCAAAAACACAGAATGTGACATTTATAAAAAATAAAGACATCGTTATGTTCGAAATGGAGGAACCGTTTGAAAGGTAGGTTTGGCTGAATATTACAACTGTAATTTATGAACATTTAGGATTATTATATGGCATCTTTTTAATGTTTTGTCAACAGAAGAAATGTTATTTAGTACATTTTAATGATAAATTACGTTATTGTCGTTTCTTATTGTAATTTTCTTAAACAATATTTGAGTTTTAATTTCTTTTGCGTAATTTTCCTGTACAGGGAAACTCCTCTAAAGCGAAACCTCGGTATAACGCACTCCCCTCAGGACCGAACCCTTCTCTAGTCCCGAAAGTTTGCTTCTTCTTTTAATATAATTGTTTCCATTGTAATTTAAACCCTCTTAACTCTGAATACCGAAACAAATTTCAATCCTCAACTTTTACATTTTTAAAAAAATTCCCCCTAAAACTCCCGAAACTTGGAAATACTTTTTAGCTGATAAATTCAATACACACGCTGTAATAGATTCATTGCGGTTAACAAGTACTGTAGTGTGCTATTATATGACAAAGACCCGTACATGTTTCCAAGTGCACGCGAGGTTAAAACGTTATTTGACACGCTTGCCGACACATATACGTGTTGACAGTGGGCTAAACTGGAGTCTTTGCACCATATAAAGAGCCATTTTTTAAAGGCGAATTAATAATAACTAAATCCTTGTGGGTAAGTCATTTTAAGAATGACTATGTTTATCTGCTTATTATCTCATTGCCACTGATGTTAGTCATTTGCATATATGCTTAATGGAACAACGTGTGCTTGTGTTTTTAATTAAAATTAGGGCTTTCTTAACCAGGCACTTGGCCTCGCTTTCTATTATTTGCTCACAGAGCTCAACAATTTTAAAATTCGGATTCACGTTGTGACATATATTGAAGTTTAGATGTCTTATATAGAGATTAAAAGAAACCATGATTGGATGTTTCTTGGCGGCTCCAGTGGCCTGGTAGGTAGAGTGTCCGCCTTGGACGTGGGAAGTCGCAGGTTCGATCTCTGTCCGAGTCTTACCAAAGATGCAAAAATGATACTAGCAGCTGCCTCGCTTGGCGTGCAGCATTTATGAGGCAGGGGTCATTTTATATACAAATTAATGTCGCAATCATCGACTTAGTATTTAAAAAAATCGTATACACAAGTGAGGTAAAAAAGATACCTTTATCAAAACAAAACATAAGAATATAATCCACATCACCAGAGAGGTCACTGGCAGTTCATAGCAGAAGTGTATGCACCCATTTCCAAATTTATGCCTGCAATATTCATTTCCGAAGGTCATTTTGACAAGTTGTGATGCTCACGGTGCACCACTTTTGTGCAACACAGTGTGTGCTAAAAAGGCTGATGCAATTCTATAGTTGTCATCCAAGCAGTTTTTGAGGTATTCTACTTGCCTCAAACCCATGGGTTCACTGCTATGGGAGGCTAGCTCTTCTTTCTAGCCGACTATTGGTATTTCACTATCAACAAACTACAGAGTAACTATGGAAGGTGTACATGCCTGGCATCAGTTTCTAAAACAACACAAGCCAGAAACACCTAGTTCATAAATATATCAATATCTTTAATTAGTAAACAATCATAGCTGAAAAAGTCACACCATAAACTTAAGCTATGAAATTTGTCAGGGGCCAATTTACAAAAGTGGACTCTGCCACCTGCGAATTAGTATTATGACTGGTCGCCCTGGTGTCCGGATAACACAACTGGATGGGACATCATGTTACGTGTCGACGGCATGATGGCCCAGTACTGGACATCACTATAAGCTGCCACACTGTAGACATTGTATTGATATGACTAAAGCAAACTGTTAAATCTACGTTGAGAATCCAAATCATTCGTATATACAGATGTTTCTTGTGACGAGTAATGTATTTATATGTGATATGAATGTATTTGTCGTGTGCCAGGATATGCGCGATTGCTCAGATGTTTCTTTTGACGAGGAATGTATTTTTTTTTTGTGTGGAGCAACTATATTTATTCGTGTGACAGAATGGGATTTTCGGAAGGTCGGCTCATTAGTCATTAAATGTAAAAACAAAATGCATTTTTTATTGTGTGCTCTCTCTCTCTCTCTCTCTCTCTCTCTCTCTCTCTCTCTCTCTCTCTCATAAGTGCTGGCATTCTTTACCTCTGTAAAAAGTTGAGTAAAGCAAATACTTCTCAAAACCGACAAAGCGTTTAGGTCACAAAGGTTATCGGTCTTGAGGAGTTTTACTGTACAATTTTGAGTAATTTCATTGTACAAATTTTGATACCAATTTTCTTTATTGTAATTTTTTTATTCTCATTTTTTGATAACAATTTAGTTTTAACTTTCTTATGCCGAGTTCTTTTATTAATATTAACTAACATCGACCACGCCATAGCGGAAATTAACTCCAGTCTTATTTTTACCTTCGTCGTGAGACGATGACGATGATTGTTATTATTATTCTCGTCATAGTCATCTAAGACAGGAACACTGTCAAATCGTCATCAGCATTATCGTTAAACATAGAAACAGTAATAGTACCGTTCACAGGACCTATATCTTCGCACCTGTAATTTTCATTTTCCGGTGAGCTGTGCACCTGTAATCTGAGCGGTACACTGTACGCCTGTAATCTGAGCGGTACACTGTACGCCTGTAATCTGAGCGGTACACTGTGCGCCTAATGTGCCTTATTGATGTCAATTGCGTGCGATTTCTTTGTGCTTTTTTCCCGTACAGATTGTTATTAACACCGGAAATATGTTGCACGTATCTACCGGCAATAATATATTTAGGATGCTCAGGTTCTCATATAGTGAATATTAGCGTTGATTAGGTAAAACTGCTATTCGATCCATCAAAAGTCTTAACACCCATGACCTACGACCACACGTCATGATGTAAAATAACAACACTGTTTTGCGATCTAAAATGTACGGGTCAGACGAATTAATTTTCGGATGACTAGTGTGCTTATGTGCTTGTTTTGAACACGGATACTTTGTTGTTGTAGTTGCTGTAGGGTTTAACGCCATTTTTCAGCACACGATAGGCTATATATGGCGGCCAGTATTATTGGTGGAGGAAGAACTCGGGAAAACCCCCGGAAAGAACCACCGACCCACGAGAAGCCACTGGCAAGCTCTCTCACATAACTACATTAGCCGAATCTTAGACTCGAACCCACGCAGACAGAGGTGAGATGGCAGTGACCCATAACGAAGAGCGCTTTAGACCATTCGGCCACTCTGGGCCCCCGGATACTTTGTTTACCTCAAGCTAAAAATGTAAAATAATATAATGGATATTATTTGTTTCATCAAATCAGACCTAGAATAGTTTCTTAATTGTGGTGTGTGTGTGGCTACATTTTCTTCCAAAGTATTCAGGACACTCTTCACCCAAATGAAACTAAAATACATGGTAGGTCCTAAAGTATTTCTGCAGTTTATATGCGATCGATAAAGTATCCTACGTATTAAATAAAATACTTAATATGCAATACCGCTCCGGTGGCTTATATTTATTACACGATGCCAGACACAAAGATTAGTGTCAAACCGTCATTCTTGGCCAAGTGGCATACACATAATGCAATCTATATGATTTTGTTCAAAAGCAGATTACAAGATTTAAAAAATACTATTTTAAAATGTTTTATCATTGTCTCAAGTCATCCTGTTTTCGTCTAAATTTTGCTTTGCCTATTCGCTATTTGGCTGGGGATTGATACAATTTGCTGCATTTTCATTGTTTGTACTGTCCTTATTTAAACCAACATTTACTTTCTGGAATCTCAGACGTTTCGTTTATTTATTTAACCGATATAAAGACAGAAGCTCTTCAAAAGAAGTAAATCACAAATTTACAGCGAGGTTAGTAATAACTGCAGAACTGTATTTGATAGCGCACGCAATCGGTAGGAATGTAAAGCATTTTAACTTCATCCTTTATCCGTCGATCACTCGGTGTATAGATGACAATAGTCAATCTTAGTCATTATTGTAACTGTAAGTCTTTATCTGCCATCTCTGTCTCTTTCTCTCTTTCTGTCTCTGTTTAATTTTCACTTTATACATACATACATACATACATACATACATACATACATACATACATACATACATACATACATACACACACACACACACACACATACATACATACATACATACATACATACATACATACATACATACATACATACATACATACATACATACATACATACATACATACATACATACATACATACGAACATACATACATACATACATACATACATACATACATACATACATACATACATACATACATACATACATACATACATACATACATACATACATACATACATACATATACGGAGGGGCCCCGAGTGACTGAGTGGTCTAAAGCGCTATCCGTTACGGATCACTGTCATTTCACCTGTGTCTGCGTGGCTTCGAGTCTCGGATTCGGCCACTGTAGGTATGTGAGAAAGCTTGCCATTAGCTTCTTGTTGGTCGGTGGTTCTTCCGGTCTTTTTTTTCCCCCGGCTTCTTCCTCCACTATTAATACTGGCCGCCATGTATAACCTGAAAAATGGCGTCAAACCCTACAACAACAACAACAACAACAACAACAACAACGACATATATATATATATATATATATATATATATATATATATATATATATATATATATATATATATATATATATATAGAGAGAGAGAGAGAGAGAGAGAGAGAGAGAGAGAGAGAGAGAGATGGATGAATAAATAGATAATAGACAGACACACGTATTTTACCACATGTGTTTTCATGTGAATAAGGTTCCTTGTTCTTCGACTGAAGCAATGTGCCCGTGAAACGACATCTGAGAAGATTGCAGGTTTCTTAGAAACGTCACTGCTTCAGCGAAACGTGCAAGTCTTCCTCCGTCAACGTCATGACGATCCAAATACTGTGGTAGTATCATGCGCAACGTCCAGCCGAGTGGAGACCGCGCTTCAAACATTTGCTAAAGATGGTTTCGTCGAGGGACCACCCCCGTCAAAGGATCTGATTCTCAAAGAAGGTCAAATTATGGAGATCGGATTTAGAGGAAATATACATTGCTCTTCCGACAACAAAGAGCTAAAATTTGTTTTTAATAGTCATATGATATCAAAATGTGCGTTTGAAGTGCAGGAAAATGACAAGTTTGCACAGAAGAGTTTCGATAGTTATCGGGGATTCGCTAAGATAACAACAAAATCGTTGGTTCCAAGACCGTCGCAGACTCAGCCGAAACCAGGTGACAAGGTGGAAATGGTTGCAGCGGAGATTTTACTGGCTGAACTCTTGATCAGCATACCTAAGGTAGGATAAAAGTTCATTTTTATAAGCTAGCATTATATATATATATATATATATATATATATATATATATATATATATATATATATATATATATATATATATATATATATATATATATATATATATATATATATAAACTTGCAATTGAAAGCTAGACTCAATTTGTAATAAAGAATGTTGCAAGTAATATGACTGAAAATAGGAATCAGTTTCTGATGCTATCGAAAAACAATTTCAAAAGGTTAAGAGAACACAGACATTTTACCGGTGCCTGTGCTGTCTGCTTACTATCAAGATAACATTTTTTAATTAGCAGTAGATAAAGAATTTTAAGACTATATAGTTAATTACGGAGAGAAGGGAACGGTGTCTGATCATATACCTTCAGCAACATATAATCCCATTCGTGAAATATAATGCAATGTCCACTTTTTGCTCTGGATAACAAATGGCTCGTTTTTCTTGCTGCAAGTATGGGTCCTGTTGTAACACATATTCAGACATCGGATAGGATGATAAAAAATCCAGGAGTTTACATAAGTAAATTATAATGATGTAGTTTTAAGATATGAAAACGTATGAAAATATTTCAGCAATGATTTTAAATGTTTCACTCTTCAGTATCGTTTATCTGTTTCTTTTGTTTTCACAGCCCGAACCAGAGCCATCAAAACCGCTTCCTACCGCTCCAGTCAAGCTCACGTCTATAGGTATGATAAGCTAGCTGGCTCTGTATTTACTGAACAATTATGTGCATCTTTGACGTCATGTAAAAATACCGTTTTGCATTTAATCAAATTGCATACTCATAATTATAGGATCAGATTTTGAAAGCTTATGTATTTTTGGTTCTTTAATCATTTTCATTTTAAAACAAATTTATGGCTGCCAGAGTAAAAAGCAAAACAAAAATAAAAAAAACAGATACCCACCCACCTACCCCAACCAAACAAATCTACCCTCACCCCACAAAATAAGAAAACCAACAAACTACAAAACAGCAACAAAAACTGTTGTCGATAGGAGGTAACTCTGCTTTTGTTACCTATGGTTCCCGTTATACAGATTCGTGCTTTGCATAAGGTTTGATTCTTTTTTTTTTAAAGTAGTGTAATTTCCTCGCTCTTGCTTTGGATGAGATTTTTATAAAAAAAAAAAGAAAAGGATAACTTTTTAAGATACTGTATATATTTTTTCTAATTCAATTATTGCATTTGTAGTCTATTTTTACAAAATTCATCTTCCTATTTCAGTAACGGCTAAGGTTAGGTTTTATTTATATAAGGGAGTAATGCTAAGGTTAGGTTTTATTTATATAAGGGAGTAATGCTAAGGTTAGGTTTTATTTACATAAGTGCGTAATACTAAGGTTAGGTTTTATTTATATAAGGGAGTAATGCTAAGGTTGGGTTTTATTTATATAAGGGAGTAATGCTAATGTTAGGTTTTATTTATATAAGGGAGTAATGCCAATGTTAGGTTTTATTTATATAAGGGAGTAATGCTAAGGTTAGGTTTTATTTATATAAGGGAGTATTGCTAAGGTTAGGTTTTATTTATATAATGGAGTAATGTTAAGGTTAGATTTTATTTATATAAGGGAGTAATGCTAATGTTAGGTTTTATTTATATAAGGGAGTAATGCTAATGTTAGGTTTTATTTATATAAGGGAGTAATGCTAAGGTTAGGTTTTATTTATATAAGGGAGTAATGCTAAGGTTAGGTTTTATTTATATAAGGGAGTAATGCTAAGGTTAGGTTTTATTTATATAAGGGAGTAATGCTAAGGTTAGGTTTTATTTTTATAAGGGAGTAATGCTAAGGTTAGGTTAGTGTACTTTCGATTAGTTCAGGCTCATTTTTTGAGCACATGGTACGTTTCCTTTTAATCAGGTGCCTACTTTAGATGGTGTATAGTTTCTATATTTATTACAAAATAAATATATTTCAGTCACGCTACATGAAAGTAGCATAGATATGTGCCAAATCTATCTCAGCTGTGCACATACATTGACGCTATCAGCTGGATCAGTACCTAATTTCCGGTCGACCAATGAGAGAGCAACAGTACATTCAGCGCGTTACACTTGCATATTAAGCGAGCGCGATTATGGCTGTGACCAAGGGTGACATTAGAATATGGGCTAGCATTTCTTACAAGTGAGGAAGTGATGGTATTTTGACGTATGCCTAAAAGGATGACTCTCTGAGCTAAACAACAGTTCTAAATGTATTACACTATGCAAGGTATAGCATGGGATAACTGTGATAGTTCTTAACAAGATCGCAGGGGAAATGGAAGAAGTGTCCTCCCTTGAATTGTTATATACAGCATATTCTTGCTTTATAGTATTACGCCTCTTTGGTCTTAAGCCAATAGAAAAAAAAAAAAAAACCAACAAGCATAGTAAAATTCAATAAACAATTTATATCCCAAGAATACAAAGTTGAGATATAAAGAAAACAGGAACTTACGGTGTTGTGAATTAATCCCAAATAATTATACAATTACAGACACGTGTTCTAAAGGTTCAGCTTTAGTCGAAATCTTAATTAAATGGAACGCTGGAAGTGTTGATGTGCCTGTGGTGGCCCGTGTACTGATTATGTACCAACAGTCTTTTGGTGAATCAAATAAACAATCCAAAAAGTCACTATAAAATCAACTTTCTTTTTCCAAGAATGTTATTTTGAAGAGCACTTTGTATTTCCAGTGAATAAATATTTTGAAAAATAAATTTCCAGTCCAATGAAATACTGGACACAAGAATCATACAATTGATTTGCTAAGATCTTAATGCAAAAATATAATTTGGTTTGACAAATAATTCTCTACTTGACCCAAGTCAAAATTTTCATTTTCTAAATGTTGCTATTACATAATGGAATCACACCTTCTAGAATCTTATTAATGTTTTTTTTAAAAATAAATTTGTTATAATTAGAAGGTCTGTTACTAAAAATTACAATATAAAATGTGCAATATATCAGGTAGGCCATGTATATGTATAGGGGAATTCCAATAACTTTGACCCAGGTCCAAATAAATATATTTTCTTCTATTAGTATTTATTCTAATATTAAATCCATACACTTAGAGAATAGTTTAGCTATGTATTAGTTGTTCACAGAATTAGAAATAAATAAATAATTCAGGATCAAGTAGATAATAAACTTAATATTTGACAAGATCATGTCAAACAATATTGTTACATAATCAATAACATATATTGAAAAATGTTAAATAAAAGCAATAACTATAAAACAGTGTAAATGAAATTTACATAACAATTTGTAAATTGTAAGCAGCAATACAAGGCATGTGGCTGCTGGACACGGGGAACAATTCGCTGCACACCTGTGTCATCCTTCGTCTTGAAGTATGGATAAATCTCTTTAACCAATCACTGCCAGCGCGAATACAATTTCTTTATAGTGTGCCCTTGCACGGTTCTTTTTGCAGTATGAGTAGGTAGGCCAATCAAAGGTTTTATTACAAGTAAAACCACTTAGCGATCGATAAAATCAGCATGTTCATTGATCGTTTAATTATATTGTTGGTGATGTGTTATGGTTTTTTATGCATGCTCATAAACAATAAGGAATCTTAGTACAGGCAACCTTGAGTGACCAAGAAGCAAAGCCTGGGGGCGGGAAGCCTCAGAAATGTTAAATGAATAAAGTTGTCTCCTTTTATACAGTATTCTGGTAAGCTGAAATTCGTAGAACACGCTACCCGTCAAACAGAACATTGGAATACCCCTAAGTATGTACATTAGTTTATTGGCAACATGCGACCTTTTTAAGGCGAATGTTTAGAATACATGAAGGTATACTGTTTAACTGATTACATTCCGAAATTGACTCGTGAGCTCTTTTTATTTATTTGCAAATTTCACCTTTGTTGACGTATTATAAATGACTGATTTAATGAAAGCCATATTGCAGGTAAACTGAATCTTTGAATAATTTGTATTGCAGTAGGACCCAACGTGGTAAAAGTGACGAAATTTCATGAAAGTCTGACCAGTGATATTGGAAATCTTAGTTGAAATCTATGTTAGACATAATCTTACTCTGCCACAACGTTGAATGGCTTCCGTTGAAATATAATGCATACTATTCAGTGGTATAGAGTGTGATATGGTACATGACACTTTTCATTCCAGAGCGTTATATTAATTCATAAGCTATTCTCATTTTACATGATGACGGAATACAAAAGTCTAAATCGTTGTAAAAATAAACGTCAACAGGTAACATGCTGAACGTTGACGTCGATGCCTGACGTCTAGCCTATTTTATAGGATTAGATGTAACACTGAAGATAAAGAACAGATGTGAATGTTACCTCAGTAGCATTTACATACACAGGCTAGCTAGTGAAAACCACTTTGAAATTCTGGAATTCCATAAGCACAAATAAAGACAATTATATGTGTCTCTCTATTTTAAGGTCCAATTACTAGTACAGTTCTCCTCCATGTTGCGCAAGAGTTAGGGGATGAGTGGAAAAGGCTGGCACAGTCTCTTAGTTTGCGGCCGGTGCGGATACAGGCCATCTTAAGACAAAATGTCCACAACGAGAACGTACAGACTCGGTACGATATGTTGATGGCCTGGGCTAAGAGGCAACCACGATCAACAGACAAGGTAATCAATGCAAAGTAATTTTTACTTCACTAAGCTAAATGACTGTCAATGGCGACTTTGTTCGGCATATGTGTGTGTGTGAAATCTATTTTTGCCTTTCTTACAGTCTACTCTGCTGTGCCAGGCCCTAGCTGCGGCAGGACGTAACGATCTGGCTGAAGAAATCAGAGATAAAAGTGAGGACTTTCGTCAGCAGCAGATTGTCATTTCAAGATGTAAGTTCTCAGTCTCGAAGGCATAACACATCCTCATTACCAGCCTCGACTCAACAAACTACTCCAGCTCGGGTCATATTCAAAATTTATTGACACAGGCGGTTGTGATCAGTTGAATTTCCATTGCCTTTAATCATGAATAAAATATTGAATTTATTTGTATCGTGAAAGCGACAGAATTGAAATCAGGTATTAACATTTTAACAGTGTGTGCACAATAAGTCGGACTATTCCACGATTTGTTTTTATATTGTTTTAATGTTACATCAATGATGAGTAAAAGTCTTCACACCGAGCATACTGTCTGCGTAAATATTCTTTCTTTATAATTATAGGTATTATGTTTCCTACATATTTGTTTCCAGCCACCCACCTTCGGCAAGCATTTATCAAGGTTGCCAAGACTCTTGCTGTGGTAAACGAGTGGACGGAGCTCGCGCTGTCTCTTGGACTATCTGCAGACGACATACGGATGGTGAACGAGAAGGCCGCCTCGGGCCAGGAGAAATGCTATATTACTTTAGAGATGTGGAAGGATAAACAGGGAGAAAAAGCCTCCATTACAGAACTTGCTAGTGTACTGAAAAAATCTAGATTTGATGTTTTATCAAGTAAGAGCCTGTCTTTCGTGTCTTATTCTTCTACATCAAGTAAGAGCTTGACTATCATTTCATATTCTTCTACATCATGTAAGAGCTTGACTATCATTTCATATTCTTCCAATTTCAAGTAATTTGTTTTCCAGTTTTAACACAATCATTCGTGAAAAGAAAAGAATATATTAGTAGTTCAATATATAATAGAGTCTTCATCTGCCCAGGACATATTTATATCATAAAACAATTAATCTGATACAATCTACATAGCGTGTGACATGTAAAGCCATGAGTCAGGACCTTCTATATATGCTAGAACAGGTCCTAAAATGATTCTTGGAATTGGTGTTAAATATCCTGGTCATCTTAAATACTATATTTAAACAAATCGCAATCCTATATATCTTGCCTCTTGTGTTGCGAAAAATAAATAAAATAATAAATAAACAAATAAATAAAAGAAAATAAATAAATAAATATAAATACATAAATAAATAAACCAAGCCAATCAATCGTATTAGTAGACGAGAATATATGAATTATCAGTATTCGCCAACTATTCGAGACAAAATATAGTGCAATGGACGATAAGGATCGCCTGTATTAAACAAACACCTCTCCTATTTATCCAGGTTATGATGGTTCATTCTCTTCATTTGATCCACACATTTTACTTTTCACCAACAATTGTTATCCTAACCCTGTCACAATTTTCAAATTCTGTCAGTGCCTGCTTGCGATATGTTTACAGTATTGCTGAGAAAGTGCCAGGAACAAAATTAGTTTTGAAAGGTCTAATACCCACACTTTGTTCTTTTTCAGGAGAAATAGAAGTTTTAATATCATAAAAGATATATCAGGAGTCTGTCATACCTCAGCAATCTTCCTTCTTTACGCGGCAAAGTGAATAGTGGTGACGAGAGTTTGGAATCAAAGCATGTATTACTTCACTAGTTATCACGGCGTGCATTAACAACATTTTTACGGATCGAGTCTTTTAGTTTTGTCTCTTCTTCAAAAGCATCGAAAGAATTAGAATTTTGGGAACGACAAATGAAGATCATCTAACGATGATACACTCTATTGTCTTGAACTGGATACTGGTGATTCCGGGACACATGAAATGGAATTTTGCCTCCTTGCATTATCAAATATATAAATTGGAACTATTGACAGTACGCGACACAGACACGTAATGATGCGATGTTAAGAGGAAATTAGTTTTTGTTCACAATAATGCTCTTTCAATTGTCTCTTACCAAGGCGCAGCTGACGAGGTGGAAAATGTACTTTTATTTTTGTTCTGTTAGTTTTACCTACAGATGCGTTAGAAACACGCGTGAAACGTATGAAACCATATCCTGGAATGTGGTGTACTTCACACTTCCCTAATCACCAAGTTCTCTAATAGTTAAATGGGACTTAGAAAACTTGGTGATTAGTGACTTGATAATGTTTTGGATATGTCGGTTTAAAATGAGCGATTCAGTCATCCCATTCCAAACAGCACGAAGAAGTTACATAAACTTTAAATCCGTTTGTTTCCCGTCGTTTTGTATAGAGATGTAGTTACTAACAATGTGGTAGATCGTCAAGTTCGTAATCCAATGGTTCAATATCCATCCAAAATCAGCCAGGATAAGTCACGTTAGCGTGTTAAAAGGAAGGGCACTTGTCTCCCATTTTCTTGTCATGATATAGCCAATAAATTGTTGAAAGTGTCATAAACCAACAAATAATAGAAAAACTAATTCGCAATCGTTTATTGACAAGTTGAAGGCGACAAATTAGTATACAGGAAACATTTTGTAATCTCTAAATACAACAAAGTAATATGGCTTAATTATATAAGTTTGCAACTGTAGTGCATATATAATTGCAGTGACAGAGTGATGTACTTGTAAACAAATAAAGCCTTGTGTTTTTCTCGATGTATATCGTTTCATGATATGCTTCATCAATGTTGCCAGATATTTTTTTTGTCAATTCTCGCACGTGTACCTTTAAAAAGCAGACTAACAACTGCCTAATTTATGTATTAAAATCTGAAGAGCAAATAAGAATCAAATATCATACATTAACAATATTATAACACTGATAAAGTGATAATAGTGCCTCCGACCTACAGGCTACAATTACCAGTATAGATATACTATTGATATGCTAGCTTAACTGAAATTTTAAATTAGTAGCGCGCTTCGTTCTTTAGGTTCCGGAATGTAAAAAGAAAAAAATAAGTATGTGAGATACATCTATGGAGATACATCCAGAAAAATGGATTCATTAACTTTTTTTTAGATCTTATCGTCACTAGCGCCAATTTGAAATTGAATGCGGATAATTTGATAGCAATTTGATGCAGCTCACATTACGGCGACACAAATCAGAAACCAGCCCAAAACACCGCAACAGGCAATCTAAAAAAATTTCACGCAACCAAATTTCGAAAGGAGCCCAATTGGGCGATAAAACTGCTTATCTGGCAACTCTGTGCTTCGTCAACACATATTCTCCAAGACGAAGTGGATAACTTAGTTTTGGTCGCATTTGTTACCTTTTTTTTTTAAGAGACTATACCAAAAGTTTAGTTATCTCTAATTTTCTTTGCAAATAGAGATCAATCTTCTTAATATATTTTACATCTTTAAAATCGGTAAATGTACGTTATAATTATAGCTCACGTTCATACAACGGAGCAGTTTTAATTCAATTTAATTTATTTACTTTGAGCAATAAAAGAATTACCTACTTTTCAATTGATTAATATGTGTTCGGATGCAGCTGCAAACGGTTAAAACGGTAATGTGTTTAAACTCTTTTCGTCTGTTTCTGTGAAAACGATCCTGAATAAGTTAACGAATTTAACACGTACATAACTGAATAGGCTTTCAAGTTTATTTATCTCAACTCTGTGTTCTTCGAGCAATCGATATACAAATAATTATCTAATAAAATCTCTAGTACTCCGATACACAAATAATTATCCAATCCAAACTCTAGTACTCCGATACACATATAAATATCCAATCCAATCTCTAGTACTCGGATACACAAATAATTATCCAATCCAATCTCTAGTACTTAGATACACAAATAATTATCCAATTTTATCTGTTTACTCCGATTTAGAAATAATCCTTGTTGCCAGTTTTAAAAGATTTCAAATTTGAAAATTGTACGTGATTGTAAAATGTAGTGAAGATGTAATTTGCTATAATTATCAAACACAGTTTGGGGGTTTTGTCCAGATAACTTTGTTATATAACTGTGCATATCAGACACACAACAATTATGTGTGGTAATAATAAAGATTATGTAATGTATGTGTTCATATTTATATAGTGATCATTGCAGTCAAATATGTACATCACGACACTCAATGGACTAGATAGATGAGGTCTTGTATGTATATCACGACACTCAATGGACTAGATATATGAGGTCTTTATATGTACATCACGACACTCAATGGACTAGATAGATGAGGTCTTGTATGTACATCACGACACTCAATGGACTAGATAGATGAGGTCTTTATATGTACATCACGACACTCAATGGACTAGATAGACGAGGTCTTGTATGTACATCACGACACTCAATGGACTAGATAGATGAGGTCTTGATATGTACATCACGACACTCAATGGACTAGATAGATGAGGTCTTTATATGTACATCACGACACTCAATGGACTAGATAGATGAGGTCTTTATATGTACATCACGAAACTCAGTGGATTAGATAGATGAGGTCTTGTATGTACATCACGACACTCAATGGACTAGATAGAGGAGGTCTTTATATGTACATCACGACACTCAATGGACTAGATAGATGAGGTCTTTATATGTACATCACGACACTCAATGGACTAGATAGATGAGGTCTTTATACGTACATCACTACAATCAATGGACTAGAGAGATGAGGTCTTGATATGTATATCACGACACTCAGTGGATTAGATAGATGAGGTCTTTATATGTACATCACTACAATCAATGGACTAGATAGATGAGGTCTTGATATGTACATCACGACACTCAGTGGATTAGATAGATGAGGTCTTTTTGCACATCACGACACTCAATGGACTAGATAGATGAGGTCTTTATATGTACATCACGAGACTCAATGGACTAGATAGATGAGGTCTTTATATGTACATCACTACAATCAATGGACTAGATCGATGAGGTCTTGATATGTACATCACGACACTCAATGGACTAGATAGATGAGGTCTTTATATGTACATCACGATATTCCATGGACTAGCTAGAAATGATCTTTATGTGTACATCACTACAATCAATGGACTAGCGAGAAGTGGTCTTTACATGTACTAGTTATAATTGGTCTTTATATGTACATCACGACACTCAATGTACGAACTCGAAGGGTCTTTATATATATATATATATATATATATATATATATATATATATATATATATATATATATATATATATATATATATATATATATATATATATATATTACGACACTCAATAGACAGGCTAGAAGGGTCTCTATATATAATTATATATCACGACACTCAACGGTCGTGCATTCAGGCGGTGGACACGGACTCATGACCTGGTGACAGCATAATATGAATGCAACCAGGACTGCAGAATTGGGTTACCTGCAGCTCTAAGCATGATCATATCCTGGGCTAAAGTTAGGGAGTACTATGCTGGTTCCCCGTTATGGAATGCTACCTCAGAGAAGAAAAATTTGAATGGAAAATTGAAATAGAGAATTAGCCGAACGACGAAATGCTGGCAGACCGCATATCAGGCAGCTACCCCAAATTGCCTTAAAAAAATATGGACCAGGCAGGACTGGCTGGACTGGGGATCAGTGACCTGGTAACGGCAGATTGTGAGTGCAACTATGACTGCAGAAATGGTTCTCTCTGCAGCCATTAGCATGATGATATCCTGGGCGAAAGTTAGGGAATACGATGCTGGTGTCCCGTCATTGGAACGCAACCTCAGAGAACTATCTGAACGATGGAAAACCGGCTACCGCATATACAGGAAGTCACCCCGGATTACCTAGAGTATTATAGGACATGAAAATTGAAATACCAGTTTTTGCAAGTAAATCAAGCTATTTCCCAATGGAGATGCATCCAAGAATGATAAAATTTCAGTCTCAACTGTCTCTGTGATGCAGCGTGGTGTGCTTTTGTGACATGAAAGGAATGGGGGGTGGACAATTCTCGAAAATGCAATATTGTCAATTTTTAGAAAAACATGGTCCTACAAAATTTCATGAAAATGAACAGTCTACAACTCTGGATTGTGCCAGAAAACATGTTTAAAGTTTCAGTTTTAATTAGGACAAACAATGAAAGCTATACCAAATCACATGTGTCGTCAGCCTGTTGAGGAATGTGTGTACCCTTTTCCCGAACCCATTTTTATTTTCATGAAATCTAACACAACTGTTGGATATTCGTGACAACTGTTTCAGGTTTGTATAAATTATTTCAACAGAAGAAAAAAAAATATTGCCATGGTTAATAAATACTAAAAAGTTGGAAATTTGTGAAACAACCCCATATCATTATTTACATCATTCTTTGTCATTATTTTGAATATAGCTTTCTAGGACTAAATTCATACAGATATAATCTTGTCATGACACTGTTCATTTAAACAAGTTTGATACATAATTTGAAGAGAAGATATAAACACTTTTTTTGCTTATCTGAATGAAAGTCAATATAGATATATTTATGAAAAAACTTCTAGAAGTTATTAAATCGAGTGTTGTACACTAACGTTGTTAACCGACAATGGGGTCAATGCGCTAAATATTTGAGGGATAATTTAGCCTACGCACTAGTTATTGCAGATATGGCTGAAACGACCAGGTAGGACTCCTGAATTGAGATTTCGTACGGTAAATAGAGGTTACTCAGAAGTATGAAATATACATGGATATATTCCAAATTGTTGGAAGCTTAAGACCTACCGTGTTTATTAGTATTACCTCCTCTTAATGTATGAAAATAAAACTTTTAAAATTTTCAACGCTTCGCAAAAATACTTTTTTTCTGCCATGGGCCGCTTAATACCATAAACAAGTATCCGGATATGTATTCTGTTGGGTTCCAATGATTTTACATTCAAACGATCCAAATTTATCTCAAAATATGCCGTAACAGCAGACCACTGTTCTGGAACCAAAGCGGCATCAGAAAATGGGAAGCCAGAAATGGTTATTTCCCCTGTCAGTCCTATACCTACAGAGAGAGAGAGAGAGAGAGAGAGAGAGAGAGAGAGAGAGAGAGAGAGAGAGAGAGAGAGAGAGAGAATGAAAATAAATCATTTGCTTTCATTGCCTGAAATAGGGCTCTCATTTGGTAAGAGAACCCTTTTTCAGTAAGCTCTATTGTAAAACCTGACTTGATCATTTCTGAACACAACTTCAAAAACAACAAACTATTTTTACCTGACAGTGACTCCACGTATTTATGTCACTTTGACTTTTCTAACATTCAAACTGTTAGGGACCTAAAATATGTACACTTTGTACTAGAACTATTGGTAACATTATGAAAAATAACACAAAATGTACGACTTTGTCGATTTGATTTAATTGCACAGGTGGTTTACACATTATTGGCATTTGTTCTGTCCATTAGTAAAACTAGACTACATTTAAAATAAGTACGGACCCAGCTTTTCAAGGTATACAACATACATTATCAGTACATAAATACTTTGGGAATGTGGCTCCGATTCCTTCCCCCAGGAGGAACGAATTACCTAGCCGTGCTAGGAGTTAAACAGAGTTACATTCCCCTAGTTTGCACAACACTATAATTCAACTGTCGTCGTCGACACTCAACGGACGAGTGAGAAGGTTCATTGTATATATACTTAACGACACTCCACGGACTAGCTTGAAGGATCTTCATATCATTATATATACATGACGACACCCAATGGACTAGCTAGAAGTTGTCTTTATATGTACATCACGACACTCATGGGAGTAGCTAGAAGTGGTTATATATGGTTATATATATATATATATATATATATATATATATATATATATATATATATATATATATATATATATATATATATATATATATATATATATAGACACACACACACATAAAGACCACATCTATCTAGTCGACTGAGTGTCGCACATCACGACACTCAATCCACGGACTAGCTAGAAAATGGACTTTTTACATCATGACACTCAATGGACTAGATAGGAATGGCCTTTGAATGTACATTTCAATACTCAATGGACTCAATGGACTAGCTAGATGTGGTCTTTCGATCAAATATTTATAATATTTGTGAATAATGAAGTTTGAAAATCGATTATAACCATAGTGAAGCAAAAGCAATTGATGTAAAATTTCAACTGAGTTTCATGCTTCATGACCTCACGACGTCAATAACTTATGAAGATCAATTCTTATATTTTTGCATATTTACAGAAATGACAACTGATATATAGAATTATGTAACAGATTGATATGTAAACTCTTGTTTACATACATTCTAAAATCAAACAAAAGAAGAGCATAGGAATACACAAGTAGTTCATTTCTGGAGTTATGAATTAATAACGTCTAGTCATCTGTCACACATGATGCGATGTTAATCAATCCTCCAAATGCTTGCTACGACGTGGGGAAAAGTGCAGTTATTTATATTATTTGAAAATGTTGATTTTGGCCTTAAGACACACTTTAAGATGTCGCTTATAATTATGTAGAGTTTTATCCTTCAGGGCATATTGTACATATTGTTTATTTCGTGGTGATTTTCTATTCAGCTTAGGTGAAAGCGTGATCCTTATCCATGATGTAGTCATCTACTTATTTTGCAATACTGGCCATATCGTACACCATATCATTATAAACTCATTACGGAAGGTCGTCTCTTCAAAAATCTTTCCACGTGATCATATAGATCGACTAGTCATAGTGATTTTAATTTTCTGTTAAAATCGCTTTTTTGTTGACATTTCGGTGAAGAGTAGTCATTGCCGCATCGATTTTCGTGTGGGAAAGAAACAAAGAATAACTCGTTACATCATGAAACTCTGCCTATAGTCAAATCATTTTATTACTCAAAGGAAAACGAACTACGTTTTATCATTCTTGAAAGCAACAATAGTCTCTCAATGCAATTTTCCCGAAGTGTATTATGTCGCCATATTTGTAAGCTCTTTACTTGTGAACATAGTAAAACTTAAAGCCAAAACTTTGCTTAGTCCATTCTGGAATTTGAGACAAGTTGTCAGTTGATTTTAGACGTTGCTAAAACTGTTCTTTCTACGGCGGTTTCAAATGAATTCTCGTTGACATTATTCTCGTTGAATTCTCGTTGACATTATTCTCGTTGAATTCTTGTTGACATTATTCTCGTTGAATTCTCCTTGACATTATTCGTTTGTGAGATAACCATATTGAGAAGACCCATGGTTCTATGACATTTTCGGTGTTCCAACCGCAGGATGTCGTCATAGCGTCTGAGCATTACACGGACGCCATTGATTTCTATTTTGGTTCCGGCCAGTCGATTGCGTGCTTCTTTACTGTTTAGCGTGATTACCCATCGGTTGTCTGCTTGCACTACATTCATATGCAAAGCTAGTGGTATGAATCGAATACACATTATCCTAGCACCAGGAAAAAAGGAAAGCAGTCTATCAATCTCAGATTTCACATCCGCATGGGTGCAGTTACTTCCCTTGATATTAAAACAGATATCATTAGGGTTTTCATCTGGTAGGTTATTGTGAGGACATCCTTTGCCGTGACATACGAATTTGGACATCTGAATAGACAATTAAATATATAACTAAATAAGCAATGTGTAAAACGAAGGTATAAGCGGGCCAAGCTCGTTGTCACACACACACACACACACACACACACACACACACACACACACATTTTCTGCACGATGGAATTTTACGATATCGGAATTCAATGCATATGTGGTATTGAATTGCTCTGAAAATATTTTCAATCAATATCGGCAAAATGAAGTTTGGGATTGAAATGTGAAAACTTAATCTTCTCTATCTTGTTTAAATTCTTTTTCCTCAATGAAGTATTTATCCGCGGTAAATTATGAAATATTACAATGAAGAAGGAAAGGAACGTTTCCATGCTGGTTTACTACTATAGCCATACCATCCGCGTTGCGAACGGACATCACATCGTTTTGAGATAAGCACGCTGGAATAATTAATGTAAAAAGGGTGTTCATACATTTCATTGCATGAAAACTGAGTATTAGTTTTAAATATGTATGTATGTATGTATGTATGTATGTATGTATGTATGTATGTATGTATGTATGTATGTATGTATGTATGTGTGTGTGTGTGTGTGTGTGTGTGTGTGTGTGTGTGTGTGTGTGCGTGCGTGCGTGCGTGCGTGTGGATGGATGGATGCATGTATGTGTCCACTAAAAGCATTACCTTTGGTAGTATCTTCAAATTTCTACATGTACTTGGACCAAAGAATTCGTATTGTCCCGAGTATCAGCTCTACGTGAGAACTTAGCCGTTTTTTCTAACGGAATTATGCACACTTCCGTGTAATTTCATTTTCTGTCCAAAACAATGAAGCGTTGTTACCGTTGTCTTCATCAACGATACAAAATGGAGTATTGTGTCTTATTGATTCCAAATCCATTTCAGTCTGGCGTACTTTTAAATAATTGATATATTTTTTCTTCATGCATAATAGAACCGAATCTGGTCTTGTAGTTAGCATGGTGTGTTATGGAAATTGCCAGGCTTAATAATGCACACTACACAAACTTCCTTATTCAGCAATGTTCTTGAGAATAATTCTGATTTCACAGTCTAAAGAAAAAATTAGTCTCTCCCGAGTTACTTAGGCATATGGCCTTAATTTCTATCCTGACTCTCAGATAAGTATTGATCTTTTTCTCACTGTGCCAAAACAAAAAGAAAGAAGAAATATGAAGGATGAAAATATATGCGTGATTTCGAGCTCCCGAGAAGTGAAAGTCTCAAATGATGTCAACGATTTTGTGGTAAAAGGAACCACTATTTTTTTTTAATTAGCTTACATATTTAAGCGACTCTTAGAAAGACATCTGAAGTCGTCGTAGTTGTGGTTTCATAGTGTCAGATTCATTCAAACGTGTACGACATTGCATAAAAGAGCGCAATACATTTCACTACACATTTATCAAATTTCAACGTTAAAGGTATAAAACGATTCTTACGTCGTGTACGACATTGCAAAAAAGAGTGCAATACATTTCACTACACATTTATCAAATTTCAACGTTAAAGGTATAAAACGATTCGTACGTCGTGTACGACATTGCATAAAAGAGTGCAATACATTTCACTACACATTTATCAAATTTAAACGTTAAAGGTATAAAACGATTCGTACGTCGTGTACGACATTGCATAAAAGAGTGCAATACATTTCACTACACATTTATCAAATTTAAATGTTAAAGGTATAAAACGATTCGTACGTCGTGTACGACATTGCATAAAAGAGTGCAATACATTTCACTACACATTTATCAAATTTAAACGTTAAAGGTATAAAACGACTCGTACGTCGTGTACGACATTGCATAAAAGAGTGCAATACATTTCGCTACACATTTATCAAATTTAAACGTTAAAGGTATAAAACGATTCGTACGTCGTGTACGACATTGCATAAAAGAGTGCAATACATTTCGCTACACATTTATCAAATTTAAACGTTAAAGGTATAAAACGATTCATACGTCGTGTACGACATTGCATAAAAGAGTGCAATACATTTCACTACACATTTATCAAATTTAAACGTTAAAGGTATAAAACGATTCGTACGTCGTGTACGACATTGCATAAAAGAGTGCAATACATTTCACTACACATTTATCAAATTTAAACGTTAAAGGTATAAAACGATTCGTACGTCGTGTACGACATTGCATAAAAGAGTGCAATACATTTCGCTACACATTTATCAAATTTAAACGTTAAAGGTATAAAACGATTCATACGTCGTGTACGACATTGCATAAAAGAGTGCAATACATTTCACTACACATTTATCAAATTTAAACGTTAAAGGTATAAAACGATTCGTACGTCGTGTACGACATTGCATAAAAGAGTGCAATACATTTCACTACACATTTATCAAATTTAAACGTTAAAGGTATAAAACGATTCATACGTCGTGTACGGCATTGCATAAAAGAGTGCAATACATTTCACTACACATTTATCAAATTTAAACGTTAAAGGTATAAAACGATTCGTACGTCGTGTACGACATTGCATAAAAGAGTGCAATACATTTCACTACACATTTATCAAATTTAAACGTTAAAGGTATAAAACGATTCGTACGTCGTGTACGACATTGCATAAAAGAGCGCAATACATTTCGCTACACATTTATCAAATTTAAACGTTAAAGGTATAAAACGATTCATACGTCGTGTACGACATTGCATAAATGAGTGCAATACATTTCACTACACATTTATCAAATTTAAACGTTAAAGGTATAAAACGATTCGTACGTCGTGTACGACATTGCATAAAAGAGTGCAATACATTTCACTACACATTTATCAAATTTAAACGTTAAAGGTATAAAATGATTCGTACGTCGTGTACGACATTGCATAAAAGAGTGCATTACATTTCACTACACATTTATCAAATTTAAACGTTAAAGTTATAAAACGATTCGTACGTCGTGTACGACATTGCATAAAAGAGTGCAATACATTTCACTACAAATTTATCAAATTTAAACGTTAAAGGTACAATTTGATAAGAATTATTATGTTTAATAGCGATAAGGAAAACTGATCACACGCAAAATTTTCTCTCCCCTAAAAACTAAATGAATCAGAATCAAGAAAAACTGTCTTATGGTTGAAGTATTTCATTGTTTGCAATGCGACTAAATTATTATTTTAAAAATCGTGCTGTTCAATTTTACATACCACACGAATTGTTTGTTGCAATTATTATTTTCAAATCTCCTCTAATTATATCACAAAAGGTAACACTGATAATACAAAACAATGATGGCAATTTATCGCAAAAAAATTAACACACACCGTTCAATGGTATAAATGCAAACAACAACCCCCCCCAAAAAAAAAAAAACCAACAACAAAAAAAACGTCATTTTGACTAGACAGAGGTTAGTTTGGTTTGGTGGGGTCCAATACCATTTTTTCGCTAGACTTTACACGTACGTTTTGGAGGAAGAAGCAGGACGACCCAAGGAAAAACCACCGCCTATAGCAAGCTTTCTCACATGCCCAGGTTAGTTGAGCAGATACTCGAATTCACGTGGATAGATGTGGAGAGTTTGATTTGTAAAGGCTAGCGCCGTGGACCACTTGGCCACATAAATCTGATCTGTTATTCCGAATGATCAACACAATGTTTATTAGGAGCGCTATAGTGCTCTCCTTGTTAGATTGGCTTTCTACATGTGAATATTTTCGGTCTGTTTTTATTTTCTGAAGCAAAAGAGTGCTTACTTTTTCGACTGCTGTTCGCAACATCATAAAGAAGTATGTACCACAGGTATGTGCAACCTACGGTCCGCGACCTGGTTTTATCTGGTTAAATTTGCATCATACGTGTTCATTTATTATTTACAAATCGCTAATTGGCCATCGTTCTGGAAGAAGTTGCACAAGTCTGGTTGACACTTTTAGTAGAATGGTTACCCAGCGCATATGTTCTAAATAGAAAATATCGGATTTTCTGCCCATTAGTGAAGGAACAATAATGTTGTAATAGGAAAGTGGTGTACTCTGCTCTCAATAAGCACCCCCCAACAAACAAACAAAACGAAACCCCCAAAACCATAAACCAAAACTGCCCCACCCCCAAACCCTTTCCTACCCAAAAACAAATGAGTTTATTTTTTTATCGATGACAGCATGCTTCCTTTTCACTTCCAGTGCATCGATGTTGGAGAGAGCGAAAATATAGAAAGCAGAAATTACAAACCAAAATCCATATTTTAAAAGAAAACTAACAACAATTTGCTTAAACTGGATTGAATTTGTTTGCTCCAGAAACTCCATTGACTTCCTTTCTAGGTCATACATAGATTTTGGTGTGTCGGCGCAAATACACGAAACTACTTGATAAGGGCGGCTCAAAACATATTTCTGCAAATTAATTTTTAAAAAAATGTGCTGCAGCTAAATACAATTAGGGATTACACCTAAAAATAAATGCGTTATATATTTTCATACATGCTAATTCTTTTTTTTTCTTCTCTTTAGTTCAAAATATCTAAACTTCAGATTGAGTTCAATGTAAAAAGGGTAAAAATCGCGTTTAAAGAACGTCAATCTTAAACGTGTGATTGCGCAACACAGAGTGTAGTCTATGGCACAAACAACAGGTAGATCTTGAGAGTTTGTTTGGATGCTCGACGGTAATTATTTTGGTAATAAAATGCTATTTACTGCTGTCACTGAAGTAATATTTGCGAATTGGGAATTAGCATTAGTCCATAGGTTTACATGGGTATTTCTATAGAGGGTCAATTTGAGTTCAACCTTGTGTGTTTTGATGGGATCATAACCGTACTTTAACATGGGGAATTTGATAGGAATTTAAACATGTAAATGAAAGGTAGAAAGTTTATTGGGACAAAATAATGGTATTGATAACAATCCATCACACCACATATACTATTAGGCATTTGATCGTTGATCACGTATTAACCCCACCCCGCATCCAGAAACCGCTTTGGATTAGTATTCAAATACACCACACATACTATCCAGCGTTCAATTATTGATTACAGTAAAGCATACACCCTTGCACTCTATTAACAGATGATGGTAGTATGGTGTAACAGAAGGTGTATAAAATAGACACACACTTCCACATAAAGATGCTATAACACGCAAGGGTAGGAAGTGTTTATTGACACGCTACTATACCTTTACACAAGCACAAGAGGTAGGCTAAGGGGTTTTAAGTTTTAGCTGTAAATGACTGACGGACACAAAACATAAACAAACATTAAACAAAAATTAGCATAAACAAACAAATAAAAGAATTAGAAAATTATTATTATTTCTATTTTCTTGGGATCTTGGTGGCTCTGAAAAGGGTCAATGGAATTTATTGTCAATACAATTAATGACCGTTGTACATCTTGGGCTTGGCACCAAATGGGGATACCATAAGTCAAAACATAGGCTCTCTGTCCTCCTTCCTCCAGTTTTACTTGTCCTCCTTCTCATCCTGGATTCAGTCATTATCCATTCTCTGGCGGAATTGTCCTTGGATTTTCAACCAGTTCTCGTTGAGGAGGAGGACTTGCCCTCCATAGTTTGTCGTTCCACGTATGTCCTATCCCTGTCTTTGACTCTTTTGTCTCTGCTTTGATCATGGTAACTTCTTCAATCATTACGTTTCTGGCGAACTCTTTAGAAACTCTCAGAGAGATAATTTCCCACTTTAAGTGCATCTTTTGGGGTAACAATCCATCTGCTCCACCCATGGCAGGATGCGATTTTGGCCGATTAAAGCATATACCCTAAATTGTATAATCATTGGAACCTTTAGGCTGAGTTGCAGTGGAGGTTTTAAAATAGCTGAATCAGTGCCACACTGTGCTGCTGGGCCTGGTTATTTGTGTTTATGACCATCTTATGATGTATAACATTTTGGGTTAGTTAAGTTATGTTAAACGTTTAGTGCGGTTACTTACCTAGTTTAATAATCCGGTGCGGTTGGCGATGGTGGTTTGGGGATTTGACCATCATATCTTCTTACTAATTCTGTGATCCGATTAGCGTGCTAATAGTTATTTCCCAGTAAGTGAACTAAATATTGTCACATAATGCTGTGGGGCATGATGGTCTAGGCATATGATCACCTAATATATCCTTAAATATTTGGGGTCAGTTATCTGTTCCAATGTTTACATAGCTACGAGTGAACCAATCTTTACCTCCTTGTGCAGCAGGGCATGATGGTCTGGACTGGTATAGTTGTTCTTTAAGGTGTGAATTTCCTTGGCTTATTTTCTTGGCATTCTCCGAGCTGCGATGGAATTGTAATGTTTAACAAGTCAGTTATAGGTGGCAAGACTGGTGAATGCAGTGTTTTATATGCAAAGTGCACATTCGTGAATAAACATCCTTCCTAATCGGTAGGTGATTGTAAAAGAAAACATGATCCAGATTTTAAAAAAGTATGTCAATCCAATATAATTTACTCTCCAAAAATAAACAAGACAAAGCCAATTGTTTCAGGAACTAACGTAAGAAGAAGCGTCTCTATCTCAAAACAAGAATATAAACTGATAAAATGTTAAACATGAATGTATTGACAGGATTAACAACATAGAGGAGTCCAACTTGACTTCTCACGCTTTTATCGATACGCACTGCGTTTCTGCGCTAAGGAAATGAGATAGCCCAATTGTTCATAAATCCATCTTTTTTTAGTCTGTTATCGTTTATAGAGTACTCACAAACAAAACAACTCCTTAGAAGTCCTAAGGGAAATCAGAGACTGCGTTGATGAAGAAAATACACAGGGTAATGTAAACACAACCTGCAATCTAATTCTGTCAATCAAACATTATTGATCTGAGTTAGATACAGTGTTGTCAAATTCTGCATACAAGAGGACGTTCACTGTGTTTGGCAGCGCTACTGCAAACTAATGTTCTACACAAGTTGGCCTGATTTTAAAGGGTGGAAATGTGGTCGGTAGATGTCTTGGTATGTACTTATGTCTTGAAGGAAATAAAAGCCCCACAAAGGATATCCGCCTGCATAATCGTCGTGGCTGCAGTTTGTAGTTAACTCTCTTGTGGCTGAAAATTGTGTCAAGTCTTACAATGCTTGTTTGCTTGTGCAGAAGACCCGCCAAAAAAGCTTGCGACGTTTAGGTCCATGCCAGATGAAAGTGAAATATTAGTCATATGTATGGTCGCGTTTCCATCAACAATGACAGTTTTGTAGTTTGATTGTTGCACTTGCTGTAATTTGTAAATGAGTTTGGAAGGTGTTAATTAAGCCGGTTTGCCAGATTCGATTCAGACTGGAGATTTCAAACTATCATCAATGATAGGAAGTTGCAGACTATCTTGAGCTTCATCTAAACACCACTGTTCAACTCGTCCCAAAAAAAAAACTTACAATAAGTCCATACTAACGCAACCGATTTCTGTACCGGAAATTGACACTAACACTTTAAATTGAACTGTAAAAGTATTAGCGGTCGCTAAAAGGGTCTTGGAAGGTCAGTATGTTGGTTGATCAAATATGGAAAAGGTCCTTGGGAACTGCTAAGTGATTTCACTCTATGCCGATGAATCTTTCTATCATGATTGTTGGTGGCAATGCATACAGAAATGTCGTTTCATCTTACAAATCACTAGGTGAATCTCGGTTTAAAGTTCTCTGATGGTATTGGATGACACAAAGCAGGATAGTCGTTGCTTTAAATCTCGCTTCTACTTGCAGTGATGTGTACGTTTCATGATTTTGGATCGAATTTGATTTATCTCTTATAGGTCTATCTAAGAAGGTGATATCGTTTAGTTCCACCTAGACGTTCAACACGTAAATATGGAAGAACGGCCAAAGATCAAACGTCAAACGAACGTTGAGAGATTTACAGGTGGTTGGACATTACACAAAACCAAGACCTTTGCCAAGACTCAACTCTTCTCTAAAGATTGATGTTATTGCAAGAGAAGGAGCACTTTGTCTCACAAAGTCCACAATGTCAAAGGAGAGGACTCCTTTACATTAAGAAAAGGAGAAACTATGTAAATTGACAAAATTGAAGTCACACAAAGATACGGATTATCAGATTGTTCCAAATATGAGAGAAAAGTGACAGAATATCTAAAGGATGGAAACTATGTATTCCCTGTAAGAATTTCAAACCCAAACGCTCATAATACATTGTCAAAGATAGAAGAAGCAACTGAATATTTGGTGAAATAATGTACTTTAAATTTATAATATTTCTCTTACCTGATAATATCCCAAAGATAAGTCACAATTAAAATTGTTTCCATTTTTCCCCCATTGGATCCCTATTAAAATTATATTTTCTGTTTTACTGTGAGTACACACTCTAACACGTGCATGCATGTTTTTTGTGGGGTTATTTATTTTTTTTTGGGGGGGGGGGTGATGTTGATTTTGGCATTAGTGAATCAAGACCCACGGCGGTTTTCATTGTCACTAGTGTCTTGGTACAACTTGTTGTAGTGATATGAATGAATGATTTTGATTTTTGTCTGCAAATCAGAGTCCTTTCTATTGGGTTTGATTTCAGATACTTTATTTCATATAACTCTGCCAAGGACGGTCCCAAGCCCTTCTGAAAAAGGAGGAAGGTTAGGCGTGGGGCTAGCAACCCCACCCCGTTAAAACAACTCTTGCTGCGGAAACGACAACAAGGGAACAAACAACAAACAGCGCTGGGAGCGAAGCAGACCAGGCCACTGACTTTATGACGGTTGGGGAACAAAACCGCAAGAACGTCTCTACCCCGATAGCGGAACTCCTGTCGCCAAAAACATGGATCAGAGTTGGATGTTGGAACGTGTGAACGCTCAACCAGACTGGAAAATTGGCACAAGCAGTTAGCGAGTTGAAACACTACAACCTGACCCTCATGGGTGTAACAGAATCACGATGGATTGGTGCCGGAAAGCAGAAGTTGAGCTCTGAAGAAGTCATCATCTGGTCAGGAAGGAAGGACAATGACCACGGAGAGGGAGTCGCAATCATTACCAGCAAGAACAAGGCCAATACCGTCCTACACTAGAAACCAGTAAATGAGCGCCTGTTGTACGTCAGAGTACGCCAAACTGTCTGTTGTCGTGGCCTATGCCCCAACATACGACGCGGAAGAAGAGGACAAAGACACCTTCTACTACGCTCTTCAAGCCATTTTGGAGGACGTTCCTCGACATGACGTGCTGATGTTGCTTGGCGACTTCAACGCTAGGGTCGGCTTCAACAATAAAGACATATAGAGAGGACCATGGGGCGCCATGGAGTAGGCATGATGACTGACAACGGGGCAAGACTTGTCAACTTCTGTGAAGAGAATGACTTGGTCATAGGAGGGACTGTGTTCGTTGTTCGTGTACAAAGACATCCACAAGCTCACATTGACGTCACCAGACGACAGAACTCAGAACCAGATCGACCACATCATCATCAACGATCGGTGGAAAAACTCTTTGTAGGACGTGTGAGTGATGTGGAACGCAAATATCTTCAGCGACCCTTTTCTTCTGGTGGCCAAGGTGACTTTGAAGCTTAGAATAGTTAGGATAAGGGTCTCCATGAATAAACGCTTTGACGTGGCCAAGCTGAAAAATCCAAAACCGAAGGAAGAGTTCAGGCTGGCCCTAATGAATAGGTTTAGTGCTTTAGAAGATCGACAATTTTAACAGAGCAATGAGGGAAGCAGGAGAAGAAGTTATAGGCTGTAGGAATAGTAAAAGACAGTGGATATCAGAACAGGCATGGACTCGCATAGAAGAGAGAAGACAGATTAAGAAGAGACTTTTGGATTCCAAATCACCAAGACTGAAAGGGAAAATTTCGTAGGAGTATAGAGCAAAAGACAAGGAGGTGAAAATATCAACAAGGAGAGACAGGAGAAAATACACAGAGAGGCTTGCAAAGGAGTCGGAGGCAGCAGCAGAGCAGAAAGACATGAAGACGGTGTATCAGAACACAAAGAAGCTGAATGGCGACTACAGTCAGCGCCACGACCTTCCAGTGAGAGATGAAGTTGGAACCTATATCACAGTAGAGGAGGAGAAGCAGAAAAGATGGAAGCAACACTTTAAGTCTATTTGAATCGCCCAGACCCACCAGTACTCGCTGACATTCCTGAAGCAGAGGAGAACCTCGACATCAACTGCGATGACATCACTATTGAGGAGGTCAAGCAGGCCATTCACAAGCTGAAGAATGCGAAGGCACCTGGCGATGATGGAGTATCTCCCGAGATGCTGCAGGCAGAAGACACAGAGACTCAGCAGCTTCTTTGCAAGATTCTCCAAAAGATATGGGATAGTGCGAAAGCACCAAATGACTGGAAAACCGGAATCATAGTCCAACGTTTCAAGAACGAAGCTCTGGGGAACTGCAACAGCTGGCGAGGAATCAACTTACTATCCCTCTCCAGCAAGATCTTCAGCCGCATCATTCTTCAACACATCACAACAGCTGTGGAAGGCATCCTACACCAGGAACAAATAGGTTTTAGGAATGGCAAATCCTGCATTGACCACATCTTTACGCTGAGGCAGATCCTTAAGCAGTCCCATGAGTGGAATGGATCCCTTTATGTGGTCTTTGTGGATTTTGAGAAGGCATTCAACAGCCTGCACCTAGCCTCTATGTGGAAGATCCTTCGACACTATGGCATCCCCCAGAAACTTGTCAACGTCATCAGGTCCCTGTACGAGAACTTTGAGTGCAGAGTAACCCACAACAACCTACCCACTGAACCATTAAAGGTGGAAACCGGAGTGAAGCAAGGATGCATTCTTTCTGAGCCTCTTCTCACTGGCCATTGACTCGATCATGCGCCGCACCACAGAGGGCAAGATACAGTTGGATGACCTGGACTATGCCGACGACATCGGGTTGCTGGCAAGCAGACACCAGGATATCCAACAGAAGACACAACAGTTGGTACAGACAGCAAGCACCATAGGTCTTCTAGTCAACATAGGGAAGACAAAGAACTTGAGGAAGAACATTAGAGTGGGCAAGCCAATCACCATCAACGACCAGCCCCTGCAAGAAATAGACGATTTCACGTACCTGTGCAGTAATGTCGTCACGGATGGAGATTGCACAAGGGAAGTCACCACAATAATCAGCAAGGCCAATCAGGCATTCGCAATGCTGAAGCCCATCTGGAGGACAAGAAACTTCAGCGTCCATACGAAGATCCTTATCTTCAAGAGCCACGTGTTTAGCGTCCTTTTGTACGGGTCAGAGTGTTGAAAGTTCACTGCTAACATAGAACGCAAGCTCGAAGTCTTTTAGACCTAGTGCTTGTAACGGATCATGAGGATCTTTTGGCCAAACATGATCTTGAACGAGGAACTCCGGCACAGAGCGGGCGCAAGCACCATCGCTAAGATCATTGCAATTCGTCGATAGAGATTGCTCAGCCACGTCTGCAGAATGCCCCTTGACTCACTACCAATGGTGGCAATGAGATGGACCCCACAAGGGAAAAGGAATCGTGGCAGACCCAAGGAGACCTGGAGACGAACCGTGGAGCGAGACCTTAAGACCAAAGGCCTCATCATGCAGACCGCCTCCGCAACAGCTGCCGATAAACCAAAATGTTGCCCCCTTGCTGTTGCCTTAAGCACCAGACGGCACAGAGAGGGTTGATGATGATGATTTCATATAACTGACTCATGGGTTTCCGAAACTTCTCTTTCGATAGATTCACTCTGTCAACTGCTCATTCTCCATGTTTCGCGATTGTTTCCTTGTTTCCTCTTCTTGTTGTGAAACAAACGTGTTTTCTCCTTTTAGTCATTGTCTAATTTTTCGAGCTCTTAATGGTTTGTTTTAAAGCATAGCCATAATCTTCTACCGTCAAACTCCTTCGATACGGCAGAAAATTAAATCCTAAACAGAATGGAACAAAGAATAATATCGATGAAGTTACAGTAGAAACTATCGTATTGTTGCTCCGCGTATACGAATCCACTTCAAGTTAACCCCAAAGACTCTGCCTTGCGCTCGGCCATTAACAGATATCTCTTGTATGGGCCTCCTGCTCTTTGATTGGTTGGTAAAAAACACGTGATCAATGCAATATGTAAGACGTGTTCTAATTTGATAGGCACAAAACTAATATTCTAACATTTTGACATTCTATATAATGATCATTTTACATTAGTCATGGCATACATTCTCAAGCAAACCAAGACAATTTGGAATAATGTGGAAACATCCATAATTATCATAGTTATTATGTCGAGAGCACTGTAAGTTCAGTCGAAGTGAGCAGTCAAAAGGATTACAGACACAGCCATATAGACGAGTACAGCATATGTCAATGTGCAAGATCGTAACACAATGACTTATTAGCTCTGATAATTGGTGAGGGGAATCTGGAGAAGAAAAGTTAAGAAACGTGGAATTTGTTAAAAGCCAAGATCTTCATTACCCCAAACTCCCAACCCTTTCTAGAGCAACCCATGTTTTTAGAAAACTACTAGATATTGCGAAACTTATATTTGCTTGTATCTTTGTATATATGTATGCACATGCCTATGTTTGTTTCCAAAGCAAACATCTAAACAAATTGCGTTCAATCTTTGTGATTTTGTGACGGTATATGTATTTGTGTATTGAATAGTAAGTATATGTATGCAAGCTATCCCAGATCGATTGGTGCTGTATGTGTAATTTTGTGGTTGTAAGGTGGATGAGTGGAGGGCGGGAGGGGGAGGGGGGCTAGTACGTTTTCCGCTCTTGTTGTATGCCTGGTGCAGTTATTTGAATGCATGCATTAATGCAAAATAAGAGACTGTATTTTACATGTGATGGCATAGTTGTAATTCGTTATCTGGGTGTTGGTTGGTCAAGGTGAGTGTTACATGTTCAGTATGTGTTTTAGTAACTATCTTTTCTTTGTATGGCATGCGTGGGGGGTTGGATAGTGTCTTTAAGAACGTGTTTGGGTCTGTCAGAATAATGTGTTTGGGTCTGTCAGAATAGGTGTTAGTCCTCATTACTTTACATACTATTTTACCTTTATTGACACCCCTATTCCCCGCTTCACCCCGTAACGTAATGATTGTTTCACTATGCCAAAATTGCACAGGATAAGGGGATACAGGATAGTAAAGAAGCACGGGAAAAAGAATTGTGAAGACTACACCCACGTTGTTCTTGGCCCGACTCTTGGAGTTAATCTTAGAACTACCTCCAGATAAATAAAACAGCCGTGTACTCTATATAATAACTTCCTTGTATGCAGATATTTTGTGGCGGTAATATAAAGCAGAATTCTGGTTTGTGTAGGCTGAAATCTATATCAACGGATACGTTTAACTGATTATGTGGAAATGAAATAACAACATGGGGGAGTGAAGCCAGATAAATTCATAAACGTAAGCCAGTAACTTCCATTACTCGATAGGATTCATTGCAGAAACATTAAGCCATAAATATGAGACACAAACATTAAAACTGTCGCAAACACAATCCACAATGGCCTTCAATCCAAACCAACTGTAATCATCAGTGCCCTCTTACATCCATGTGTTAACGAAAATACAGCAAGACAAGTCAAACGCTTTTTAATCAGAAGGACGCAATTTTCAATAAGAGCTGAAGAGAGCTAACCTAATATTTGACAAAGAGGGGCTTCAACAAAGATCGACTAGCAGAAACGATGCCAAGATCCGAGTGAAGCAAATTGTGCTTACCTCCAAAATACCAGAGAAGAGAAAACGTTGAAAGAATATGTGCCATCCTAACGTTAAAACTTATTGGCACTCAAGTACGTAGCTTTATGCCATAAACACTGGTCAACCAATGAAACGCGTGAAACACAAAGCAGTTCTATATCTAATCCTTTGAGAGATATTCTAGTCAGGGAAAAGTTACATCCACTCTCAAATCAAACAACGGTTAGGTAAGCATCTCCTTATGGAGTCAAAAGGTGAAACATTTGTCATAACGTGAAAGAAACACATTTTAAAACAGTCACAGATAAAAACATAATTTCCAAAGGTTACATATATAAGCAGGCACGTTTGCAAGCAGTCGCACATGAAATCCAACATATTTTCAAGCGGTTGCACATGACAACAGACACTTTTTCAACCAATCACATATTAAAAGAAACATATTTTCAAGCAATCATATATGAACAGAAATTTTGAAGCAGTTACATATGAAAACAGGCATATTTTCAAGCAGTCACATTTGAAATTAGATATATTTTCAATCAGTCACAGATGAATCAGACATATTTGCAAGCAGTCACAGATAAAGTCAAATATTCAGTGCCAGATCATTACACGCATCACAGAAAATGTAATCTGTCTCATTGGATGCAAGGCATGCATAATTCGGGAATCCCAATAGATCAGAGTTGCAAAACAAATGATACAAATGCAAAAAGCCCAGTAACGTAATATTTCTCTTCCCCAGACTACGCTTTTAGTGATGTAATTTTAACTAATGGAAACTGGAGCACAGAGAGCGGAAATCCTTAGAAACGTATTGGGTTCACCGGCTGCGAACACTCAGATCACTAATGATCTAAACTGGCAATGTCACGTACATACAAAGCAAGACATTTCCTTCAAAATGTTTGCAAATGTACGTTTACATACCATAACTTTCCTTTAAAAACCACGATCTCCGTCTCCATTTTTTGTGTATAGAACATTGACATCAAATATAAAACTATTATTTTACTTCTTAATTAGTCACAACACAATCTTGCAACACGATCGTAAAAAAATTGCTTTGTCCGAAGTAGTTATCAGATTGACAAGATACTATGTCAAATTACTTCTTTATTTTCAGTTTTTAATTTGTTTTTTTTTTCCACTGGAGAGGTGGGCGGCACTAATCATTAACTTTGCTAGCGTTTCCTTAAGACTCATTGTAACAACTTTGTAAATATCTTCACACACACACACACAAACACACACACACACACACACACACACACACACACACACACACACACACACACACAGATATAATTATCAAAATATGGCAAAGACTTCCGACACGTTGTAAAGAACTGCAACTCAGAAAATGTTTACTTTTACTTTGTATTTGTCCCAAAACAACACATGAATGTCATTGTTTCAATTCTTTCAGCGGAGCCCTTTGAATCCAAGCCTATATACATGTTCGAAATTATACATTTTATTAATTTACATGTTAATGAACAAATATATCTTGATATATTCTATTAACACAAAGTAAAAAGAATAAAACTAAAATTGTTTGCTACGTATGGAGAAGTTGCTGTTATGACGTTAATGTTATTGACACGCATGTATATAGAGATACAAACAGTGTTGTCCCTTATATAATCATTTATAAGTCGATATGCAGTTGATTAATCAGTAGAAGAAATAACATGCACAATGTTCTGCCAGTGCATTTTGCGATGCAGATCATGGTCTATGATTGGTGCAGTTGGACTTGTCTTCCAAGCGAGTACAGACGGTATGCAAAAATATTAGAATAGACTTATGTTTAACTAATGATGCAATCCGAGAAATAAACTCGTGCTAAATTTAACAATACGTCGTTGTGGAATAAAAACGAAAAAAAAAACACAAATGGGACTATCGGTTTCTTCTGATTCTACTCTTTCTGAAGGTACTAACTACATTTAGTCTGCAGTTTCCCTTGATGCGCATATTCGCATAACTTTGGTACATGTAAAACTGCACAATACATGTATACAGTCAAGATCTAATATCAACTAGACGTGTCCAAATGATCAGTTACATTTAAAAGACAAAACTTTGATCTTATAAATACGAACAAGGGTTAAATATTGTGTTATGGTGCAATACAGATACGACTTTTACGTTTAGTTTTCCCTTTGATTTTAGACTTTTTGCGTCTGACTCCATGAGAACTATTTAACCTGCAGCGCCTTTTCTCATCCTGAATTGATTTAAAGAATATGTAAGTGTTGAGTTCTCTGTTTATTATTTTGTCAAATTTGTAGAAAAGTATCCTGTCATCTTCGTACACTATTCCTTTTTTGACAACTTTTTCCAGATCCTCTTGGTTATAGAAGGTGACGATCCATCGACTTTTTGCTTCCGGTTTACTGAATCTCACAGAAAGCGGGTCGTACTGCAACTCTTTAACCTTTACTTTGGCCTCGTTTTCGATCCAACTCTTAACCTCGCTGTGGTTGGTGTTCTCGTTGTCACGGAGACCAAAAATTGCAGACAGTGGCCTCGGTTTGGGTTTGTCTTTCCGCATGTGTGATGACGGTTTGATCGTTGACTCTTCAGGGAAATCAGTTTTGGAAGCATTGGAGAGGTAGATAACACCTACTTCCTTCCACTTTTTCTCGTCTTTCTTCCCCTCCTGTTGCAAGAGACAAGCTCTAAAAAAAAAAAGATTAAATAAACAATTGTTCAGCAATCTTCCGGAAAGTATTTCTTCATAGGATTGCTTTCATAAATATGTTAAATTAAACGATATTTTGTAAAATCCTCATTCTCTATAAATATGATAGACTTGCGCTATTTACATTGCTCTCGTTTGATGTTTCTTGCCCAGAACGGTTCTTTTCACACACATGCGCGCGCGTGCACGCATGCTCTTAAAAGCTTAAAAACGCATTCAGTTAGTTTTTTTTGTAAATGCAACATGTGTACGAGTATACAAACTGATAGCAACATTGTGAAGATTATATCAAATGAATTGCACGGATTTGTCAAGACTATTATAGGATTTTGATGGGCGATCACGATTGAATTCGTTTATTTAAAATTTATAGTAAAAAATTTATTTCCTTTTTTTGTCGTATAGATCTTCACATTCCCAGCCCCCCAATATACCTCACCCCACAGTAAACCTCCGCCAAAAATAAAAATATAAAAATACTACAGATAGTATTTGCATCTTTTCAACAAACATTAGTAGGAATACTTCTCCTTTGGAATTTGTCAACATATCCTTAGACCCAACAGCGTCATTTTATTGTTTATATGTGAAACTTATAGCTATTATCCGAATGCATGTATTTATCACGATCTACGTGTTTCTGTTTTTGTTGCTGTTAAGCCCATTTGGAAGGGCCGTAACGCACTTATTGCGTTAACAAGGTTAGTATACCCAGTATTGATATTAGGAATTTTCTGTATGTAACGCGTATCACTCATGATATCAAAATGACTTACTGTATGTAACGCATAATGACCAAAGTATCATAATGTTTTTCAATGTTAATAGCTGCACTACCTCACAGTAAAGTCAATAAGAATAAGATTCTTAAGTTCCTTGATAAAGATAATCTTATTTTTGTGCCCATAATAAATGAAATTTAGAAAAAAAAACTAGCAAAAGATATAGATTATTCGACTCGTTTAATAAATTTCATTTAGAATCAGAACTCCTGTAAGATTCTTTATACGTACTATCGTTACAATACAAAACATTCTGTAGCTGCACTGTTTTTTTTTTTATATGCAGATGCTGTAAAGAAACAAAATACATGCTTATCGCAAGATTTCCTTACCTTAGTAAAAGGAATCTTTGATCAAAGACAAGACGTTATCATATTCAACATTCCTTAATATGAAATCTTCTTGTTTGTCTCCTCAGGTATTCGACCTAACATGGCGGTATTGTAGCACGTGTCTCTTTAAAGTCTACCTGCGACATAATTACCCGTTTCAACATATATTCAATTTATTTTCTTGATGTACTGCTTGATTTACCTTCCAAGGTCTCTGGGTAGGCAAATTAAAAGCAGCTTTTATGTATTTATTTAGTAAAACCTTGAAGACTAAACCTTTTTAGTTCTAGAACATTACAATTTAGTATGACTATGAGATTAAAGTTAAAGTATTTACATGATATCATTGAAGTAGAGTTAGAATAAACGTTGCTTCGAATAAAAAGAATGATCGTCGATGGGCATAAGTTTCTTTTAAAAAGCGAATAATGAACAATTGCGCAGTGTGCCAGTGCAAGTTTCGATGGAAACAGATGAGCGCGGCAAAATGCAGAAGAAAAGGTATTGTCACATAAAATCTTCCATTGAGCAAATTATTATAATTCATTCTTTAAACGCTGTATGAAAAAACTCTTCATTTTAACTGTCGAGGTCATCCTTTCAATAATGACTGTATTGGTACAATATAAACATTACCTTCATGCAATTATTATTTTAAATAGTGATATTATGGTTCGAGCAATGGTTAAATAAATAGTAATAATAGTTGTATGATACTAATTGGCGTTAGCTGGTTATAGAAGAGTTATATTATATATATTCTCTCTCTCTCTCTCTCTCTCTCTCTCTCTCTCTCTCTCTCTCTCTCTCTCTCTCTCTATATATATATATATATATATATATATATATATATATATATATATATATATGATGATGTTTGTCCATCGATGTCGTTGAGGACCATTCAATGTCATCGATTCATTGAGGGTGGGTCCGGAGATGGCTGATCAGTCCGATCCGGGCCCGGAATAGTCTGTTGCAGTGGGGACATGGATGTGCAGGTTGTTGACTGTGAATTGCAGAACTGCTGTTCCTGGATTTGCGCAGATCACGTTTTTCAGCTGCGTCCACCAGTCTTTTGTGCTCAAAAGCTGCCGCACCGGCATTAACTTGACTGCGCCAAGCAGATCGATCAGCAGCGACACTCTCCCAGCTGTTAGGATCAATGCATAGGTTATTTAGCGAGGCCTTGAGGGTGTCCTTGTACCTCTTTTTTTGACCGCCATGAGATCTCTTGCCCTGCTGCAGTTCTCCATAGAAGAGTTTCTTGGGTAGGCGTTCTGTCGGCATGCGGACGACATGGCCAGCCCATTGGAGTTGTGCCTTGCGCAGCATGGTGTGGAAGCTTGTCATGCCAGTCTGCGTCCGGCACCCTGTTCTGCCATCTAATTTTCAATAGTTTTCTCAGGGAGCTCATGTGGAAGTGGTTCAGTTTCTTAACATGGCGGCTATACACAGTCCAGGTTTCGCAAGCATAGAGGAGGCTGGGGAGAACAACCGCTGCGTAGACTTTTAGTTAGGTGGCAAGCCTGATTCCTCTCCTGTCCCAGACATTAGAGCGGAGTCTGCCAAAAGCTATACTGGCTTTGGCAATCCTTGTGTTGACCTCGTCATCAATGTGAACTGCTTGTGAGAGAGTGCTGCCGAGGTATGTGAACCTGTCTACATTTCTGAGCTTTTGGCCATTGACAGTGATAGATGGTTCCAGGTAATCTTCTCCAGGGGCTGGCTGATGCAGAACCTCGGTCTTGCTGATAGAGATGGTGAGTCCGAAGTTAGTGCACGCTGTGGAAAACAGGTCCATGTTCTGTTGCATGACTGCCTCCGTGTTGGAATTGAGGGCGCAGTCATCTGCAAACAGGAGGTCGCGAATGTTCGCAATTTGGACTTTGGATTTGGTTTGAAGCCGCCTCAGGTTGAATAACTTACAATCCATACGGTAACAGAGACCTACTCCCACATCACTGTCCTTGAAAGCATCCATCAACATTGCGGAGAACATGAGGCTGAAGAGAGTGGGGGCTAAAACGCATCCTTGTTTCACATCATTCGTGACTGCAAAGGGTTCAGAGTAGTTGCCCTGGTCCTGAACTCTGGCAAGCATGCCGTCATGAAAATGCCTCACCATTTCAATGAAGACCTCTGGACATCCAAATTTGGCCATAATTTTCCAAAAGCCTTCCCTGCTGACAGTGTCGAATGCCTTAGTCAGGTCTACGAAGGTGGTGTATAGTTTGACATTTTGCTCAAGACACTTTTCTTGCAACTGCCTGGCAGCAAAGATCATGTCGATGGTGTCTCTCTCCTTTCTAAAGCCACACTGACTTTCTGGTAGTAGGCCATGATCAAGGTGCTCTGTGAGTCTGTTCAGCAGTAGCCTGGCGAGGATCTTACCTGCGATGCAGAGTAGAGCAATTCCTCTATGGTTGTCGCAGGATTGGCGATTGCCTTTGCGTTTGTAAATATGGATGATGTATGCATCTTTGAATTCCTGTGGTATGCGTTTCTGCTTCCACATCCCACAGAACATCTCTGTTAGTCTTTCCACTAGCTTAGGCCCACCAGACTTGTAGATCTCAGCTGGGATGGAGTCTGCTCCTGGAGCTTTTCCACTAGACAGGAGCTCAATGGCTTTATGAGTTTCCAGCACTGTTGGAGAGTCAGCCAGTCTCTCGTTGATCTCCACCTGTGGTAGACGGTTGATAGCTTCATCATTGATGGAAGAGGGTCTGTTGAGGACACCGTCAAAGTGTTCCGCCCAGCGTTCCAGTATCGTCATCATATATATATATATATATATATATATATATATATATATATATATATATATATATATATATATATATATATATATATATATATATATATATATATATATATATATATATATATATATATATATATATATATATATATATATATATATATATATATATATATCTGTGTGTGTGTGTGTAAAATACGTATTTTAGCTCATGGTCTAATGACTAAACATGTTCGTTGTCAAATATTCCGAGAGAAAAATATGATTGTAAAAACTGAAATATTTAAATATTTATGTAAGTGAAAACTAATATCATTTTAATTTAGAAATTGAAAATGAAAAAGAAGCTAGGAGAAAAACATTCAAACTAACTATAGAAAAGAAGTTTTTATATATCTTCAAAATTGTTAAACTTAGAAAACATTATTTTTAGTTTGCTATGAATGAAACGCGTCTATGCCATCTATATAAATTATCAGTATTTATCTATACATATATATGTATGTATACATGTACTCTATATAAATTATCAGTATTTATCTATGCATATATATGTATGTATACATGCACTCTTCATAATACGAATCTCATCTAATGAATACATTTACTTGGTGTCGATTGCATGTGCTTCTATTTGTTTCCAAAGTTTGCATCTGTTCACAAAAGCAACGTTTATAGTTGGCGGCCAGTATTAATGGTGGAGGAAGAACCCCCCAAAACCCCGGAAGGAACCAGCGACCCATAAGAAGCTAATTGCAAGTTTTCTCACATACCCACATTGGCTGAATCCGAGAGTCGAACCCACGCAGACAGAGGTGAGATGGCAGTGATCCGTAACGGACAGCGCTTTGGACCACTCAGCCACTAGGGGCCCTATGTATGTATGTATGTATGTATGTATGTATGTATGTATGTATGTATGTATGTATGTATGTATGTATGTATGTATGTATGTATGTATGTATGTACGTACGTTATGTGTGTGTGTGCGTGCGTGCGTGCGTGTGTGTGTGTGTGCGTGCGTGTGTGTGTATGTTTGTACGTACGTACGTAAGTAGGCAGGCATGTGGGCAAATAGGTAGTTAGGCTGGTAAATTGATAGGGGACAGGCAGGTATGCAGGTGGGCTGATAGGTTCCTAGACGAATAGCATGGAAGGCAGGCATGCAGGTAGTATATGTAGACCGGCATGCATGTAGGAACGTATGTATGTAGGCACGTAGTTAGGTATGTGGGCCGACCTGCAAATAACCTGGGGCAAAGGTGCGGCAGGTGGGCAGTTAGGCAGGCAGGCAGGTTGTTCTAGGGTTTAACGTCATTTTCAACACAAGAAAGACTATACATGGCGGCTAGTATAAATTGTGGAGGAAGAACGCGGGAAAATCTTAGAAAGAACCGCCGACTCAAGAGAAGCTACTGGCAAGCTTTCTCACATACCCAAATTGGCCGAACACGAGACTCAAACCCACGCAGAGGTGAGATGGCAATGATCCGTAACGGCGAGCGCTTGAGACCACTCGGGGACCCGGCAGGCAGGTAAATGTGTATGTAGGCGAGCAGGTTTATACATGTAGGTATGCAGGTAAGTATTATCCGATAAATTGTTTTGGCATGGTCTTATGTTAAGTCCACTGTATTTACAAAATTCATTTTCAATTAAACGCTTGATAATTAGATGATTTACTTCGGTATTATTATATTATATTATATTATATTATATTATATTATATAATATTATATTATATTATATTATATTATATTATATTATATTATATTATATTATATTATATTATATTATATTATATTATATTATATTATATTATATTATATTAGGCTATACATTTTGAAAAGTTAGAAAGATAATGGATCCGAATACTAAAACAATGAAAAGCAAAAGATTATCAAAAAAGTACACTTTTCCAAACACTATTTGATTTATCATCGTTTTGTTGTTTAAGGTATGCACGGACGTGCATATACATCTGACTAGAACTCCTCTCACCCATCATGCATCCCTTCAGTTAATTGCGTCTCTCTCTCTCTCTCTCTCTCTCTCTCTCTCTCTCTCTCTCTCTCTCTCTCTCTCCCTCTCTCGTCAGTTTTTCGATTGTTTGTATGTTGAAGGCTTCATTACACTTCCGAGGTGTCAGAGACAACTACAATTGAAATTCCCGTCAAGTCTGCATATTCTTCAATCTGATTAAAATCTGATCTCCACATGAAGGACTTACACGTATGATTCTGAGACCTGGTTTCCACGTGGCGGACCTACATGTAGGATTGTGAGATCTGATCAACACGTGTAGTACCTAAGTGTCGGATTTTGAAATCTAATCTCCACGAGTAGGATCTACGTGTAGGAGTGTTCGATCTGATATTAATCAAGTCCAACTCGTGGAGATCTCATTTAAATCAAATTTGCATTGTCTTGTACCCGTGAGCAGTGCCAGTATGAAAAATGTCTGACGTCACATCTTTCGTGGCAACAGCCATAATATTAATATCTCGTCAGAATGAACGATTGCAAGCACGTTGCGGACTTTGATATGAATTCCAGCTGAGAATCCAAACTCATGCACACACAGTGTGTTTGGAAATTTAATCCAAGATAACCATGATTGTGTGTGTGTGTGTGTGTGTGTGTGTGTGTGAGAGAGAGAGAGAGAGAGAGAGAGAGAGAGAGAGAGTATGTTTGATTAAGATTCTTAACGTACCTTTAACAATTTTTCAGTCATATTGCTACGATGTCTGCAGTGAGGCAGTTTATAGTGATGTCTGGTACTGGGGCATCATGTAGCATGATGTCCCACCCAGTCACATTATCCTGACACCAGGCCGACCAGTCCTAACACTAAACTTGAAATGCTGAGCGCCAAGCGAGGCAGCTGTAGGTATAATTTTTGCAATTCTTTGGTATGACTCGGCCGGGGATCGAACCCACGACCTCTCACTTCCGCGGCGGACGCTTTAACCACTAGACCATCGGAGCGGTTGAGAGAGAGAGAGAGAGAGAGAGAGAGAGAGAGAGAGAGAGAGAGAGAGAGAGAGAGAGAGAGAGAGAGAGAGAGAGAGACCATTCACCATGTCCCCATTTATAACTCTTTTGTTCAGTCGTCGTTTATTTCAAATACTGTTAAATTATATCAGACACGATCCTAGATGTGTTGATTCCCATTTCCCTCGACTGCAAGTATATACGTGTTAGCAGTCCGTTCTTCTTTGTCTGTCTAGCCAAGCAGATGACGCATTGTTGACTTGAATTGATTCATTGCATTCGAACCAGACGCTGCGTCAAATGATGGATATGGATACACATACACGATTCATTACAACAAGAAAGTTTCGAGTATGCATCAGCGATAAAGCTTTCCTGGTATTCAGCGTGATACACTTGTACCAGACAAGAGTATGAAACGCCATTAAGGAACATTACTGATCATATTAACGAAATTGTAACATAATGTTCATATCTTCCGACAACACCCAGTACATATATAATGTAGTGCTAAGAAGATAATGACTATGAAAGTCATGAGAACAAAAAAATACAGATACAGAAATGTATAATGTATTAAAGCGTAACATCTGTCTTGCCTGCAGTGTTTATCACAAAAACAGACAAAGTGATCCGTCTCTCCGTCAAATTTTCTGTTACTTAGTACGAAAAGGTTTTTCATTACAAGAATACGCGATGATTCTAGATGTTTCTTTTTTTTATCATACTATGATACTGTAATGTCATGAAAGCGTTTTTAAGAATTGTTCATTTTAAGATTTTTAGAACCTTTCAATTCCTGATAACTGCTCATATTCTATTTTCTCTTCGCTTTCATTTAATAGTGTTCGATCTTTTTCTCTACAAGTTGCGACAACCCCAAATTCGTCCCTCCGTAGAGTGACAGCAGTGATGTGCGATCCAGGATTAATTGATCTCTTCATATAAATTTGTTTGGAATAAAAAAAAAATCATGATTAAAACCTGTTCGTGAATAGGATAGAGACATGGAGGTGAATATAAGAGCTATTCATCTTGTACATCAAGTACATTCGCTTTAGTTTGCACACATGCATATATAGACAAGCCCAGTGTCTCCAACCAATTAGATTTGACACTGACACGCACTGTGTGTGTGATTGGGTTCATGTGTTTTCAATCTATAAATTTGCTTTGAAACGTTCATCTTAAAGTGAACATATTTTAATTTGAAAGTGTTATCTTCTTCAAGATATAATCAATGTTCCATGTTAACTGTATGATTTACTCAGCACTATCTAGTCATAGTTGTGAGAATCATAAATTACATACATACATACATACATGCATGCATGCATGCATACATACATACATACATACATACATACATACATACATACATACATACATACATACATACATACATACATACATACATACATACATACAGCTTCAATAAAATATTTTAAAATTGGTTCAAGATGACAAGGAAACACTTTTGCGAATTTTCACATTATCATCGACCCCGTTCCAACCCTTTCCAACTCCTGTATGTATTTCTCGACTTGTTTTGACGGGACCTTGCTAATGTTATGGTTGACTGCCCATCTTGTTATAATGAGCAAAGATGTTTCTGGTATTGAATACTCACCTGCAGGTTGTTTCATTGTCAGTAGGGCGTATTACGTGCATTTGGCTGAAAGTGAGGGAGCTTAGAGGAATTTCCATGTTCCGGTGCAACTCCGTCGATTTCGATAGTCCACAGATGTGCTTTTTCTCAGTCTGTTCAGCTACTGTTCTTTTATTGGAAAATACTTTATCCCTATTTTTCTCATGATATTGTTTATCGAAATATCCATATCCAAGATTAATCAATCGCTCGTATTCTTCTAATCTCTTTTGTTTGTTTCTCGTTATTTCTTTTACATCAGCGGTGAGTGCCCTACGTGTTGTAATTGTAGTGTCAGAACTGTGATATCCTTTGTGTGACGGAGGTTCAGATTTAGCATCAGTCTCCTCGTCTTCTTGATAAGACTGACTCCCACACTCATGACATAATTGTGAGTTACAGGTCCCAGTTACCCGTTTCTTGGCTCCATCAAAGACGCTGCTACTGCCATGGACGGTGCAAATATGTTGGCGTTCAAACTGAGTCTGTGATGGTTTGGTCACATATATACTTGGCACCTGATCGTCGCAAAGCTCAAAGAATTCGTTGAGGTTTATACTGGAGACGGGAAAGGGCATAGTATTGTGTCGTATGCTGTGGGTTGGCATCGAGGAGTAAGACAGCGATGTAGAACCGCACATTGTTCCGAGCTCTGCTTTGAGCAGTATCATCGCTTGGCTCGAAGTCGGCATCTTATAATTGTCTCGCCAGTCTTTCCTATATTTGACCGTCTGTTACATAATTTTCCCTTTTTTTCCCTTGAAGTATTACATTTCATAAATGAAAGGAAGTGCACTAGTATCGAGAGACAAACGCAGATTGTGATAGTGACATGACCCACCGTTACTATGTGACGTAGTTTAAATGTTCCACGATTTTTGACGTCATAAACACATACACACAAGAGGACGCTCTCTTGACTTTGGAAGAAAACAAGCAAATATTGTTGCCCACCCCAACCCCTGCCCAAATCTTCATTGTTTTGAGCGTACAATTCCTTAAATATTTATCTAGCAGCTTTGAACAGAGTTAACATAATGTTATCATTACATTTTTAAACGTTCGTTACTTGTTGTGTTTGAATGGTCAATTACTATTTGAATGACGCGGTTGAATCGTTACAAGTTGTGGTGGCAACAATGAAGTTTGACGAATAGTTTTTTATAGCAATTATTTTCACTAGCATAAAACTGCTTTTAGTCAGGATAACTGAATTATGGTGAATACTGCACACACACTCATCTGCTACCGATAACGGTGTATAGAGGAATTCATAAGTATTTATCATACGTAATGAGGGTGAGCGGGGCTTAAAGCAAGTGAGGGTGAGCACATAGGGAAAGAGTACATCATTCTTCCGATTGGTCATCTTCGCTAGTCAAGGCTCCGATATTTGTGTGCTTCAGGTATGTGAATTTCATTGGATGCGGCGGCAAGCTACCGCATTCAATCAAATTTAAGTTGTTCAAATTTGAACTCTGTTCCTACGTGATTGAGCCAAGGGGAGCACACCGCGTCCATTCTCCCTATTAATAGTGCGTATGGTACCTAATACATCTGAATGTAATTCATTAATCAGTTTATGATGTTGCCCATAAAGATTTCGAACAAGTAAAGAATTTTAATTTCATGTATTTCGTGTCATTTTAGTGTCGATTTTTCCTGTGTTCTTGTGGACTTCCACGGTTGGGTTTTGCTTTATCTTTGTTATAAATACTTGCTTTCGTCATGTAATATTCTAAAAGAAGAAATATATTATTATATTAAAAACTTTTTTAACCAACAAATACTCAATAAAAAAATAATATATGTTGTTCATATATTTCTATACGACTTGCATTTCAAATATGATAACATTTTCTATTTTGCTATTCGCAATTTTTGTGCAACTATTAATACATGTAGGTACTAAAAGCCAGCAATGTGGACGAAATATGATTCGGAAAATATGAATTTCATTATTCAGTGGTGTTTCAATATTTGTATTCAATTTATGTTCTGATTTTACGATGTAGTTATTTGTTTCCTTGGTGAATCACATTAAAGGAAGAGATAATAACATACATACATGCATGCACATGCATGCATGCATATATACATACATACATACATACATTTTCTCGTGGCTCAGTGGTTCCATTCGCTGGGGCGTTCCTGGGTTTTTCATCCACCATAAAAACTGGCCGCCATGTATAGCCTATATCGTTTGCTAAAAAATGGCGTTAAACCCTACAACAACAATAAAGACATACATACATACATACATACATACATACATACATACATACATACATACATACATACATACATACATACATACATACATACATACATACATACATACATACTTACAGACAGACAGACAGACAGACAGACAGACAGACTCAATTATTTCATACGGTTAATTATGAAATATAGTAATTAATGGACAAGGAAAAACAATGTTGAATGTGCGTAAGTAACATTTAATTTAAAAGAAACTGAAAGGTGCAAGATCCCGTGCAGTTTTCATATTTCTACACTCGATGGCAAAAATAGCGGCAGAAAATCCAATACCTTGGCAAGCAACGGTGAGAGTTCACTGGCTGGTGTCCTTGTTTTCTGTTTACATTCACGCTATGTTTTGGACAGTCTAGCCACCAGATGTTGGCAGGATTCGAGTTGATTGTTGAACTCTGGTCGATTTGTGTACCTTGTTCATAAATTGACTGCTTTGTGTTTAAAGGCAAATCACCACTTTAAAGACTATTGAATGTTGAGGCAACGGGTGTCATGTACCTTTCGCAGAGACACAATACGTCAGCCGACTCTGACTGTTGTGGCAGGATTCGAAGCTGCAACCCATTTAGAATTTTAAAAAAGTATCGTTATCGGGACAGATTTAATGGTCGACGCTATATATTTTTGGTGATACACAAATTCATCAATGGCTTACAAGCAAAATCATAACAAATATGATCGAATAATAGCCCAAGTTAGTTTTCCGTCGGATATGACTATAGCAAAAATGAAACAAGTGACTCGACTTTTTTCAAGTGACTGCTACACGACATATGTATACTTAATAGATTCCTCAAAAGACTCAAACAATTACAAACGTCGTATATCAAAATATCGTCAGTAGGTTATATTGCCGCAGTTGTAGTTTGAAACCCAGGTAGCTGTTAATTTATTTTGAATTTATTTTGATCTTTTGTACATGCGATAATATTTTATGTATGTCAGTCTATACTGCCATTTAGAGTTTTGCAGCAAACCGACAAACACATCTACCGAACAACTTACTCTATCCGTATTACATGAACACATAATGTACATCTATGTCCCATTCAAATTCGTCAAGTCGAATCTTCGTGGAGAGAGTGAACGGAAAAGGAAGGTCGATCAAGACTACGTGTGGTACATGCACATCTAGAAAAGTATTCAAGTAAACGTGGGTAACGTTGACAAAACAGAGAAAGATAAAAGAGAACAAAACGAACTTGAACAGAACAAGTTGAATGAGTTTTCCCCTGAACTTGCATACATAATGTCATTTTGACATCACCCTATCGGCCATAGTTTCACATATGCACTCTTCATTTTACTGATGTAAGTGATAACGATTATTTTTTCAGGTCTAGCCTGGTAGTCGGAGAAAGGACTGAATTATCATCAGGAATAGTTGGAACAACCACACAGGCATCTAGTATCCCAAAAGACATGACTTGTCTTCAAGAGAGAAAAACATTATTCTTCAATAATGTTTAACCTATCTGGAGCCATATTTTAAACATCATTCATTGATGAATATTGCTGGCTTTTATTTTGCAGTTTTGTTTAAAAGACATTTTTTAAATTTTACTTTAATTTGATTTTAAATTTAAAGTTTGATTTAAAATTAAACAAAACATTACCAAGTTTTTTTTCTTCTTTTGAAAACATATTATCAGAATTTAATTAACTTCTAATTACACTGAAAAAGTTTTAAAATTAAGAAATATGTAAAAAAAAAAAATATATATAGTGTTGGGGTCTCAAAAGCATCCTATCCAAAAATGCACCATGCTGAACACCAGCGCTATTCACTTCCTGACATTATCACACTCCTAGTTTCCAATGAAAATCAATACGATTTCTTGAGTTCAAATAAGTATCTCATGCAAATCTAACTGTTTGACTAAAAAGTTGTCATACAAACGTTAGACGGATTATACTTGGGTCACAATTATAACTTCCAGATCAACAAATGTAGTCCTAATCAAGTTTTATAACATTTGTTTTGTTCCATCTATTATTCTGGTACCGATATTTGGCTTACTTTTAGGCATTATCATTTATGCTTCTTTTTATATAAAAAAAACAAGATTAACTCTTTAGTCTTTAGATTTTGAGTGTTGACGTGTATTTTGCCAATAGTGCACAGTGAGTTATCTGGTATTGGTGAGTGCCCAAAAATAAAGTATATGATTTATGGCACGTTACTTTGATTACTGCCCATCATCGTTAAAGAATGCTGGTTAACCTGTGACAAGAACTGCACCTTGTGTACTAACAGCCAAATATAGAAACTATTTAGGGACGATAATTGTAACATAACTTCATTCGTGCTTACTGGCCCTGAACTATTGTTAAAATCAAACATTGCTCGTCCATTCCATTCATGTCGAGAAGTAAAACTTGGAAGTAGTTTAAGAATACACATCCGTTTAATGTGTTTGGTGACCGGTCTTTGGCGGAGTTCATCACCTATTTTGGAGTGTGGTTTTAAAAATCGCCTACCTAACCTGCGTTCTGGGGAAAATAGCATATGACTGCCGTGTATGTTAAATCTTTTAGTATCGTATTACTACTTTGTACGACAGTCAAGAGGTCGCGTGCGACCTCGCCCGGGTCTATGTAGAATATTGCCAACGGTAAAAGGTACAGGATCCGAGGATATGGTAAGCTGAGACACGTACTGGACACAACGAAATAAAAATACTACTAACTTGATTACTCTTATTATCATTGCTTCCGCTCTTTTAAAGCAGTTTTTCTAGTGTGATATATTAATGTCACTTGAGAGGTTAAAAATATGATAATCGTTAGAAACAAATATGAAAGAATATGATAGAAAACGGTTATATTGCTATGTTAGATGTGGTGCGTTGCAGAGTCTGGATTTTCCAAAATTATGCTAAGTTTAATACTCAGTCGAGTTCTATCTCGTTTCATTCCATGTGCTTAACGAATGGCAGTAATAATTAATAATAGACAACCAGTCAACATATTCTTTTGTTTTTCTTCTTCTTTCTTTGTACAACTGCGTAGCTGGGGCCCCGATTGGCCGAGTTGTCTAAAGCGCTCACCGTTACGGATCATTGCCCTCTCACCTGTCTGCGTGGGTTCGAGTCTCGGACTCATCCAATGTGGGTGGGTGAGAAAGCTTACCTGTAGCTTTTTCGTGGGTCGGTGTTTCTTTCCGGGGTGTTCCTCCACCATTAATACTGGCCGCCATGTATAGCATATCTTGTGCTGAAAATGGCGTTAACCTATATAACAACTGCGTAGCTGATGGTTAGTGGTGAACAAGTATGAGAATCTCTGAGCTGCTAAATTTCTGTTTTATTTTATGCTTGATTGTGTTCCTCGTTTCTTTCTTTCATTATTTATCCGCCGGTATAAAAAAAAACTACTATTCTCTTGTTTTTATAATATTTCAGTAGCCTATTTTGGTTCGGTATACCAGGTCACCATAATTTGTAATATCAAAATTCTTTATATTGTACCATGGTCTCTGAACACAAGAAATAAGCTTAGAGTAAATAAACTTAGCATGGACCTAACCGTTAGAAACCACACATGTACTTTGATGATTGATATTCATGGACCTAATAGAGAGTCCAGATAATATGAAGAAATATTTCTGTGAAGAACTATCGTGGGGAAGATTAAATATGTTTGATTTATTTGGGTTTGTGAATGCGTCACGAATTAAATTGATTAGAAGAATATTTTTGTCGATATAATCTAAATGAAAACATTTGTTACAACTCTCTCCTTAGTATATTGATCCGTTTTGGTTACATTTGTTTACATCATGTTTGTGGCGAATTTGGCTATAAGTCTTGAACCATATTTACAGCAAAATTGACTACGTGTCTTTGAGCATATTTATAGCGAACTTGTTTGTCTTCGTGTCTTTTGGGGCATATTTATAGATAACTTGGCTAGATGTCTTTCAAACATATTTATAGCAATCTTGGCTGCATGATTTTAAGCATATTCATAGCAAACTTGGCTAAATATGTCTCTGATTCACATTTATAGCGAACTTGGATAGATGTTTTGAATCATGTTTGTAGCGAGCTTTGCTACATGTCTTTGAAGCATATATTTTTTAGCGAACTTTACATGTCTTGTGATGCATATTTTTAAAATTCTTGGCTACATTTTTTTAAAAGCATATTTATAGCGAATTTGGCTGTATGTTTTGATTAAAAATGGTCAAAGCTGAACATTGTTTAGAAACGCACATATGGTTGAATCCCTTTATTGCAACAGGCGAGAAAGTGTGTATTAAGAAATATGGTTTCAGAAGGGTATTATATTCGGGAATGATTTGATAAATGAAGAATGTTCCCAAGTAGGTTCTGATAGTTAAAAAAAGATGTTCTGTTGGCATTACTTTCATAGGGTTTCAATGTATACATGAAGCGGTAAAATCATAAAATTTATTTAGCATGAATCACGATTCAAATCTGCCACAGTTTTGTATATAAATATTGCTGTATTTACCATTATAAAAAATAAAAAGGATTTAGAAGTAAATATGAAAAACTGAATAGAAGCAATGAGGTACCAACTTCTGGAAGAAAAAAGCGTTGGCAGATTAAAAGATGACTGGCAGAATATTTTGGTTACTATAGAAACGTAATTTTTCTTAAAAAAATCTTTGATGGTTGCAGCTGAAAAATATATGACTGAATTTTGACAATCAATGCACGCCTCAAGAGAATCGAAATTATTCCACACTAACTCGGCTCTTTTTGTATGTTCTATGTATAGAAAATATCTCATATCTTTGGGGATTGTCACATAATTAAGATTTTTTTTATATAAATGCTATTATGCACTGGATACAAAAATAAATGTATTCATACAAATTACTTAGAATTCACAAGCACAAGTACTGTCTTTGGAATTAAAGACAAAGCCTAGGTTGATATTATAATTAATCTGATAATTCTCTGTGCAAAACAATTTTAAAAATAAATAAATGTTGGTTTAATAGAGACAAATATTACTTAGTTCGAAAAGACTGTTGCGTTTAACGTCCATGTACAATATATATCGCTAATAGAAACTGTACTTGAGCCATAATCTATGTTATTGGAAACGTGTGCATTGTAGGTACGCATACATATGTCTGTGTAAATAGGGATGAAGTAATGTTTAACTGTTAATGGTGCCATAGATGATACGTAAGCACTATTTATTTCCCTATTTTACATTTCATACTTCTTTTCTTAACTTCTTCCCTTTCATATTAAGGTGGCAAAAATAATTGTCTATAAATATAGTCATTTGTTGTCTTACGGTTGAAATAATGTATTACACGTATGAATCATGTCTTTATGTCAATAAAAACCTTAGAAATATTCTTCCAGTCACAAAGACGATGATCTCGCTGTATTTCTCATGTTTTCTAAAGGCAATTAATTTTCCTGTCATATGTTTTTATTTCCCTATCTTTCCTTTATTCCACACAAATTTGTTAGTGCATGTCTTTTCTTCCAACTTTGATGAAAACTCAGTTCTCACAGCAAACGCGAGATCATCTTTCTGCCAACAAGACAAGAACCCCACACATATACAGGACCATGTCTAATGACGCATCAGCTATGATCGCTGTTGATTTATCTTTAACTGTATTCACATACCCACATTACAGACAAGTCAAACGACTAATTAAATAACACAGTTATTATCTAATTGAATTATCAATCTTTATTTATCATTAATTGCAGTTTTAGTTTAGATTTGTGAATCCTAACTGAACTGTCTTGCGGGTTGGTTTTTAGTCTGTCACACTCATTTGAACTTTTGTTCTCGGGCATGTTTTTTTCGGGTATAATAATAGTCTACCATCGTCTTTAGTCCATATTCACTATTCTTACACCAAAGCCTCGGTTTCCATCAACGAGATGACTGACGGTGTCCTTGATCGTCTATTGCCCTATAAATGCTAATTGCCTGTAACTAGAAGACGCACATCCAGTCTAAGGGTGATACAAAACGTTTGCCCGTTTATCTACATGTTTGATAAAACAATTGACAATCCATTCATGCGTACAACTGTAACGAACACTTTATTTGTACACGTAATACTCCCTACAATGTGGTATTTTATTTGCTCAGCAATTGAGTGCGTGTTAAAGGGTGATTGGAATATTAGCAACTGTCTGAATCTCATAAGGGTAGACAGTTGGAAAAAATATTAATCTAAAATGAAAATAAACGACGAAAGTAAATTCTTATTTTTTAAATAATAAAACGGAAAGTGCCTAATCGTTCCATTTTGCAAAATGCTACGGTATACGAAGATTTTTCTGCGGGTTAGAGGCACAATAGTGCAGCTGAGGATGAATGTTATTGCAAAAATGTTTATCAACTGATTAAAAACTATTTAAAAGGCATGTATGTGGTAATAATCAAGTACGTAGAGTTTCTCGTTATGAAATGCAAGCTCTTTGAAATCTTCGTACGTAGAGTAACGAATCTATCGTTTCCATATTGAAATCCCGCTCGGCAGATCTCAAACGAATAACAATAATTTCGGTGACTGAAATGTGCATAAATATATCATCATCATCATCATCATCATCATCATCATCATCATCATCATCATCATCATCATCAATCTTCTCTGCGCCGTCTGGTGCTTGAGGCGACGGCAAGGGAGCACCATTCTGGTCTATCGACTGCTGTTGCGGGAGTGGACTGCAGGGTGAGGCCTCTGGTCTTAAGTTCTCACTCCACAGTTCGGCGCCAGGTCTCTTTGTGTCTGCCACGGTTCCTTTTCCCTCGTGGGGTTCATCTCAGTGACACCCTTTCTAAAGCCTGCCTGTTCCTGACGTAGGATGCCGTCCACATCTGTTGTGATGCGTTGGAGAATGATGCGGCTGAAGATCTTACTGGAGAGGGATAGTACGGTGATTCCTCGCCATTTGTTGCAGTTCCCCAGATCTCTTTTCTTGGGAAGTTTGACGGTTATTCCGGTTTTCCAGTCATTCGGTGCTTCTTCACAATCCCAGATCATTTGGAGAATCTGGCAAAGAAGCTGCTGCGTCTCTATGTCTTCTGCCTTCAGCATCTCGGGACATACTCCATCATCACTAGTGCCTTCCCATTCTTCAGTTTTTCGATGCCCTGCTTGACTTCCTCAATAGTGATGTCGTCGCAGTTGATGTCGAGGTCCTCCTCCGCTTCAGGAATGTCAGCGATTACTGGTGGGTCTGGGCGATTCAGGATAGACTCAAAGTATTGCTTCCATCTCTGCAGCTTCTCATCCTCCACTATGACATGGATTACATCTTCATCTCTCACTGGAAGGTCGTGACGCTGACTGTAGTTGCTCTTCAGCTTCTTTGTGTTCTGGTACACCGTCTTCATGTCTTTCTGCTCTGCTGCTGCCTCGGCCGCCTCTCTCTTTCAGTCTTGGTGATTTGGAATAAAAAAATCTCTTCTTATTCTGTCTTCTCTCTTCCATGCGAATCCATGTCTCTTCTGATATCCACTATGTCTTCTTACTATTCATATAGCCTAAAACGTTTTCTCCTGTTTCCTTCATTGCTCTGTTAAAATTGTCGATGGTCAGCTCTGTTTGATCTTCTAGAGCACTAAACCTATTCCTTAGGACCAGCCTGAACGCTTCCTTCACTTTCGCATTTTTCAGCTTGGCCACATCGAAGGGTTTGTTCCTGGAGACCCCTATCCTAACTTTCCTAAGTTTCAAAGTCACCTTGGCTACCAGAAGAAAATGGTCGCTGCCGATGTCTGCGTTCCGCATCACTAGCACATCCTGCGAAGGGTTTTTCCAACGTTCTTTGATGATGATGTGGTCGATCTGGTTCTTGAGTTCTGCCGTCTGGTGACGTCCATGTGAGCTTGTTCGTTCACAGGAGAAAGAAACATTTACTTGGCCATGTAAATAAGGACTTACTCAATACCCAAATAAGGGCTAAATAGACTTAATTTCTAGATTCATTAGACCTAGTCCAGCTGGTAAACATAAATATCAAGCACTCTTAATGAATACATTTATACCAGCCTACCAGATAATGTGACTTATGTTGATGTACCTAATGTTGGTCTTAGTGACCACCATCCTACTTTTTTGAAAAGAAAGGTTAAATACATGAGAAATAGGACAAATACACACAAACCTATCACTTACAGATCTTTTTAAAATTGAAGTAAAGAACAATTTCAATATGACCTATATAAAGTTCCACTGAACATTATCCAAAATTGTGGTGACATAGATGAAGATCTGAGGGTGTGGACTGACTTATTTATGGATGTAGTCTCTAAGCATGCACCACTGAAATTACATTTAGTAAAAGTATGAAATCCAACCTAATTGATTTACTACTGAAAACCTAGATAACATGAAGTCATGAGACCAATTGAAGGCTAATGGAAACCATGCAAAGTATGAAGTATGGGAAAAAACATACAGGTATGATTACAAAAGGTAAAAAAACTTTCAAGTGTCAATCAATGCTTGAAGACACAAAGAGCAACACAAACTACTCCATTTGGAAAGTCTTCAATTAATTAACTGGGGAACACACTTAGATCAGACAAATAAAATTCACTACTGGAAAATGACACCAAAGTCACTCATGATAATACAAATATTTTCAAAAATTTTCACTAATATTACCATTAATTGGTTTAAAAAAACCAGTGATAGAAAGAAATTAAACTTTAATGAACTGAAAAATCCCACAGGTATAAAAAAAAATGTTAAAAATTGTCTCAGTAAGCTTGATACCAAGAAAGCTACATGACTTGATCAGATGTACCACCACTCATTAAAACTTCAGGTATTGCAGATAGCGTAACATTCATAATCAATTTAAATATTGCAACCTGATATTTTCCCACAATATGGAAAACTGCACAAATAATGCCTATGCTGCTATGCACAAATCTGGTTCCAAGAATGATGCTGATAACTACCAGCCAATGTCAATACTACCAAAACGTGTCAAAATTGATCAAAAAATATGCCCATAGCTCGTACATGTCATATTTAATGAAATACTTGCTGTTACATCTTAATCAATCAACTTTAGACAGAAACATTCATGTGAGACTGACTTGATCTCCCTAACTGAAATTGCTTCATACACTTGATCAAAGATGAATAATAGGATCTGTATTTGCAGATTTCAGGAAAGCTTTTGACATGGTGGATCATGAAATCCTTGTGAAGAACAAAAGATTTTACCAATGTGATGAAAGCACAATTAGATGGTTTGCTTCATACTTAAGTGAGAGAACACAACATGTTTATATAAATAACGTTCTGTCTGAATCTGAAACAATTAGATATGGAGTACCACAAGGTTCAATTCTAGGTCCATTACTATTGATATTATACCACTTTTATCTAAGGGACTCAGTTTCATCTACATATCTCTATATAGATGACATAACATTGTCAGACATCCAAAACACAAAGCATGAACTAGATTTCTTTACAGGATGCCCTAAACAAACTGGACAACTGGTGCAAATGCAATGGCATGGTGGTAAATACTGGTAAAATTAAACTATTACTTATACTTATTACATGGCAAATGTGAACAAATTTTGATAGTAATGAACTATGCCGGACATAGAAGTATACAAATTTGCAAATGGTCTGTCATGATACACTACTTGGTGTTTTGGTAGATAATATAACCTATCACGGACTGAACATATCAATCATATCAGTAAAAAAGGGTTAATTCAAGTTTATGGCTTTTCAGTAGGATAAGACATTTTATGCCTGAATGGCACTGAAAACTATTTTGTAACAGTTACATACAACCCTATTTAGACTACTGTAACAGTGTGGAGTAATTCAAATGATAAAAACATAGCAAAGCTAGCACTTCTTCAAGCAATAGCATTTGGGCTAATATCAATCCAGAAAGAAAGTAAGGAAAATTTAGCTGGTAATTTAAAATTAAAAGTATTACCTATTGAAAACTTAGTCCAGTTGAGAAAAGCCAAATAAATCTACAAGACAGCTAATACTAGTGCTCGTTAATATTGTTACAGTCACTATTACAGTATAGGCTACCACGGAATACTCCCTACCATGTCCATCTCTACCAAACTACAAAATTCCCAAACCAAATAAAGAATTATTAAAAAATTGTTTCCAGTGTTCTGGACCTTTGCTTTGGAATAGTATTCCAGTTGACATTAGAAATCCCAACTCTATTTCCTTCTTCCAAACTCAATATTTACAGTGGCTTCAGAGAAGCAGTTCGAACTAAGTTGATTGGCTAAAATCATTTCATATATTGGTTGGAGTGATCTATGATAATGGCATACATATCCAATACTATTAAGGTCGACATGCTCTTTTTCTAGTTAAAGTAATAAATGTAGTATTTTTTGTTTTAAAAAATATTAAATTGTAAAAACTGTCTATGCAATCTGGCTTTGGAGTTCTGTGATTAGACTTGACTAGATATCAGTTTTTAAAACTTTTAATTAAATCTGCACAAAATTCATATATCCAATTAAGTCTTGTAAAATAAATACTACACTTTCATTCTTCTGTTTTAAATATAATGCGTGCCTTATTGTGTATTTCTAAAGCCCCAAAATATGTAAAGATAATACTATCATGATAAACATAAGGACTTAATAACCCTAAAATGTTTTATTTATCCAGAATTTAGACTGACATGAAGGTTTGCAGGAAACTGAATTTTTTTTCTCCATATCTGACTGAACATTTTTGGGCAAGATATTTAATTGGCTAGTCTTGTTGTCATTCAGTTTTTGTATATCTGAACTAGTGATTACTGCAAATAATTTCTGTAATAAACATTTTACTTGCTTCAATTTTGAAACTTGTACTCTTACAATACACTTTTTGCAATGACTTCCATTTCCAATATGGACTCAAATAATAATGCTTTCGTTCAGATTTTTTTTAAACACCAGTTTATTTCATTGCTATAGAACAATGGTGGCACTAAGGTAATAAATAATCAATAAATAAAGTTTTCAGCAATTGCTTGTACAGTATTATACATTGTTTTATTTTCAACTACTGATATTCATAGGATATTATATAAAGTGTAACCTGCCTTAGCAGACACCTCCATATATCATACACTGCTTCATATTTACATAATTAAAATCAAGAGATCTTCGTTACCAAACCTAGAGCTGTTGGTGGTTCTTGACATGCCAGTTTTCTACAAATTCACATGAGATTATCTTCCTTTAGTTCTCATCTTCTCCGCATACCCTGCTTTCCATCAAGTTAACAGATGAGGGCTTTCTGTTTAAGCTCACTGATGTGGGGATATGTTCTCTTTTCCTTGCAAAGAAAGAGCTCAAAACTTTGGAACATTACATCCTGCCAGCCATATATTCTTGTAACACATTTACAGGATAAGGTTACTAAGTTTTTATGCAAGTATTGTGCTTGTCACATCAACCCAAGGTGTGTGTGAGAGAGAGAGAGAGAGAGAGAGAGAGAGAGAGAGAGAGAGAGAGAGAGAGAGAGGGGGGTATATATATATTGATAACGCTTGCATATGTATATAAGTTACCTAACATAATTTAAAGAACGTGTCTCATGGAGGTAGCCTAATGGACATGTATACAAGTTACCTTTATGCGCAGTTATAAAAAAAATAATAAAAATTTCCACCCCAACGAACATATTTGGACATACATCACAATTAATTTTACTCAATGTTATCTACATTATATATTTCTAAGTACTGACCTTTCCACTGTGTGACAATCAATACAACTCATATGTTAATCTAAAATACCCCCAAAGATGACTTCACAGTGATGTTTTGTCAAGGGATCACAGGCATTATTTTGAGTGGCTGACTGTAAAGAGAACAGCATGTAAACAGAACACATATTTCACTTCCGGATCATCACCAAGGCCTTATTACTCAATGTGAACTGTCACCAAAAACACACACAGACAACCACTCTCACAGCTCCTATTCTCACGAACAAACAATTATCTTTAAATCCCTACCAAAAAATGCATTAATATAATGCTTCTATCACCACCAAAATGAGAGGAAAAAAATGTTCGAAAAATAGAATAGGATTACATTCGTACTAAACTGGAAGTATTAATTGTGATGCGATTCCATTTGTGAAGTGCCAAATTTTCGGTCGAATCTATTAAATAACTATTAGTTCTAGCCCAGCCAGCCATTAGTTAAATTTATGAGACACATTCTGCAAGGAGAGGTACCAGTATAGTAGAATGTGGCCGTCGTGCTAATTAGCCGTATTTATACAGGAGCCAAACTGACCGACGTGACCTGCTGAAAGTTTCATTTTATCACGAAAGTGTCATGTTTGATAAGGAACAGAGAACTGTTACTTAAAACCAAAGCGTGTCATCTTGACACGCTGATGTAAGCGAATTTTAAAGGAAAGCGCGAGAAAATATATTTGTTCTGATTGGTCACTGTTGAATAAGGGGTGTGTTTTACACGAGAAACCTTTAGAATATAATATCTTACTAGCTGAAATTTACTTCAGTCTTCTGAATTCGCTATTTTGAGAATAGCCAGTGTATAATTATTTTGGAAAAGAGTCTCCGGATGTGATTTGAGTGAAATCCATTCGTCAAGAAAGCGTGATCGAAAAACCGCCAAAAACCAACGGTTGAGAGACGCACCAAAAACACGAGGTATTTTGTCTCAAATCCACGTTTATTTTTTATGCAACTTCGTTTACAGATTTACATGATTTTGTCGATACATTTGTATGATTAGTTTCATTTGTTACATTAATTTAGTAATGTGCTTTGGAATTATGAATTAGAATTCTTCCCTTAATTGGTAGTTAAGAATGACGTAGTGTTAATTGATGTCGTAAAAGCACTATGTGGAGTTATGATAGGAAAGTGTTCCGTTAATTCTTGAATTTATCGTATTCTTTGAATATTGATTGTATTCTAAGATTTAATGTCTTACTTTAATTAATGATTTACAAGAATACATGTGAATTCACCGAATTTGGATGTCATAGATAATTTAGCGACAATGTATAATGTATTAGGTCAAGGCAAATCGAATTAACAGATGGTTTAGCTGTATTGATTTGAAAATATGTGTAGTTAATTACTAGCCGTAAAATTGTTATCACTGATAGTAATATCTGATTGTTCGAACCAGGATAACGGACAGTCTTAGCTATTACCAGCGTAATGAGAGACTTAGGTTCTTTACTTTTCTTTTGGAAGGAAGAAACATAGTTTTTATTTGGAAAGACGTGCAGTACCGAAATAGATGACGTACAAGTATGGGAAAAGGGAATTGTGAAGGAGAAATTGCGAGGTGTATACATTGATCCAGTGGACAAGTCTGAGTTCAAACGGAACATCCACGAGGGAAAAGTATCTCGAGAGACAGGAACTTCTGGATCAACATTGGAGTGAGCAGAGAACGCAGTTCGAGGATAACAGGTTATGAAAATCGAACAAACATGATAATTTGATTGAACACTCGATTCTGTGATGAATTTAACTATCAGTAATAGAACGGCTACATTTGTTTAATTCTATTTTCAATCTATTTGTAATTCGGTGAATGTTTAATTCTAAAACCCCGTGTATTCCGAATGAAAGGAAATTTCATTGTGTATGTATTTGATTAAATTGTTTATTTATATTTACTGGGGATTGTAGTTCTTTGTTCAATATATTAGCTCAGGTCACCATATACATTCTATACTCGAACCGGGTAATTATACCGTGGGCGGTCATCTCCTAGATAGCGAGTATCAGAGGGGAGTGGGTTATAGTGTTGTTATTATATGTTGTGCAATACCCTTTGACAAAGTAGGATGTAACGCTTATCCTTTGACAAGTGGGGCTTATACAATATTATACGAATAACGCTCATGACCCGCGAGAATCTGACAGTCATTCTGTACCCAAATGAGTTGTTTCATACTCAAAGCAAAGGTCGTTTCATAACCCAATGCCAAAGTCGTTTCATACCTAAAGTACAAATGTAACTACCAATATCATTAAAAAAAAGATGTTTTATATGCACATGTATTTCAAATTGTTGAAAGCTGTTCATTGTTTCATTACTGGTATTACCATGTGAGAGTGAGTATCTTTGGATTGCCGAGATGAAGTATTGCAATATAATAGCATATGCAGTTTTCATTTCATCAGAATAAAGTATTTCTATGTTGCTTTTCCCCTAGACAGACAAACAAACAGACAGACAGACAGTAGATAGATAGATAGATAGATAGATAGATAGATAGATAGATAGATAGATAGATAGATAGATAGATAGATAGATAGATAGATAGATAGATAGACAGATACTATATTTACTGACGTGTTACTAGAGATTTACTTTATTGTCGGAAATTTAATTTTTTTTTTTTTACTCAGGCACTAATAATTTAGCAAAATGATCAGAATGCAAACTTGGATTTATATCCAACAAATTAAAATTTATCATTAAACTAAAAAGATCGTTGAAAGTATCCAAACCTTTGCATAAGTATGATATTGCAACCGGCAGTCTACCCTAAAAAAGCTTGGCGGTCTGTATAGTATACCACGTTCAACGCCTTTAAAAGCAAGCAACACAAATTGAAATTAACACCAGTATTGGTTCTTAGAGAAGAGACGCTTAATCAAGCAAAATTGTTTTATCTGCATTCAGCCCCATTATTAAAAGATTGCATAATTTCTAGTTGCTTTCAGTGGATAACATTTGTAATTTTTTCAGTCACGGTAGTCATTACTACATAATAACAAGAAATATAACAATGTTTGTTAATTTAAATGACATATAAAATAAAGGACTTGTTCAGTTATTTTAAGCTGGTCAACGTTTTCTATTTGTTTTTACTGGCAATATGAATTTTTGTTAAATCATTTTAGAACATATCAGACAAACAAACTGTTCTCCACCTCTTTTTTTTTTTACTGGCGGCGCCAATAAAAAAAGGTGGAGAACTGTTTGTTGGTATAAGTACATATATGCTATTATAAAGTGAAAACAATACACTTACTATATTTATTTGTATTTGGTCAATTTTTTTTTGTCCGGATATGCTTTGCTCATGCAAAAGGAATGAAAAAGATTAGGCCTAGAGAGGGAGCGCTAAATATGACAATACTGTTAATTTGAAATTGTAAATTGATGAAACGACATAGGTACAGAATGACTATGAGCCACGTGTTTAATACACACACTGCAATCACCAAGTGAAATATCGATCCATCGATCACATTTATTTTGGGAATCTAACAAAGCAGATCAGGTCCTTGTGCAAAAATTGTCTCGTTCATCACAATATCTGCTCCAGAAACTTCAAAACACAGCTGCTAGGATCACCTTTAGAGTACCATGATCAGAGCACACCTCACCACATCTCTGTACCCTACACTGGCTATCAATTCGATACAGAATCAAACGCAAAATTTGTTCTGTGCTATGTTTCACTGACGGACTCCAGAAAATAAAGCTATCCGGCCACACCCATGTGTATACAACAGCAAGATACTTACGCTCTTCTTCTGAAAATTGCTCTTCTACTGACAGTCGTATACTCATTGTTCCCACTATGAAAAAAAAAATATTCATATGGACAACGTTCTTTTGCATACCAGAGACTGACGATGTGGAACGAATTGTCCATTGAAATTAGACACAAAGACACAGTGGTCCCTTTTAAGAGTGCTCTTAAAACTCACCTTTTTCGACTGCAGGAACAAACTTAGAGACCTAATAATGGCTTTGTATCTTATATAATAATAATAATAATATTATTATTATTATTATTATTATTATTATTATAACAATTGGAGAACACTTTATACATAGACATTAGCAAACCTGTCCAACAACTTTGCACTGTCTGATGCCAGTCCTAACTCTTCCATTAATGCTCTGCATGGAACAAACTGGTCCCAAGACGAATTCTTGATATGTCTCGTTTGGTTTATCTGATAGCTTTTCGACGTTTCTTCTCGGAAAGTAACAAGCACGGGCGACTTTTACGTTGTTGACGCTTACGTGCGACCGCCATTTTTGTTTATAGTATTTATTATTTATATTAGAACACGTGACTCAAAACCCGCCCACTAGGCAAAATTGACGTATCCGTTTTTGTGGTCGGCCATGTGGTGTTTTCGTAACAGTTCGTGACCTAGAAGTTTTAATTACATCGGGCCCCCACTAAAAAAATCATTTTCTCTCGTTTATTTACCAATCATCTAATCGAATCATCGCAAAGTCTAGGTTCTGTGAATTATTTCAGCTTATAAGTTGATATATTTCATTATTGTCGGGATCTTTATAATTCATAAAATTCCACTATGCACTATTGTGCCTGTAAGTTTTTGTAAGGCACGAAAACTACGGCAAGTTCCTTGCGCTAAAAATCGCATTTGGGAAAATTATAAGCTTTGGTGGCTACGCCATACTCAATTTAAACTGTATCACGTACGATATCTTTACCTTGGTACAGCGCCCGAGTGCAGAATGGAAAGATTGTGTGCAATACTTTGGAGCAAACTGCCCGGAGTTCTTTAAGTGATGGATACAGTAATACCTCAAACATTCGCGTTTCTGAATTCGCGAATTCACGGATTCGCGAAATTTTTCATTGGAACCTAACTAATTTGCATCCGAGATTTTCGTGCCTTGCAAAAACTTACAGGCACAATAGTGCATAGTGGATTTAATTTTTTCACAGATCTGCGAAATATTTCCCATTCGTTACTTGGTTTTACCTTACTGTGAGTGCAAAAGAAAACGGCAGTCAATGAATTAATATAGGGGTAATAGTATAGGGGTAATAGTATACCTACTATAAATGTGCTAGCGTGGCAAACACCCATTTAGTCAGAGTTTTCTCTGACTCTTGCCACCCCAATTTTTATATTTGGATATTTATGTTGGGATGTCATTTTCAAGACGTACCGAGCACTTGTCAGCCGTTTTTGTACAGTATCACGTGACTACCACATTGAATCTGGTTTTCTTCAAATTGCGGCAACATTTACATTTAATTCACAATTTTCGGTCGTTGTTTTCGCAACAAATAGTTTGGGAAATTTGTTTCTTCATTTTTCTAATCAAAATTACCTGACATTCATTTTTATGTTGGATCTGTTTTCCTACAGAACACTAGAAATGTGTATTGCTGATATCACGTGACTGTCTGACCTCTGATGTCATTATAATGTCGGTTGTGAGATTTGTGTCGTCACGTGACTAAAAATGCAAATGACTAGATCAGGTCAAATTTCAGCAACGATGTACTTTTGTCTCGTCTATCAGCGGATTAAAGACGTAACAAATGCTATTCTCACGATTATTGAGAAAATGATCATATTTCAATCGATTTCATGCATGTATATATCGATGAAAGAGCGTTCAAGTTTGTTGGACCGGCAAGTAAGCGGCTACCCCATGCGACACCAAATGGTGAATTCCAACTTTTCCATAGGTAATGCGCTCTGACCCTACATCCCAACATAAATGTCCAAATATAAAAAATGGGGTGGCAAGGGTCAGAGGATACTCGGACTAATACCCATTAGACGATACTGTACTTACTCCAACCATTATTTCTTTTTTAAGGGTAATGTATTAGGCTCACTTTTAAATGAAATTAAAGTGCTTTGGGAGTATGATGTGCGTCATATTTAGGGTTTAAACTCTAGTAATAAGCATTTATTAGCATTTTTTAGTGACTTGTACCAAACATTCGCGATTTCTCCTGATCCGCGACGGGTTCTGGAACCTAACCTCGCGAATGTTTGAGGTATTACTGTAATAGGACAGACGATGTTAAAAGGCAACAGGCGGCAGATGTCACGGTATACCTATGACGATGAACAGCCTCTGATATATGGCCAAGTTCTTTTGCATTTGGTTTAGTTTAGTTTTCAATATTTTATAATGGTAATATTTTATATTGGAAACAATGTTTGATCCAGTCAAACAGTTAACATGGTCGTGTATTAATGCTCTGTGACTGCTCTAAATTATAAATAAGCCTTCGTGCAGCGATATTTTCTAAATAAACGCCTCGACTGCAGTGAGTGTAATTCAGAATACATCATAAATACTATAGTAGCAGCAGTTGCATACACATGTAACTTATTTACCAACTGGCGTACAGCAGGCCCGCACCTGGGGGGGGGGGGGGGGTGGCAACTATGGCATTAGTCAGGGGCCCGAGCTAGATAGGCACATATACGCTCATTTTTGAAACACGAAAGGGGCCCGAACTCTGTCAGCTGCCTGGGGCCCAGAATTTCCTAGGTGCGGGCCTGCGTACAGTCGCAATCACACGCAGTCGTGGTCATAATGTTCATTACGGGCGACTTGACAGAATTAATTTTTAACTTACCCTCCCCCCCTTCAGAATGGACTTACCAGAGAATTTTCTTTTACTTAACGTATTACAATATTCAAAAATGGTGTCAGTGATTTTGTCATGTTTCCAGTGACATAGCGACCTGGGGGGGGGGGGGGGGGGGGGGAGGAGGTGCAGGTGGGGCATTCGCTCCGGGTGCCGGTGGCTAGGAGGCGCCAAATTGGGCCCAAAATATCAACATAACTGCGCAACAAGGGCAGCTGGGGGCGCAAATTTGGGTGTTTTGCCCTGGGCGCCGCAAATTTGGGTGTTTTGCCCTGGGCGCCAAATATCCTCGCTACGCCAATGCATGTTTCTATATCGCCAACGCGTTTTCCACCATCTGATCCGAAGTAAAGCTAACATGCATGAAAGCTACGATGTCTTGTAATTGGCATAAACTATTTGGGATAATCCACAATATACAAACAACGTCACAATGACGCATGCATCTAAGTTGCCATACACAGTCTGGTTATTGATCCCTCATTTTTGAATGGATTTCAGTCTATGATTAGAAAGTGAAGTTGATGTGCTAATTCATTGAGATAATCGACTAAGGTTTAAATGATCCAAGGTTTAAAATGATCTTATTAGAAGTGTGCCCTGATTTGTTTCGGCCTACCAGACTGCACATCTGCATAGATATTTTGCATATAAACAGGGCCCGGGGGCCTTAAACACTCGAAATGTACCGTACTTCCATACCTTTGAAGGGGCCTGATTATAGCTAATGAATGTCGTTGACGTTACATTAATAATTAATTTGTTCGGTAACTAGTTTGCTATCTTAGTTGGTTGTGTAGGTTGGACAAACAGAAGCGAACTGTGACGGTCACCATCTTACAGACAGATTACTACATAAGTACCCCCATTAATTTCCTATGCTCTTCCATTAAAAAAAACACAAGAGAACACACATCATTTCCTATGCTCTTCCATTAGAAAACACACGAGAACACACACACACACACACACACACACACACACACAAACACACACACGTGTTTTTTTAATAGAGTGGGGAGAAAATGTATGATGACGTATTTAAATTAATTTAAAACTTTTTTCATGACGTGATGCAAATTAAAAAAGACATGGAATGAACTACATCAGCAAGCAATAGGAAAATAAACTTATAACCATGGACACAAGTGGACTGAACAATACACGGTACGAGTCAGCGTAAAGACTGAGTATGAAATTTAATGACCGCCAATCTTAATTATGTTTACAACGGATGCACGTCACTTACATGCAGCCTAGTCAGTAATATTGATGCATGATGCTAATGGCTTTTTATAATACGTAGTCCGCCAGTAAATATGTACTGTATTATTATTATCCAAAGTCTGCTTTCATTTATCTATTCTCTCTTATTTTTCTCATTTCTATTTTATTTTCATTGAAATCCCGTCACACTGTTTTGTCTAGACGTTAATTAATCTTCCCTGCAGAGCCTCTGTCAATGGGTGCTTGTCTCCGAAAATACATGTCCCCATTGACGATCCTCTTTTGTCGCCAGACCATTACGTAATGTCTAGCCACAATCGAAGCACACACGGTGATAACTCTTCACAGCGGAGGCAAGGACGTAAACTGGCAGTGTTAGAAAACTGTTGATTGGTCAAAATGTGTATATCAGCCAATCAAAGCTAGTCTTTCGTATGGACAGACTGTCTAATAGACAAGATGAAGGAGATTTCTTACAATGGGTTATAAAAGTGTAGACCACAGCATGCGTTTTCGACGTATCACCACTATAAATTGAGTTGCTGTTCATGCATGTTGAAGAGGTTAATGATGGTTCTATTTTCGCTAACCGTTGTAAGACAGTAAGTATTCTCTAATGGAGTATCAATCGTTTATGTTGGCTCGTTTGCTCCAGAAGTTGAACATCTTGCTAAACGACGAATGATATTTATGACACTTTTCATTTTCTTTATTATGTAGATAAAATTTGACAGTGCATTAGCTGAATATATCTTCTATGCAGAATTCCCATTGTTTCCCTGATCGAAATGTATAAAACTCCATTTGTCATATCACTCTGTGAGTCTGTCTGCGTGGGTTCGAGCATCGGATTCGGCCAATGTGGGCATGCGAGAAAGCTTGCCAGTAGCTTCTCATGGGTTGGTGGTTCTTTCTGATGATTTCCCCCGGGTTTACCACCCTCCAACATTAATGCTGGCCGTAATGTATAGCCTATATTGTGCTGAAAATGTTTTTTAACCCAACAACAACAAGTACAGTATATCAAATGTTTCCGGACAGTATACGGTAAAAATATATTGTTCCAACGCTATGTATTAATAACCTCGTATAAACTTATGATTGGATACAAATTGTGATGTAGGTAAAATGCAGAATGTTAGTGCAGTAAAATGACCAAAATGCTGTTTTATGGGTAAATTATCTCCATCTTTGATAGTTATACACACAGTCACTGAGTCAGTGTGGATACTTTTATTTTTTGTAGTTATACACAGTCATTGGGAATACTTTTATTTTTTGTAGTTATACACACAATAAGTGGGAATACTTTTATTTTTGTAGTTATACACACAATCATTGTGGATACTTTTATTTTTTGTAGTAATACACACAATCAGTGTGGATACTTTTATTTTTTGTAGTTATACACACAGTGTGGATACTTTTATTTTTTGTAGTTATACACACAATCAGTGTGGATACTTTTATTTTTGTAGTTATACACACAATCAGTGGGAATACTTTTATTTTTGTAGTTATACACACAATCAGTGGGAATACTTTTACTTTTGTAGTTATACACACAATCAGTGTGGATACTTTTATTTTTGTAGTTATGCACACAATCAGTGTGAATACTTTTATTTTTGTAGTTATGCACACAATCAGTGTGAATACTTTTATTTTTGTAGTTATGCACACAATCAGTGTGGATACTTTTATTTTTGTAGTTATACACACAATCAGTGTGGATACTTTTATTTTTATAGTTATACACACAATCAGTGTGAATACTTTTATTTTTGTAGTTATACACACAATCAGTGTGGATACTTTTTTTTGGTAGTTATACACACAATCAGTGTGGATACTTTTATTTTTGTAGTTATACACACAATCAGTGTGGATACTTTTATTTTTGTAGTTATACACACAATCAGTGTGGATACTTTTATTTTTGTAGTTATACACACAATCAGTGTGAATACTTTTATTTTTGTAGTTATACACACAATCAGTGTGGATACTTTTATTTTTGTAGTTATACACACAATCAGTGTGGATACTTTTATTTTTGTAGTTATACACACAATCAGTGTGAATACTTTTATTTGTGTAGTTATACACACAATCAGTGTGGATACTTTTATTTTTGTAGTTATACACACAATCAGTGTGGATACTTTTATTTTTGTAGTTATACACACAATCAGTGTGGATACTTTTATTTTTGTAGTTATACACACAATCAGTGTGAATACTTTTATTTTTATAGTTATACACAAAATCAGTGTGGATACTTTTATTTTTGTAGTTATACACACAATCAGTGTGGATACTTTTATTTTTATAGTTATACACAATCAGTGTGGATACTTTTATTTTTGTAGTTATACACACAATCAGTGTGGATACTTTTATTTTTGTAGTTATACACACAATCAGTGTGAATACTTGTATTTTTGTCCTAAAGTCTCAGCATTACAAAATTGAAAAAAATTATCCATAACAAGTAATTTCTCAATGCTTTTATCTCTACCAACATAAGTGTCTGTTGACATGGCCATCATGTATCAGGCATTACAAGGATTATTTGCATGGCTGCTGTGTACCCACATTAGCAAAGAATATCCACATGGTGATCAGCAAATGCATTAGGGATGTCTGAAATATTCCCGAGTATCTCAGGAATTGCAGAATGCGTCTTGGACTGTTCACTCATGGAAAATCATGAGTACCCTGCCTAAATTTGAGAGCTCTGAGGAATAACACTCTTCAGTTTCTCACTTTGAAAAAGAATAGAAAAAAGTACATGAATATTATTATTATATCACATATGGATTCAAATTTTCAGCCGCATGACAACACGTTGGTAATTTTTCAGTTATTAAGAGACTTTATACCATACTGATAGTTCTTATTTGATAGAACAAAGGGATGTATGGAATTCATTTGATAGAACAAAGGGATGTATGGAATTCTGGTTTATAATGACAGGATGCTCCTTTATACTGATTCATTTATTCACCGTTTCATGAAATGAATTTGTTGCCATCTAGTCATAATTTTTCAGACCGATTGAGATCTGTCTAAAAAAAAAAGCTTATGATATTGTCATGTTTTTTTGCATAGCTTGGCAACTTTCAACACTATTCATATGATCTAGACTAAGTTGATAGACTGGTATGTACAAGTTAGTATTTTCATTTCGAGTGAAAGGATTTTGCATTCCAACAGTCTAACACCACTCACAAATTGCTCTAAAGGTACCATTTCATTAGTTTTTTTAAATCATGAGAGCTGCTTGACCCACTCTTGTCTTTTGGTTATAACATTTATGATTTTGATGACATTTTTATCAGGATTCTTTATGGTAATTGAGTCAGCATTAAGTGTACATTTAGTTTTCTTTATTATTACATGTATATTTCTGGATTAAATTCTCAACTTCATAAGATCATATTGAAGAGAAAAGATTTTTCACTAATTGTCCAAAAGACTGCAGGGGGCCCCAAGTGGCAGAGTGGTCTAAAGCGCTCTCCGTTTCGGATCACTGCCATCTCACCTCTGTCTGCGTGGGTTCGAGTCTAAGAATTGGCTAATGTAGTTATGTGAGAAAGCTTGCCAGTAGCTTCTCGTGGTTCGTGGTTCTTTCTGGGGGTTTTCCCGGGTTCTTCCTCCACCAATAATACTGGCCACCATGTATAGCCTATCATGTGCTTAAAAATGGCGTTAAACCCAAGTACAACGACAACTAAAAGACTGCATTGCATTGTACTCTTGTATCTATCGATTTTCAAACCAGTTTATTTACTTTATACTGATCTTTGACTTGACAGATGTATGTATGGCATTCTATCAAAATCTTCATGCTTCATAATTCATTATTCTGGTTAATTTATTGGTGTCCATTCCCATAGTCAAGGTGGAGACAATATATATTCCACATTCCATTGGTCTTTGTTTTCTTTACTTGTAGTCTTACTTCTATCCGTTTTTTTACATTTATTCCATTAGTCTCATCTTTATTTCTAGTCATTTTAAAAAAACATGACAATGAATTGTGCTGACCTTTTTTAAAGAGTCGTAGTACTTTTGCTAACGCTAGTAAGTTTTCATTGATATTTTAATGCCCTAGTCAGAATCACATGTGCTGTTTTTGTTATTATTATTGTTGTTGTTCTTGTTGCTGTTACATAATAATAATTGGACAGTATTGTCTAACCCATGCCCAGAGAAAACTTAGATATTTTGCATAATAGATATTGTCACCAGTTTTAAACAACATTAAATCAGCAATGGACATTGTTTATTTAAAAGACAATCACAGGTACTTGCATATACTTTCATTAAAATCATCAAGTCAGAGAAGGATTAATTTTTAATTAGTCACTCACTTCATGCCTGTTTACTGAAGTCTAGCGACCTATATGCTAGGGGGCATCACTGGAAAAAATCAAGCACACCACATTGTTTAATTGGTGAAATAGTGTGCCTTATACAGACTTTATGTATATTTGATCCAGAATCACTGGTCAACATATTACTTTTCTTTTGTTATACCCAGAAGATGGACCAGATGCAAAAAATATATTTTTAAAAACCCAACCCCAGTCATCCCAAATATTAAATTTTCGTTTTTACTGCAAAGATAGCTCCCAGGCCTCATGGATGCACAGGTGGTTTTTCTTTTGGTCACCTTGTCAAATGGCCCAAATATTTTGTACAAAATGTGTAAGTGTTGGTCAATATATGATTCACAGTTGCCAATTATTGGTGATCCACATGGACTAATGACAATCAAATGACAAGCCACCACTGAACAGGTGTTCATAAATATATGTGGATATACATGTACTTGGGAAAATGTAAAATCACTGATGCAGAGTTTCTTGAATTTTATGTGATCCTTCAATAACTTAAGTCATTTATATAAGCCATAATGTACAAGTAGAGAACACTTTAATCAAAAGCTGAAATATACTAATTCTTTCTTGAATATTTTGGACACTTCAGACTGAGCATGAATCAAATGAATGGTCATGTTCATAACTAGGATCATTCCCTTGCCTACCCCCCCCCCCCCCCAGCTATAGGTGATGCTCATCAAGCAATGTAGTCTAATGTGTATCCTGTTTTGCCACACTCATATCTACCAGGTGGCAGAGTGGTCTAAAGTGCTCTCCATTTTCGGATCACTGCCATCTCACCTCTATCTGCATAGGTTTAAGTCTCAGATTCAGCTAATGTGGGTATGTGAGAAAGCTTGCCATTAGCTTCTCATGTGTTGGTGGTTCTTTACCGATGATTTTCCTGGGTCCTTCCTCCAACATTAATATGTGTGTTCATTAGTAATTTCAAGACGAAACTATTGTAACTCAATTCTATCTGGTTCGTCACAATAGCTACTCCAAAAACTTCAAAAAGTTCAAAACACAGCTGCTCAGATCATCTTTAGAGTACCTCGATCAGAGCACACCTCACCAATGCTCTGTACCCTGCACTGGCTATCCATTTGATACAGAATTAAACACAAAATTTGTTCTCAATGCTACGTTTCACTGACAGACTCCAGTCCAACATACCTATCCAGCCTAACACATGTATATACACCAGCAAGATCCTTATGTTCCTCTTCTGACAATCGTATACTCATTGTTCCCACTATGAAAACGAAATCATATGGACAACAGTTTTTGCATACCAGGGCCTGGTGATGTGGAACGATTGCCCATTGAAATTAGACACAAAAGAGACAGTGGTCCCTACAACAACAACCTACCAAATGGCAATGTGCATGTGAGTTTAGTAGTTAGTTGATATACCAATCTTGCTTGGGGCCCCAAGTGGCTGAGTGGTCTAAAGCGCTGTTCATTACAGATCACTGCCATCTCACCTCTGTCTGTGTGGGTTCGAGTCTCTGACTCGGTCACTGGATGTATGTGGGAAAGCTTGCCAGTAGATTCTCGTGGGTCGGTAGTTCTTTGTTTTTTTTTCCGAATTTTTGTTCCACCATTAATACTGGCTGCCATGTATAGCCTATCTTGTGCTGGAAAATGTCGTTAAAACCGACATCAACAACAACAACCAAACTTGCTAACATGTGAAATTGATAAGATATTTGTTAAAAGTTGATATACTGGTTATTAGGGCTGTCGACGTGTACCCGACCGTAGCGAAAAACCCAGGCATTGAAAATTAATGACGAGTACCCATTCACAAAAATAAGTTGTCTACAACACTATCTAAATATCATATATCAGCTGCAGCATGCTGGTCTGAGTAGTCCGAGTTTAGTCGGACCCTTGCCACCCCATTTTTGATATTTGGACATTCATGTTGGTGTGTTGGGTCAGAGCGCATTTCCTATCAAAAAGTTGGAATTTGCTGACACTATTTGATGTCGGCATGGGGTAGCCGCTTACATGCTGGTGCAGCAAACTTGAACGCTCTTTCATCGAGATATACCTGCATGAAATTGATAGGAATATGATTTATTTTTTCAAAAATCGTGAGCATAGCATTTGTTATGAGTTTAATCTGATAACAGATGAGATAAAAGTACATCATTGCTGAAATTTGACCCGGATCTGGCCATTTGCATTCTTAGTCACGTGACTACACAAATATCATAACCTACTTGTCAATGACACAAAGATCATACAGTTGCGTGATATCGAAGAAAAAAAAAATCCAAAGTTGTTGTATATTTAATTTTGACATATTATATAGTAGCCACATAAATAAATATAGTCTGTTCTCTCCTCATAAAGCCATACAGATGCTATAAATAGAATTCGAGGGAAAGTAGAACAAGGTTTGCTATAAATAGAACATGATACTGTAAGGAAAGTACAAGTCCAAGGACAAGTGTGCTTTTATACTGTAGTTACATAAAGCAGTCTTTTCTAAAATACGGTGTGGGATTAATGGAATGTTAATAGAAATGAGATTTTTGGAAGGTGGATATACCGAAAAAGCGTAATCCATATAAGTTTACATGTAAAACGTTATTTAGTGGGGAAAACTTTGTTGGTCAAGGGTTGTATATGTCTTACATGTTCCGAGTACCCGGGTACCAGTTAAATGGCGCAAAAGGGTACCCGGGTCAGTTTTCTGTGGTTTTTGACAGCTCTACTGGTTATGCTATCAAGTGAAATTGATAAGATATTTGTTAAAAGTTCATATATTGGTTATGCTATCAGGTGAAATTGATAAGATATGTGTTAAAAGTTGATATGCTGGTTATGCTATCAGGTGAAATTGATAAGATATTTGTTAAAAGTTGATATACTGGTTATGCTATCAGTGTATCAGGTGAAATGAAAATGGTAGTCACATACAAACTGCAAGACTTGACCTGAAAAGAGGAATGGGACTTTAACTGTTTATTCTGTGCATGTTTATTTGTATACATGTATTAGTATGTTTTATTTTTTTCCTGCATTATTCTATTTTCCATTTTCTCTGTGTGTAAAATGTAAATTTAAGATTACATTATCACATCTGTCAACAGTTCTTTCTAAATTTGATATATGTGATATTGGAATACTGCAGTTTTATATCTTCAAATTCCAAATCCACATGTAAACAGCCAACGTTGCTTTATTTCAATTCTGAGTCTCTTCATTGTATTCTGTTTACAGATCACATATTTAATCATCACATCAATAAAAAAAATAAATCAAAGAAGTTAAAATATAGTAGAGCAAAAGTAGCAACTAAGATGTTAGCAAATTGGCATATTGTAATCAACACAATATGTTGTCGCAATGCGGTATTTCAGCAATACCACATGATGACGGATGGAACTGTTAGATTAATCATTGAAGATGCAGAATTGTCCTGGTTCCAGTGTATTGCAAATTCTGAAGACAAGGCCACAGAGCTCAAATTCCACCAACAGATACTTTAACTTAAATTGTCTCGTATGCGAGAGAGAACATTCTTATTTATTGTTTGTGTGATCTCAGTCCAAATATATTGGCAAAATGGTATATGCTTTCTTTCACAGTTCTTTAATTTTTCATTCATTCATTTATTTATCTCTCACAGCAGGCTGGCTGATTAGTTATCAGGTGTTCATTGCAATCTCAGCAAAATTGGATGATCATCAGATATATTCATTTTTATCCTTTATGATATACATTATGTTTCGGTTTTAAAATAAAAAATATATTTAATAAAATGCATAGTTATTTGTCATACCAATCTAATGAAGTTGCACATAAAGCCTAGCCTAACCAAAACGACTTAAAACTAATAATATATCTTTAGTTAATTTACATTTTTTTTTGTTTTTTGATGCATTTCAATGAAACCATTGCAGCTATAACATGGGAGTAGGTTTTTTTTGCTTAGATGCTATTTTGTTATGAGTAGTTGTGCCTATCTGAACATCACAAATGCCATTTACATCCTTCCCCACCCCTACCCTTTTTGTTTTGCTTGAAGTTAAAAATATTGTTTATTTGTTTGTTTCTGATGTTTTTTGGGGGGAGATTTAAGGAATGTACTGGTGTTAAGAAATTAGAACTGAAACGTTCCTCACTGAAACATTTTGTGAAGTGCTAAATTTATAATGACTCTTAGGATTTCATTTTAAAACAAATGTCAGTTATACATTTTGTATGAATTAACAGATTCCAGAGTAAAAAGAAAATGAAAAATGTATTAATATAACATAGAACATAAAGCATAGAACCAATAGAAAATGCAAAGAGAATAATGCAGGAAATAAAAATCAGTGTCTTATAATAGAAAGTAGATATATATGTATAGAGTTAGAATACATGCATAGTATTATGACAGTAATCCCCCTCATTAGCAAACATGCATGGGACCACAGCGAAGTCACTTTGGATCTTGACTTGTAAATAAATTCTTATTGTTTACTACCTTTTTTACATACTACTTTTGAAAGGACTCCTTTTCCACTCATATGCAATTAGAATGTTTGAGATACTTATGATCGTGAACAGGTTTAGTTTTTACAGGGAGGATAAACTATTAGCAATCCCAGACAGTGTTGGGTTTTTTTGAGGTTCAAAAAGTTTTTAGGTTTTTTAGGTTCAGAGGGATGTCAGTGCCCATGGCACAAAAACTTAAAAAAGCCATGTATTCCAGTTGAGAATAAGCTAATCTTTCATATAAGCCAATAGAAATGATGAAAAATTCAAATCTTAGTAAAAGAAAATAACTTTCATGTTGTTCAGAGCATTTAATACAATTACAGAGAAAAGAGGGGACCCAGAGAGGTCTAAAGCACTCTCTGTTACGTATCACTGCCATCTCACCCCTGTCTGCATGGGTTTGAGCCTCAGATTTGGCCAATGTGGGTATGTGAGAAAGCCTCAGTTTCTCATGGTTCGGTGGTTCTTTCTGGGGGTTTTCCCGGGTTCTTCCCTTACCATTAATATTGTAATATTGGCCACAATGTATAGCATATAATGGTGTTAAACCTTACAACAAAAAGAAAAATGTTGTTAAACCTTACAAGAAAAAGAAAAATGGTGTTAAACCATACAACAAAAAGAAAAAAAAAAATAGTTGGTAGACTTAGTATTGTCATATATCATCATACACACATAATTACAACCACATTGGCATTAAATAAAAACATACACCAGATTTTTGTCTTTAAAATTCATTGGATGGCAAATATGTACATAATTAGAGTCTTTGCTACTCTCAATAGTTCAGTAGATGGTTCAAATGTAAAGCCAGTGTCATTAGTATTTGTCAATACACTTACTCATAGCTGCCAACCCTTGCGATTCTGGTGTGAATTTCATGACTTTTTCTGCGATTCATGGATTCACGCCACATGTAAAACAAAGTACAACTTCCCCAATTATCAATTGTTTTTATTCTTTAATAAAATAACCAATTTCAAGTGCAAGTTGTGATATCGGCAGTTGCTGAAACAGTCTACTAGTATTGCTGGTCACGATATTAGTAGAACTATTGCTTATTTGTACAGTTGGCCTGATAGTAAGCATTTTACCATATTTTGATGAACACATGTGCTGCCAACACTGATTTGAATTACCAAGAAATGTATTGCACAAGAAATGACATTTAGCTTGGAATATATCAAACATGTATCACGCATTTAGCTATCAAACACTGATATATATCATGCTTTTTGTACACAGTGTGTCACAAATTTTAGCATTGGACATTGTGGCAGAGACGAGGAAGCTCATTGGCAGCAAAAAGCACATAGAGGTTGGGAAAATTAAGCACTTGCAGCAGATTTCAGCTCTGGAATATTTTAAACCATCAACAGAAGACCCGCAAGCTACCAGTGCTGAAGCATTGTGTGCGAGTTTTATTGTTGAACATAATTTTCCTTTATCAGCTGGAAACCATGATAAACTTTTGTTCTGTCATATATTCCCAGACTTGAAGTTCACTTCATGAATTCATGTCAAAATTTACTAATTTGCATCCCTAGTTTCACTGTAAACCAGGATGGTTGGCAGCTATGCTTACTAAAGACTGGATGGTACTGGTGTTCAAACGTCTCTGCTGAATTCTCAGAGTGAATTCTTGCTCGAACCAAGTTGTTTTGGAGAACAATAATATGCAGATGCAGTCTGATTGCAAGACACATCACATTTTTGACTTGCCATTACACTGAAGGAGATGGTGTAGTATTTTCCAGTTTAGCTTGGGCTTTATAGGTACTGCAGCGGTAATTAATGCCAATTCGGGTGGTAATTCTTATCAACAGCAGTCAGTTGTGCCAACATGAATGTTGACTCATTAATGTCGTTCAATCAGTCTATTTCATTAAATTATCCTGAAAATCATAGGTCAATTATTAGCTAGAATTTGAACACGATATAGATAATGAATAATAATAGATCTAATCTGAATGTTCAGTTCAGCAAGTTGAATATGGTTATATACAGGTGGTGCTTTTATTTATATAGATTTCATACATAAAAACATGTATGTCACAATATTGTTTGCATTATGTGCAAGGAAATACACACCCATTTTGGTGGCGTACATCACCAAGTAAAACTCCTACCAATTTCTGAGATCTATTTTCACTTGGCCCTGCTTGCTTTGATGATAGCTAATTGCTTCCTGATTGCCTTTGAAAGCGAATCTCAATTGAACAGTATTCTGACATGCTTTGATATTTGGACTAAAATTCAACTTCAGAAAACCATTGCCACTGTTTACAAAATTGTTAATAAACTTGAATATACTGGTTGACATTCTCATTTAAGGCAATGATCGGTAATAATGTTTATTCTCCTATCAGGCATCCCTTTGAAATAACCAGTAAATAATTAAAAGTGTGCAAAAAATAAAATGAACCATAACTCCTTTGAAGTAAAAATTAATTCCAGTTCGCTAAAGCTCATGATCATATAATGTCACAATCCTTATTTCATTCAAGACAAATCAGTTAAAGTTACATACTGTCCATGAGGGCTGAATCTATGGTGCATTAATTCAATACATTTTCTTTCAACTTAATGAATTTATGGGCAGGAAGTGGCTTAAATAATGAAGGAGTGGGATGAAAAACAACAGAAGTACATTATATAAAAGATATAAAGTGCGTGTTTATTGGCTCATATGTTTGTTTTATATATAAAAGTGATGGGCAGTCCTGGATATGATTTGGGTTTTTTTTTCCAACATAAAAATAGCAGTGGTTTAAGTTCTCTTTCTAAAGTGATTCATAAAGTGTCACTCCAAGCCAGCATATTCAGATGACGCCGCATAGTGTTTGTATACCTCTTTGGGGGATGCCTAAAGTTGATCGATGCTTTATAGCTAGAATTGTGTGTGTTTGATTAGGATTTTTTTTTTACATTGCTGTAACAATTTTTCAGTCATATCACTATGATGTCTGCTGTGAGGCAGTTTGTAGTGATGTCTAGTACTGGGGCATCATGCCGCAAACATGTAGCATTGATGTCTATACCAGTTACATTGTCCTGACACCAGGCCAACCAGTCATAACACTAACCTCTTAATGCTGAGCGCCAAGTGAGGCAGCTGTTAGTACCATTTTTGTAAGTCTCTGGTATGGCTTGGCGGGGGATCGAACCCACAACATCCTACTGCTGTGGCAGAAACTGTAACGACCAGGCCACCGGATCAGTCACCTTTCCAGGATTGTGCTACCATGCTGTTAAACTCGGTACATAAATACTCTAAATCAATTTGAAGAACAAGATTTAAAAGCATTTTAAAATGAGTAATATTAAATGTAGCTTTTTACCACTGAGTATTGGCACCAGATTATTTGAATTCAGCATTAAGTTACCGGTATACATCCAAAATTTTGGGGGTTACTCTATGGCAATTCTAGGGAACTTATTAGCTTTATCATCTTATTAGGGTCCAAAAAGATTGTTAAATAATATTTTAAATGGAAAAAAGTCTGAAAACTTTGTTTTGCAAAATGTATACACTTGATTCATAATAGTGAAATATTTATTGATTTGTACTAATATTCTTAGGAATCATTTGAACAAATTTTGCTGTATTAATTATTTCTAGATGGTGGAAAACATATTTTCATTAAAAAATTTTATATATATTTAGAGAGAAATAAACACACACACACACACACATGAATAACATATTAAAGTTGACTCATCAGGGGAATTTTTTTTATATTTCTGTCAAATGAGATTTTGCTGATATTTAATTATTGTATTGACAAATAATTATGGTAAACTTAAAATGCCCTAACCTGTTTAAGAATACTACCACAACAATTTCATATTCAACAGGGAGATATTGTTTTAATTGTATAGATCTGAATTTGTAACTATGGTAATATACCTACATATTTAATTTCAGTTTCTGTTTATGTCCATTTTACATGCACCAACCTTCATAACTTGCTTGAAATTATTCAGTTTGGTACTTGTAATGTGACTGTAACATGCAATTTGGCCAAATGTGTTTATAAAGAGACTAAACATGGAAAACACTGCAATCTGGGTAAGCTTCCTATATGTGTATAATTTTGTATATTGTAATATTAAAATGAATACTGTTATTTATCATTTTACATTTATAGGTCAGTAATTTTTGTATATTGTAATATTAAAATGAATACTGTTATTTATCATTTTACATTTATAGGTCACTCATTTTGTATATTGTAATATTAAAATGAATACTGTTATTTATCATTTTACATTTATAGGTCACTCATTTTGTATATTGTAATATTAAAATGAATACTGTTATTTATCATTTTACATTTATAGGTCACTAATTTTGTATATTGTAATATTAAAATGATTACTATTATTTATCATTTTACATTTATAGGTCACTCATTTTGTATATTGTAATATTAAAATGATTACTATTATTTATCATTTTACATTTATAGGTCACTCATTTTGTATATTGTAATATTAAAATGAATACTGTTATTTATCATTTTACATTTATAGGTCACTCATTTTGTATATTGTAATATTAAAATGAATACTGTTATTTATCATTTTACATTTATAGGTCACTCATTTTGTATATTGTAATATTAAAATGAATACTGTTATTTTTCATTTTACATTTGTAAGTCACTAATTTTGTATGGGAAAATATGAACTAGTTTTTTTCTCTCAGAATATTACTGTACAACGTTTTAGGAGTGATGTATTATTCTGAAAAAAGGTTCATTCATATTATTCCATATCAATTTTTGTCTTTATTAACTTTGTCAGAATGCATGATTCTGTAAATGTCAAGTTAATGGATACAGAAATGAGCATATAATGAATTGGAATATTAAACTAAATACTTTCATGTGTAATTTAGCCAACTGGAATGTTGAACTGAATAATATAATGTATAATTTTGCATACTGGAATTTTGAACTGGTTAATCTTGTACAAATGAATTAACTAACTTGATGTGTTGATTAATTACAATTGGATAATAATGTAAACATGTTATGTGTTTATCTGAATGAAGATTTTATTTTATTTGAAGAAATTGTATAGATCTGAAGTATATTTAAGACCTTTATGTCTTGTAGGTGAAAATTCTTGAAAGCTTATGTTCTGTTAAGATGAGATATAAGTAGACAGTAAGTTTGGACTGTAAGTACTTATTAATCTGTCACTATACACAGTGGCACATCCTATAACTGCAATTACAATATATTTTTGTTGTTTGACCTTTGAACACCCCAGTAATACATTTGAGTAAATGTTCTGTTACAAGGAACAATTTCCAGTTACTTATTTTGTTTATTATAGTAAGGGAGAGGGGCCTCCGAATGGCAGAGTGGTCTAAAGCGTTGTCTGTTACGAATCACTGCCATCTCACCTCTGTCTGCATGGGTTCAAGTCTCAGATTCGGTCAATGTGGGTATGTGAGAAAGCTTGCGAGTTGCTTCTCGTACGTCATGGTTCTTTCCAGGTTTTTTCTGTGTGGTCTTCCTCTACTATTAATACTGGACGCCATGTATAGCCTACATTATGCTGAAAAATGGCGTTAAACCATAAAAAATATAAAAAATAGTGAGGGAGTACTGTATTTGCATTGAGGCTAGCTGCATGTAATTTTGTAGCTTCAAATATTTATATAGATGACATAACCATGGATTAGTGTATAGGTGAATGTAAAGTGTTAGACTGACATGAAATTGGAGGTCAGTAAGATGTGATTACTTAGTACTGTTTCATAAAACTTGATGGCAATGAAACTGAGGTGAACAGAATCTGTTTACTGTTTATTAAAATTTAATATTCATGAAAAGAATGTACCATAATGTACAGAGATTTATTTAGTAGAAAATGCTGAAATTCAGTTTGCTATAAAATAAAGGGAAAATAGTTATTGAGTTTCATGACATCCTGATGCCATGAAAAGTCAGATGTCACACTGCTGTATGAATTACATTATTGGCAGTATGATTATGCATAATGGTAGATACAGTAACTGCCATTCCAAGGATACAAAATGGAAGATGACTTGGTCTTGTCTGGTTGGGTATTAAACCAATGATCCTTGGATAACAAGTCCAGTGGTATGCCAGCTTAACCTAAGGTGATGTCCCTGTAGTAATGATAGTTTTCATTAAATATTTTAATGTCTTGCTAGGACAACATTGTCTTTGACAATGCTTCAACTTTGTAATGGTATTCATTGGAGTCTTACAATACCATAAACACTTGTTTAAAGAGGTGGCCATCTTCAAACTGCATAGACTAAAGTCAGTGCAGTTTGGAGAAAACAGTAGTCCAAACAACATTGACCCTGATCTGCAGATGCAATTACACTATGGCACATTGTGATCTTTGTTGTTTGCAGTGTGACTCGTAGTATACAACCTTGTAGTGAGAGCACCATATTCATATCTGCCTTTAACAGGAACTGTTATACAGAGTGGCATTATAGCGAGGCAATGCTGTAGTACTCTTACCCAAATAGTTCCACCAAATATTATACTGTGTCAATAGGACAAGTAGACACACATATTGAGTTCAGCATTTTTTCTCATTGCTATCACTTTTATCACATTTTAAATTTGAATTTAATCTATTTTCAGTGGAGAGACCTCCTACAACAGAAAGGCCATCATTCAAGGTATCAAGCTTTATCAAATATCATACTGTATATGTCAAATATCATACTGTATATATTCTCTTAGAAGTTGAGAGAAACTGCAAACAACATAGATCCTGATCTGCCATAGCATAATGTGCCTGCAGATCAGGGTCTGTGTTGTTTGTTCTGCTGATTGCTCCTAACAAACCATACAGAATTGGATTTGCCGATGCATTATGTATAATCAGATCAGGGTCTGTACAGTTTGAGTTTGGTCAATTTTACCCTTAGGGTGAATTGCACTATTACAGTAAAACCTGTTTAGAGAGACAACCCCTTCTGCCAACAGAAAGCAATTTTTCAAGACAGGTGGTCTCTCATAGAAGGTTCATACAAAAAGACCAGTTTTCAAGGTCCGGTTTCAGAACAATTTCAAGAAAAATAACCATAATCACTGTACATATATTCTGTTCGAAGTTCTGGCTAAAATATTGTATGCCTTCATCTAAAAATAAAACTATATAGTTATATAGCAATAAAGATATACTATTAACATTAAACATGAAATCACCTTTACATTTGATGATCACATATTTTAGCATTTTAAATTGTTTCTGAATTACTTATTTTCCTTCATTAAAACGTAAATTTGTTTTACCGATGTTTCAGCTGCTTTTTTGCGAGTGGTCTGCTCTTTTTCACTTCAGTTACAATTAATTAATTATTTTCTCCAGCCTTAAAATTTGTCTCTTTTTAGTTGGAGGTTCGTCCATTGTTATTGAGGTTCTAGGTGTTAAAATTATTAGTGCTCAGTTGTAGTATCAAATATTTTGACTGGTCTGTGGGAAAATGATAAAAATCAATAGATGTGCGTTGTACATGTATATCTAACAATTAATGAAATATAAAGAAAGTACTAAACAACTATCTCATCTTATAGCATCCAGAAACAGAATCATTTACTTAGAGACAAAAGTCAATGGCTTCATTTAAAGATGAGATACAGGGATTAATTCTATAAGCTTTATGTGTAACCCGGTCACACCAACTTCAATAGATAACAGCTTTGTGGTTGAGATGTAATCACTTAACATTGGAGGGGGAAGAGGGATATTTCAAATGTCTTAAGTCTTAAACACTGCCAGTTGAATCCCGCAAATGATTCTCTCTAGCTGGTTTAATTAGACAATGATTTTATTCACCCAATAAGGCAATACGGATTAACTCTGAAGACAAACAATATACGCGACCACTATGTCAACTTTGGAACTATCATTACTAATCAAGCAGTTGTTGTAACAATTAATTACATATAGGTCAGTGGTGTCTGCCTATTCTCACGATACAGTTCTTGATAGGGGGGGTGTTGATCCTCGTGTCTCTCCCCAGCACATACAGCTGGTTTGAGTCGATAAGAGGTACACCATCTACTAGAATATGTGATAAAAGGTGTAGTGGATCCCTGTCCACCCATGAATGCGGTTTATGGTGTATATTTTTATGTATTCTTTTTATTTATATTATTAATTTGGATGACAGTTAATCTTTGCTTTGTTTGTCAAATTATAAAAGTTTCATTACCCATAAAGGAATTTTGACTGATAATACTTTCAAATCTCTATTCGAGCTATAGAGAATATTGATTTCTTTACAGTCCAATTCCTTAAACTTAGGATTGTACTCTTTACCTTAAAACTACAAAGTTCCAGGGCCAATTTCCTTTCCTTTAAAAATAATAGTATTTTAAATATATAAAACCCAGTTGACTTTGCCAAAGTCATTTGTCCATTTGTGTGTGATTTGTAATTTTAGCTTGTATGTTGTAAAGTATTTCTGTATGGACAGGCACTAGTTATATCAAATAGTAGAGTTGTTTCCCTTATATACCCTTTAGTGTAATTTTGAATAAAGATTTACAAAATTAAAATAAAATATATAATAAAAGAAATAAATAAATAGAAGGTATATAAAAGTTAAGTTCAAAAGGTGCATTTTTATTTAAATAATTTGTGTACTTGTTTGCTAAGAATTTCTTTTAAAAGCTGTGCCTTTAAAATAAACATGTCTATCTGCGGTATGTTTTACCATTGGTCTTTCGGATTGTGATTGTCATAGCAGTCGTAAACGTTATAGCCTTGATATAGTCTAAATTAGACTACTTTGGAGAAAAAAGTTTGAACAGAAAATTTTGAATAGTTTTTAGTAAACTATTAAGGTATTTTAAGTTGTTTTATAGGACCTTAGCCCTATTAGAGTTCTATTGTCTAAAAGTTTGAGAGTGCCTTAGCACTGAAAGATAAAAGAAAAGAATTTTCCATATTCGCTTTCTTTGTATTCCTTTACAGACTGAAAAATTATGTAATAAGTTGGGTTCTCTGTAGCAGTTTACAGAGAGAGTGCTTTGTAATCTTAATCATTGTATCACTTCAAAGATGTGTATCTCTATGTGTATTGAAAAACTTGTATATAACCAAGTTCAACTATAGCAGCAACTATTAAGAAGATGCGTTTACTTTTGCTTGGACACAGCGTAATTGCTAATTTGGATTATAATTCTGTTAGAAATTCAATTAGGATGCCATGCAGATTAAGTATTGGATTTTTTGGAGTACTTGATGCACAAGTATCCACATTTTCGGGTTTGGAGTTTACCCCAGTACCAGACATTATTTTTATGCAAGTGGGAGAGAATGAGATAGGGATAAAACATCCCTCAGAAATTTTTTCCGAAATTCAGGAACTGTGTTTGCAGTTAAAAGATGCGGGAGTAAGATTCATTTTAATTGGGAGTCTCTTTATTCATCGTAAGCAGAGAGGACTGACCATAAGAGAGTACTATTACAGAGCTCATTTCATTAATTGTTTACTGAGGAGATTTGTACAGACAATACCAGGTTTGATAGGGATGCCATGTCCTACGATAAGGCCTGGAAGCAGGCTAAGTGCAGGAATAATTTGTCTAGTTCCCTACTTTTTATGCCCACTGCGTTGATCACCCCTATGCAAATAGTAGAGAATAATGCAGGGAGCATGCGAAGCTGGGAACCAGACTAGGAAATAATCTACATATATTTTAGTCTAGTTAATGACATAAGCTGCAAAACAGTTGTTAAATTAATTCAGACATCGGTGCCAGTCTATTTTTTTTATTATTTAGACTGGCATGAGCAGTCATTTTTATATGCTGGGATTAAATAATGGTCAGTGTCGAAATGCATATTTTGCCAAGACATTGCAGTGACGTAGCTTTCAGCAGGTAGTCTCTCATAAACAGTATATATTAAAATTGTTGTGTATTGCGATTGTGGTTGGAAATGACAGGTGTTCATTCATAGCAGATGTCACACAAAGCAGTTTTTACTATAGTCAACTGTGATTGATCAGTCTTGATAAATAGCAGTAACAGATGCAGATGAGGTTCAGTCGGTTTCTGGGTAATAACTTTTCTTGTGGATCATTCAAAAGTAATAGAATTTGTAGACATCTTGCACTTGAGATAAGAAAGAATCCTATTAATTTCAGTGTCCAAAAGTTAAGGTCATTTTGACAGAAAAAGGAAGAGGCTGTATATTATACAGGGCAGTCATTTTCAACAGGTTATATGGATGGTGTATGTATATATATATTAAGGTATAGTCACATTGCTTGAAATTTTAAGTCTTATCTGAGCTCTCTGTAAACATCTTGTGTATCCTGGACCCGCATAAGCCTTATCTAGCAGGTCTTGCTTCACAAATTTTGTCTTGCACCTTTCCAGATAAAAACAATAATGCACAATAAGTGTGATGTCATCTATAGGCATCAGTGATGCTAACTTTGTTGGGTTTTTTTTGTTGTTGTTGCAAACCCATAACTCAAACAAGGTAAGGTGTTCATTGTTGTTTCCATCCTGGCATCTCGTTAATTCTCAATACATGTAGTTCTGGACATGTATAGTTGAAAGATAATAATGAATCATTGCATTTAAACTTAGTGCTGGACTACTATTTTTTTTCACCTGGACCTGTAGTTTTCAAAAGACCAAGAGTCTGTCACAAGCCTATAGAGAGCTCAGATTTATGTCATCAAAATAATAAAGAGGGAATTAATGTGATTGATCATTAGTCACAGTTACAATCTTTTAATAATTCCACGTTTAATAAAGTTAACATTCAAGTTCCCGTGTGATACAAGACTCTGTCGCATCAATCTGAAATAGGGAATTTCATAATGGGGGTGTGTCATTTTATTATAATCTGCCAAAGTCATGAATATACACTGTATTTTATGTTTTATGGAATTACAATTACTAAAGGATGTGTTTGTGTCTTTGAAGCATGAATTTAAGCATGTGTACCTGGTTTAAATGAAACTCTATTACATGTATTTGAAAATATAAGTTGAAATTCAATGTGGATACAGACCAAGTTTATGATAGTAGACATATTCAGGTAACTGTATTCTAATTACATTTAGTAGATGGTTTGTATAACCTTGAGATTCCATGAATTTGAAGAGTTGCCTTGGAAAGTTAGTGATTTTTGAAAAGTTTCTTAAAATCCTTGAAAAGTTGTTTAATTTAAGTTTTCCCAATTTTTTTAAATATCTTTTCTGGTAAATTACAAAAAGTTGAAACTATGAAATCTTAATTCTTTTTGAATTTATAATATTTTTATTTGCTCATTATCCAAACATAAAATGAAAATAAATTGGGATGGTCAGATAATACTAACACCTGTAATAACCTTACAATGTGAAAAGGGTGATATGTTGTGATAACATGAAAGTAGCACCTGTTTGCAGTAATGGTGCTCTAATTAGTTACTTGCCTTTTCTCCTTCTTCTCATTATGTAGTAATACAAAAAATATAACTTATGGAAGTCTTTGAAAACGTCTTGAAAAGTCCAAAGAAAAACAGCTATATTTGATTGTGTGATGCACTGGTGTGATTATTTATCTTAAAATTGTTATTCTTAATTTGAGTATTGTTTTCAAGGATTCACACAATATTCTGTCTCAAAGTCATGTTTAATAAATTAATGTCAGAAACATCAAAAACAATAAACTTATATAAGTTTACTAAACTTGTAATGTTGGTAACCTTGGTAACCTACAATGTAATTGTTAGAGGTACAAATTTCTGCAGTAGTATAATTGTAGTAAAATTATATGGATTCATTTGTCAAACCTAAAGTTCATAATTTGAATTATCTTCTTTCAGGTCAGACTGATGTCCCATTGTCAGGTATTGGAGTTGAACAGGCTCGACTTGCAGGACATCATCTACAGAATGAACGCTTCACGCATGTCTTCTCGAGCGACTTATTGCGTGCCAGCCAAACAGCTCAGGTTATCATGGAGGAGAATAAAGTGAGCCACTGCTCGATCAAATATGATAAAAGACTCCGAGAAAGGGTATGGCCACCAATGAGTGTTTGGTTTATTAGGTTGTTGCAGAAATATATTTGTATTCTCTTTATAATGCTTGATTTTAATGTTGTACATAAAATCTGCACAAAAAAAATAATTTTTGATTCTAGTTAAACATTGTTTTGAATTAAACCTCTTGTTCTCCAGTAAAATATATGTGAATCAGATTCCAAAAGCTTACGGTTAAAATAAAAGAAAAATAATATTGTCCAGACTTATAGATGTTGTTACCTTCTCTGACTAACATTGTTTGCTCTATATCTGAAGCACCGGTAATGTAAAATGAGCAGGCTAGCTTCTCATATGGATTTGTAATAGTGGTCATTTCAAGTAAAAAAAATAATCACTTTTGTGCAGTTTAGGGTCACAATTTGTGATCTAAAACAGAAAAAAACTAATTTTTTTTTTTAATATTTGAAATTTTTTACATGGACAAAGAACAAGGAAAGGAGATTTTTCTGACACTTGGCACTAGGAAGACCATTCCTAGTTGGTCCTATTGCTTATTCAGATTTTTTTTCAAAAGCATGTTGCAGACCATCAAATCATCACAAATCTTTCTAAACTTCAGGAAACCAAAAATATTTAGACCTATATATTGAAGCAGCCATGCATTATGGGGAATGAGGAAGAATGAGAGATCGAAGAACAATATTGAAAATCAAATTGTCCTCTTTCATAAGGTGTAGAAAATTGGATTGCAAAGACATATCTTCACTAAACATTTGCTTTACAGGTTTATGATGGAGGCATAAATGGAGGTATAACATGACAAAATATGTTTGGAGATAATTGGTTATATTTAAAGAATTAGTATCCCTTTTGTACCATTTCAAAGAGTCATTGTTAACTGTAATGATTATTCAGTTTCTTGAACATTATTTTGGATATTTTGAGTGTTGGAATTTTAACATTTCATAATGAACTGATGTTTATTTTAATGATCAGTTATTTATCAGAATATGTAATCAAACTATACCAGTATTTCTGTATACTGAACCAGGATAGTCTTGTTTTAGATTTTGTGGTAAGTTTACCAATGATGATGAGATATATTGTTTACATTAGTCATGGTTTCAGTATAATGTTGGCCATTACCTCTTGATATTTTTATCTCAGAAGGTGGGTGGGGGGCTGAGTGGTCTAAAGTGCATTACATTACGGATCACTGCCATCTCACCTATGTATGCGTGGGTTCAAGTCTCAGATTCTGCCAATGTGGGTATGTCAGAAAGCTTGCCAGTAGCTTCTTGTGGGTTGGTGGTTCATTCCAAAGGTTTTTCCAGCTTCTTCCTCACCATTAATACTGGTTGCCATGTATAGCCTATCGTGTGCTGACAAATGGTGTTAAACGCTACAACAACAACAATCTCTGAAGGTGAAAATATCGTTAATGGTATACATCTGTCATCTATCCATTCATTCATGCGACAAACCTTCATCTTAAACTCAGAATATTTGCTTATATATTTGACGAGTTCCGTATTGAGGTAGATCCTAGCATATTAATAAAATGATTTTGGATTGGATTTGGATGAGCTTGTTACCATTCTGAGGGCCGTATTTCTGATCCACGTATGACAAAGCTTGGAATATATACTTATATCATAATGATTAAGATCTTGGATGTGTTTGATAATGAGTGAGATTCACATGTAGTAGTGAGGTATTCTTGCTTGGCTGACCTTGTTACCACTCTGGTGGAATCCATATTTCTGATGAGGTTTTAAACAGATTTGGAGTGTTTAGTTATATTATTAAAGCAGCTCAGACAAGTTTGATAATGAGTGAGATCCACATTATTAATAAGGTAGTCTTGCATCATGATTCAATTTTGAACATTCTTAACATATGGGCTTATGCTAGCAAGATTTTGGATGGTTTCTGTGGAGAGTGAGACCCACATAAATTCAAATGGATAGCCAGTGTAGGGTTCAAAGCACAGGGAGGTGTGCTATGATTGTGGTACTCTAAGGATGATCCAAGCAGCTGTATTTTAAACTTTCTGAAGTTTCTGGATTAGATATTGAGACAAACCAGACAGAATTACAGAGTTGCAATAGTCCAGTCTTGAAAGTACTAATGAACACACAATCTCTAATGGTTTTTACTTTGTCACAGAAGAAATTTGTTAACAGGTCCAGAAGGTCAGCTATAGACAAGGTAGTTGGAAGTGGTGTACATTTGTTCCTTGACATTAGCTTGTTAGTAATCTTGAAGATCTCTTTAAAGATGGCAGTTTCTGTTAACTTAGTAATGTAGTGGGCTGATTTGATTGCATGGACTATGCATAGCTGCCAACTGTCCCGTTTTTCCGTATTTGTCCCGTATTTTGGACCTGAATACGGGTGTACGTTTTTTTTGCAAAAAATACGTTTTTTAATTTAAAAAATAATAATAATAAAATTTCTTTGGAATTGTCAGTTTTGAACGCGCTCTCGGTTCTATTTTGACAGAATATATCACATGTATATACGAATGCAGTTCTACAATACGATTGGTTCATTCGAAATCGAGGCTACCAGGCCTGTTGTTTTCCGCCATATTGGATTTTGCAATAGTTACCGCTGTTGTTGCATCTAGTCTTCATAATATTAAGCTTCTAATCATGATAAATTGGAAGGCATAATATTCAGAATTTTCTCCAGGAGAAATAAATAGGAGACAACTGGAATGATATTTGTGCCGTCTTGTATAGATTTGTGAAACCATATAGTAAAGGAGAAAAATTGACGTTTTGCAAATTGTGTAACGTGATTTCGCTATTGGGCACGGAGGCGCCTATGAAATGCAAAAGCATGAAAAAGCTGATAAACATCAGTTTCCTGCTTCATCACACACAACTCAGCCTGAACTTACGACGTAGATAATGACCGTGAGAACCTTAATGTACATCTATCGAAATTTGATTTTTAAATTTCTTTTAGAAATAAACCTTCATTTTTCAGTTACTAGTGTTGTTGGCGATTTATTTAGCATAAGTTTTTCAGACATTAAAATCGCAAAAGATAATTCTTATGCTTTAACGAAAACATTTAAATAAGAAAATCTCAGAACTGAGATAATCAATGAAAGTTGGTACATTGAAATCAATGATTAAAAAAGAAACTAGGCGTGGAAAGGGCTCCTATAAATACCTTGTGTTTGAGTGTGTTGCACTCTTGCACCTTTTGAATGGGCACCCATATGGAACATGGTGCAACTCCAGAAGATACAAATGTGCATCTTTGACATTAAATAATTATGTAAGGCACTGTCCAACTTTTCTGATGGTTGTATATGTTGTAAATAGATACATATGCATTGAAATTTAAAAATCAGTATTTGTTCCTGAAAATCAGTATTTTTGTCACAAGTAATCAGTATTTTTGCACTCTGGGGTTGGCAGCTATGACTATGTGGCGTTTTTCTAAGCAGCTTCATAGATTTCCTTATGAATAAAGTATGTTGTACATAATACACTAGTAGCGCCAAAAAATGAAATAATCCTGTTAGATTCAACTGTTTACCATCTTAACTGTACGAGTTCTAATGTTCTATCATATTTTCTTGTGCACTTACATAGCATGAAACATTTCATCATGTACTCAAGTAATTCATGAAACATAAACATATTTTAATTTGAAATTAACTGCACCTTGGAATTTTCCATTCTGGCTCATGCTTTCATCTGATTTCAAGGTACACATTGTTTGCCATCATCTTTTACAATAATTACCTATGTTGTCAGTATTACTTTTCCAGCTAATGAATCTTTAATTAAATGACATTTGTGTATTTGCATAAATTTAGTCTAATCTACATTATTTCAAACTCAGAATAGATAAATATTCTTTGCCATAGCAGTAACTTTTACCTCAAAAATATATTAAACTATCAGCCTTCTAAAACTTTGCAATGAAACTTGGCCAACAGTTAGACATATTGAATGTTTCTACCGTAAAAAATATAGATATTTATTGCCATCATACAGTTGTATCTTTAAATTTACCAGTGCTTGTACCAAAATAGACATGCAAGATCTGGCTGAAACAGTTCATGGTTGAAGGTGCATTGTGCACTGGCCGATCCAAGTTACATTGATTTCTGTTGGAAGCACATTATACAGTTGTATATCTAAGTTAAACAGTTCACCGTTATACATGCATAATGCAGTAGCAGATCTGGATTTCACATTTCACTGTAAGAAGTATATTAGGCATTTGCAGATCTTGGTTAAACATTTCACTGTTATACATGCATAATGCAGTAGCAGATCTGGGTTTCACATTTCACTGTTATACATGCATTATGCAGGGGCATATATGGGTTTCACAGTTCACTGTAAGAAGTATATTAGGCATTTGCAGATCTTGGTTAACATTTCACTGTTATACATGCATAATGCAGTAGCAGATCTGGGTTTCACATTTCACTGTTATACATGCATTATGCAGGGGCATATATGGGTTTCACAGTTCACTGTAAGAAGTATATTAGGCATTTGCAGATCTTGGTTAACATTTCACTGTTATACATGCATAATGCAGTAGCAGATCTGGGTTTCACATTTCACTGTTATACATGCATTATGCAGGGGCATATATGGGTTTCACAGTTCACTGTAAGAAGTATATTAGGCATTTGCAGATCTTGGTTTCACATTTCACTGTTATACATGCATAATGCAGTAGCAGATCTGGGTTTCACATTTCACTGTTATACATGCATTATGCAGGGGCATATATGGGTTTCACAGTTCACTGTAGGAAGTACAATTTGCAGGGTCAGATCTAGGTTACATATTTCAGGCAGTGTAGTGCATATGGGTATATTTAGACTAGATTCACTTGGTGTTGACAGATACTACAAAATTAAAAGTCTTACTTTAAAAAGTAATGTCATAAATGATTGGTCAGAACAAAATCTCAAGTAAATTTTACAATTTTGATTTCTTTTGCTTGCAAGCTCAACTTTGTTAGTATTGAAATCTTTGCAACAGTGATATCAGGATCACAATATTGATTGCTGTCTTTGAACAAGGTAGGCTATGCTCATTCCCAGGATGAATTTATAAGAGTCCAATGATGAAAGAGGCTTTATTACATTTTGATTCATATTTTGAAGTTACTTATTTCTTGGCCTTTTTCTCCACAGAAATTTGGGTCAGCAGAGGGAAAATCCAGTAAAGATCTTGTGGCAGCAGCAAAGAAAGCAAGAAAGAAATTGGTAGACTACACACCTGTTGGGGCAGAAACAATAGAACAGGTTTGTACACTCTCGTTGGGGCAGAAACAGAAAAGCAGACTTGTACATTATATAAATGGTTTATTAGAGCTGTGAGACTTTTTAATCTACATGATGGAAGCAAATCTTGGGACAAATCCTTCCATTTTTCACAACTTTTATAATTATAAGGAACTTCTTTCCATATTTAAGAAATACGCAAGAATTTACATTGATGTCTCAAAGGATGAGGAAAAGGCTGCATATCCTAAATTTGTGGAAATCATACTGCAGAAGTTTACTTGCCATCATAAATCGGGAATAGCCTATGCCTAGTACTAATATTAGTACCCCATCTCCTACCTTGTGTAATAGGTACTAACATGAACCAATGTGTGTCAATGGAACAAGCAGGGTGTGGGGCCTAATCAACAATTTGAAACATGTTTCTTGCAAATAATGAAATAAATTGAGTAGTTCTCTGTTTTTTAATATCAGAAATATTGCAAATCATTGCAGAAATAGGTCTCAAATCTTGTTTACCTCACTTATCCGGTATTTTCACTTAGATGATCTGCAATATTAGTTCAAGTAATGACTACTTCCATTCTCAACCTCATTTGTTTGTGAGCCATATAAGGACATTGAGGCCTTATTTGGAAACATAAACAGATCGTAATAAAAGTCGGAAATTCTGCGCATTAAAAGTAGATAGGATTTATTGGTAACTTTTAAATTCCACCAAGAAGCCGCCATTCACCACTTGATTGATTAAAAGGACGTATTTATTCTGATACCCACTGGATTTGGAAAGTCATCGACTTTGTCTTGTCTCAACAAAAAAACTGGTTTCCACAATTAATTCAAGTATTGATTATCTATCTTCACATGTTATGTCATTCAGCAATTAATAACATTGAGTAGAATATCCAAATATGGTCTGGCAAGCCTTATTTAGAAAAGGGGTAATGGAGAGAGCCCTGCATTATCTGTCATGGACACGTTGAGATTACTGTAAGCATGCCAATTTATTTTATCATGTATAGTTTCATTGTGTACATAGATTTGACACTTTTGCATTAATGTAATTTATGCTGTCTTCGCATTAGGAGAACTATGCATCGTTTTTATAGGGAATTCAACGCTTTGCCTATCTTAGCATGTTAATGGTACAGTTCGGATGTTAATGAATTTCCTTCTCCTGTGACCTATTCTCCTGCTGTTGTGATCTGTGAATGTATTTGACAAAGAAAGTAAATTTTGTAGTAAATTATCTTTCTTCAAGAGCAAGTGCCTTTCAAATCCTATGCTTCCCATACTAACAGGAGCATTCTTTTTTGTTTATACCTCAACTTAAACTGGTAAAGAGGCAGTTGGTGTATAGTCAGCCTTTGGTGGTGATGATGATAGTTATAGTGCTGTATCACCCACTGGGGGCATGTAGCACTGGTTTAAGTTTCCAGCAAGGCTGGATATTTAATTTTCCCGGGGGGGAGGAATGGTGCCACTTCCACCAGTCATTTATGTACTCAAGGAGTACTATTTAATTTGGTCGTCAGGTTGGGGTTGCTATTAAGTAACCATCAACCTGGATGGTGGACCCTGGGTGAATGGGAATAGACCCAACACACACTCAATCCTAATCCTGTTGTAGTAAGGGAATGTATATGGTAAGAGTTCCCTTTATATGGTAAGCAGTTGGGAAAAGTGAAAGTTTGTTTTTGTGGTGTTGCTGGATTCATAAGGTATCTTACCTCGTATCCTAGCATTGATGCGATCTCGTAAATATACTCCAAGAAACATGATTTATTAAACACTCTACATTTGACATCAATGAAATGAGGATTCTTCAGACATTACCATCATTCTGCAATTATCACTGCATTTTTTCATGTTAATGAGCTAACTTAAGTTTCCTATTTTTCAGGTAAGAGAGAGAGTGGAATCTTTCTTCAGCGACCTGATAAAACTATTTCTCAGTTCTAGTGAGACTGAGGATACTTCATATACACCTGGAACAATAAAGAGGCGCCATGGGGGTAGCCTAGGACGTAACAGTGGGCCAAACAAAAGACAAGAAATCAGTCGCAGAAGTCAGTCCTTTTGCGTTCCTGGAAATATTGAAAACATAATGAATGAAATTAACCGTCAAGTGGATTTGGCAGAGAATGAAATAAGTTGCAGTGAAGAACTTGATTCTTTTGGCAGCAGTGCACAAAATATTTCTGATATATCTGAAAATAATGACAGACACGAAGATGAGGATAATTTTGTGGGGGAGCAACTTTCTCTGAGCACAAGTGAAAAGTCCAAAGATCAGCAAGATGACAAAACTTATCATAAAATTATGTTCATTAATGGTGACGATCTGTCTACAAATGGAGACATTTCAGATGATGATGTTGATGATACGAGCATGCAAGATACTATGCATTTGAACAATATCCAAGTCTTCCAGATGCCAGACAAGGACAACAGAGATGCTAACAAAATACTGTCCCATAGCTGTCCCAATGTGTCCCTATCTCCTCTGATGTCCCATAGGCTTCCCAGTGTTTCCAGCATCAGCTCAGGGCGTAACAGTAGCTTTGATGATGGTGAATCATTTCCCCTCACTGTGGCTGACATACTAGTTGTCAGTCATGGTGGCTTTATGAAAGAACTTATTCATTTTTTTGTTGACAAGCTAGGATGCAAGTTGCCTGGTGGTAAATGCAATTATTTGCAAGTGTGTCCCAATGCTAGTATTTCAAAATTCAATATCAGTGTGGATGAGTTTACAGGAAGACCCTCTCTCACATGTTTGATCATTCATAACAAAGATCATTTAGCAGGACTAGGTGTGAGTGAAGCCGAAGGAAAGTTGTAGCTCTGGCTTCTTTAATAAAATGTTAGGTATCTTTTGTGTTTTTCATTTTGTCTTTGATGTTAATGTAGGTAGCCAATATGTAGGATTATTGTGGTCTTATTTGGTTAGGAAAGATAGATTTCTTGTCACCACATGTTGTCAATCTCGTTAGTATTACCTTATTTCAGTTAAGGGGTAATGTTACAGATTTCATTATTTAATCATTTATCCATATATAAATAAATGGCAACTGAATTACTCTTGGAATCATATATATTATAAAATGTAATAATTTTGAGAAAATAAATGCTTCATGTGAGATGGTATATAGGAACTTTGTGTCAGTCAGATTGGCCGTCCAGCACACAATCTCGTCAGTGCATCTAGTCTTGTAATTTTTTATAGATTGCCATGAAATCTGGCAAGTTTTTGGTCATCACCTGAAGATTTGCATATCAACAATAACCATGCTATCTACAGTTTGATAAGAGTTATTGCCCTTTATGACTTGCAACTGAATATAGTGTATAGCAATGTCTTGGGTACATAACTTGTCTAACATTTATTAATGGATTTCCATAAAATTTGGTTCATGGCCTCATCTGAGGATGGGCATGTCAACAAGTCATTTATCCCAAAAACTTTTCATTAAGAGCTTTTTTCTTTCTGCGTTATAGATCATTGTTGGACAGTCTTGTTAACTAGTCCTGCAATTTTCGATAAATTGCCATGAAATTTGGTGAATGCTAAGGTTATCACCTGAAGATGCAAATATAGACAAATCACCATGTTCCTAATAATTTGATAAGAGTTATTGCCCTTTTTGACTTGGCGCTCAATGCAGTGTATGCCAGTCCTGTGATTTATCCTCTGATTTAGTAAAATGACCATGAAACTTGGGAAGAATTGTAATTATGTCTGAAAATGTTCCTTCAATAACTTTCTGAAGTGAAGGTATGCATAACACTACACTGCAATTTCTATTGGAGTTATTGCTGCTGTTGACTTCGAGCTTTTTTTTGGTGATGATAGAACCTTTAAAATGCAACTAGTCTTGCCGCTTTTATTTGGATCGCCATGAAACTTGATACATGTCACTGTCATCATCTGAAGATTTTATTGACAATTCACTGTGCTCACTGAATTATTGCTTTATATTTGTTGGACAGAATCTTGTGAATGCAGCTTGTCTTGCCATATTTGATGGGGTGCTGTGAAACTTGGTACATGTCCTTGCCATCATTTAAAGTAGGATTTATTAACAAATCTTCACGCTCCTATGATTTATGTCGAGTAATTGCCCTTTATCGACTAGCACCTGGAGGAGGCATATGACAGAATTTAGTGAATGCAACTACTCTTGCAGTTTTTTTAAGTGATTGCTGTGAAACTATGTTCATATTATGGTCAGCAACAGAAAATATTAATGTTGACATATCGTTATGCTTGGACTATTTTAACTGTAGACAAACCTTAATCATGAGGTAGGGGTGTGAGGTAGAAGAGGTGGGAATATATTTGCATGATAAATTTGCTTTAGCATTCTACTTTTTCAATACCAGTAATATGGCATTGAAGGAAAGATAGCATATTGTAGTTAAAGAAAGATCATAAATTCAATAATTTGATACATGGTGTGTTATAATTTAAGGTTTAAATGAGATATGGTTATATTATTTGTAAGTCTTATATTTTGTTAATAAGCTGTTTTTGTTAGAGGAAATTGCATATATATATTACCAATAATTGTTTGTAGGTATAGACTTTGTTTGTTCAGTAGATTGTTACAAGAACTAAGAAAATTACTCACAACTTTGCATAAAATGACACTGGTAAAATGTTATCAGCAAAATGAGTAGTATCAATAATAGAATATGAAAGTTCCTGATGTATATTTTTCTTGTTTCATGTTTTTTTTAAAACATATTCCCAGCCAGCAATTCTTTAACAAGACGAGCCGGTATTGGCATAGGCTTCAACTTGGCATCATTGTTGTAATAACATAGATCTATTGGTATTTGTCCCACTAATGAAACTTAATTGGTGAATTGAATGTAGATGAGGAGTACTAGCTAGTACTGGCAAGTATATTTCATAGTAACCATGTTGGAAGCTCTAGTTATTTATTTATATCTCACATTTAATTCTCATTTCTTTAACACTGTTGTATGTTCAGGCATTGCATTTGATAATTAAATGCTTTTCAAGGACAATTAGTGTCCCAGTGATCTACTTTTCAGGATATAGAGATTATATCTTGTAAGTTATTGCAAATATCTCCATTACTACAACAGTGTTGCGTGTAAGGGCATACAACTTAATGTTTGCATTTATCTCGAGAATGTTTGTTCCCTTTTATTAATGATTGGTTGCAGTGATCTGCAATCATTGTTGTAGTATATATGTGAAGTTTTCATCTTATGCATTGTTAATGGAATTTGAGATGTAGCCGTCTTTTGCTTGAATGATTATGAATGTTCATGGCATTGTTGCAGATTGCAAATGAAAGTTTTGTGGTACTGGAATTTCTGATTTTCTGTTTTAATCAGCTGGATATACTGTATGTAATAAACATTGCAAAATACTGAATAGTATTTTGCTTCAATATCATTTTAAAATTTTTTTTTGCAAAATATTTTAAAATTTTTTAAGTCACTATTTAGGCATGAACAAGTGCTTATATATATATATATATATATATATATATATATATATATATATATATATATATATACTGTCAATGGTATTTAGTTCTTTATATCCTTTAATATTTTTTTTATTAGTAGAAGTTTCCTTGAGATGATTTTATTTTCTCACAGGATGGTTTGTATTAATTCATCACATTGCCCTGTCATGACGTTGTTCATGTTATCACATATATAATGGCATCATGTGGATATAATCTCAATTTCATTTTTCTGCAATAAGTTTTTAGGTCAAAAGGAAGTTTAAGAAATTAGACAACCTATCAGATTGATCTCTGCTTCATATTGTTAAGGTTTACTTGTTTGTATTTACCTTCACACCATTCATTATGAGGTTTACTGGTTGATAAAATTTAATTTTCACCCCAACAAAGGTCATTAATTGTATTATATAAATAATTCATTTACTTTGAGAGACAAAGATTGATAAATCTTCTTTTGCTGATGATAAATGTTAGCCATCAAAACAGTATGAAAATATATTAAATGATGTAAATAAATGAGCCTTTTAGTAAAGATTGCAGCAATGTTTTCATTTGAATTCCATGTCATTTTCAGGAGTTCTCTCCCTTTGCCAATTTAATTTTTTTTTTTTTTTGGTTTAAAAAACTTAATCTTTACTGCAGCAGTACCCAATCTTAGGTCATATCCCAAATCAGGGTGATGTTGGCAGAGACCTCATTAGGGTTGCAAAATTTCATCAGAAGAAATCATTCCATAAGCATGAGGGTTAGGAGGTCATGTTGACAGTAGGGTTCCAGCAAAAAGTAAAATGAGTTGGGAACCACTGCTCTGCTGTAGCTACAGGATATGTACATCTCTTTCAATAAGCTATTACCTATTTTCAGATGATGAAAAACAACATATTCTTATCCATAAATCTGAATTTATGACCTTTGTTAATAAAAAAGCATCCACATACAGTAATACTTTGGTAACTCTAATTTGGCCAGTTGAATATGTATCACTCTTAGTTTTGATCCCTATTACACGTACTGAAAAGCTTTCTCATGTGTGCAGCCTCAAAATCTTGAACTTTCTGAAAACTCAAGACAACTTTGAGCACACAGTACTTGCTGACCATAGTGCTAAAATTTAATATCACAAGAATGTGAATTCATAAAGAGTTTGTGAAAGATTAATAATTTCTTTGATATTAAGATATATTGTAAACAAAGTATATTGTTGTTCTTATTATAAGGTTTAACTCCATTTTGCAGCATGTTGGAGGAAGAATCCGGGAAACCCCTGGAAAGAACCACCAACCCATGAGAAGCTACCGGCAAGTTTTCTCATATACCAACATTGGCTGGGCACGAGACTCAGAGCTACAGACACAGGTGAGATAGCAACGATCCATAACGGTGAGCGCTTTAGATCACGTGGCCACTCGGGGGGGGGGGGGGCCAAAGTATACTGTAATAATTGGTTTCTACTGTATCCTTTCAAATGATGTCACCTGCTGTGTTAATTAGATAGTCCATTATTTATAGTGTTTCTGTTACTGCACCATCCTGCAGATGACCATTTGGAAATTCTGTGTGCTCTTTACTTTATTAGAATCTTAATTAGAATTTATTAATAATTGCCCACAAATTATTTGATTGTTATACCGTGTTAATTTGTTTGTAAAGTGAATACTGTATAATACATTGACAAATGCTGTTAACTTATCAAAACAGATACTGCCATAAATTGTTTTGCAGCTAATAGATACGTGTGTATTATTATTTATTTTCGTTTGATGAAGTAATTTTGTCTACACTATTAGTACTGACATTTGACTGTAAATTGTACAGTTCCTGTGAGAGTGATTTAGTTGTTTATCATAATTCAATAAATCCTTGGTGCATTTAGCTCTGGATGTATTAATTCCTTCCCATTTTGATGTCTCCACTGCAGCAGAGATGTCTTGATTTAATCCTGTCTGTCTGAACCCAAGACGCTTGTTGGCAAGAATGTGCAAAAGTCTCATAATGTAAAGAAATTAAATTGGCATGCATATTTGTGTTCATGAGGAAATGAGATGATTAGATTTTCAGACGATAATGGCAGGTTTACATTCTTAATAGCAATCCCATACTAGGTAGTTGAGAGTTGTGGTACTGCAGATGGCATCAAAGTCAGTATCTGGTAGCCTCACATGTCAAAAGCATCTAAATTATTTCTCCTTCCCTCCATCCATGGTCCTAGGCCGTAGTTTGGAGTAGGGTTCATGTACCTATCCCATGGGGAGGGGGCTAATAAAGTTACAGTATACTTGCATGGCTTTTGTTATTGTGATACATTTAACGTTATACGGTACAAGAGGCTGAGGAAATGGAAGACATAAATGTCTTTGCAAAGCACACACTGAGGAAGTTGACCTGTGACTGATCTGGATGGGTGTCAATCCTGTGACCCTTACAGTTCCAGAATTCATCTAAATGAGCTACCGTATTTACCGCATATGTTGGGACACGAAAAAATAATAATTTTTTTTCGTGTCCCAGAACTTATGGTGAACTTTTTTTAAACCTACATCATGTGTCCCAAGACTTAGAAAATGAAAAACATGTTCAATTCCCCCCCCCCCCCCCGGCCAATAACTGGCCACACCGCATGTTACAATAAAATAGATAAATAAAATGCGTATTTGATCGTAAAATAAAATAAACAAGAAACTAAACTTGTACTGTCAGCATTTATTCACATTTTTTGTCGACATTAGCATTTTATTAAAGGAAAAATATATCCACAAACTCCGTATGAGTAGCGCATGAATCCATTATCCATAGTGTAATAGCTTTCGTCAGACAACGCAACACATTAGTCATTGACGTGAATATTGAGAAACGATTCATGTTTAGCTGTCCTCAAAGGTTTGAAAATGAAAACTGGATTTCGCAAAATCACATATGAATGAGATAGAGAAAGAAAGAGTGAGAATTATCAGCCCCATTGGTCGAAAGCAACTGACATTTACGCGTGATACGGTGTAAGGTACAAAATAACCAAGAGTGTATTATATCCAGGGTAACAATATGACAATATCTCGCAAACTAAAATCATTATTAGAAATACATTCACTGTGAGTACAAATGACAATCTTTTTGATTCCATGGGATACAAAAAGTATTATTAAAGCAAGTTAATGCTGTATATACTATTTACCAAATAACTCGAAACCAGTTTGTATCAATTATGACTGCAGACGGCATATAAATGAAAGCCCAGGTGTTGAATAAACACACCTTGTAACAGCCATAAACTCATTGTTTGAACTTGCTGGCAGGATATCAAATACAAAGGTTAATTTATTACAAAACAAACCAACCCCGGAAGCTGACATTGGATTCCTATTAGCGTGGAGATTTTTTTAAACTATGCATGTGTATACAAAGTCGGCCGACATAGGGAAGGCAAGGAAAATGACCACACGTCTCGTATTAAGAGTGCAGATAAACAAACAGTTGTGGACTGTATTTTGAAAGCAGTCGAATCGCTTCAGGACAAGCCAGATCTGATCTGAAAATCATTTAAAGTTTGTGGGTACAGTCCTACCCATTTATCTCGTTATCCTCGGGCCCGAGGAAATATTGTCGACATAGGCGGATGTTGAGATAAGTCGGGGGGGGGGGGGGGGTGGATGAAAAAAAAAAAGATAATATGAAGACAGTATCAGTGTGAAATACACTTGTATATTGATAAATTACATTTTGGTTACCTTTGTGTAATAAAATCCAAATTAAAATATTGCATTGATCATACGAAATTCAACGTCGGCATTATCACATTATCAAAAAATTTCACAGACCTCTTTGCGAGATGTACATCCCTTAACTTCCTGACAAGCCAGATATTTAGTTTCCAGAAACTGTAAATTTAATTTGCGTTTTACCTTGCAGTTGGTAGCCATCGTAAATGTAAATAAAGTTAAAAATGAAACTTTCACAGCAAAAAAAAAAACTTGTTTTAATCACCGATCACTTTCAAATGTCTCGGAAACGCTTACTCCGTATTTTCACACAATTTTTATATATGGGATTCAGAAAATCACGTATACAGGAGTCCTCTGTACGCATCAATTTCCTGGACTGTAAATTTAAGGGCTTGCTAATCCTGCTTCGACCACCTGTTGATTGGAAAATTGTGTTCATCAATTGATCCTTTTAGCTGTGCTGATATTTACAATCAGAAAATTCAGTGGCTGCATGACCCACAGATGTACATGCTGTCATTGTAAGAGTACATCTGAAGAACATGACTCAAAAGCTAGGCGGCAAGATCAAAGACTTAACTAGTTGAAGAGTGGTGAGAAAATGTGCTGCTATGTTTTTTTGATCCGACCGCGACATCAGAAGCCTGGCGGCAAGATCAACTAATTGTTGAACAAAGTATGGGTCGGAACTGGCAGTTTGTCGACATAAATTATTAGAAAACAAAGTACAGTCACTATCTTCTGGTATATCTCTCTCTGTCTCTTTTTTTTTTTCTCTCTCTCTGAATATATTTTTACGAAAAGTGAAAACAAACAACGCTCGAAGTTTTCTTTTTTAAAGTTTTACTTAATAAATAAAACATACGTTTGAGTACATTTTCTGACATGTACTTTTCGAATGATTTAAAAAGTGTCCCACAACTTACGACTCAAAAAAGCTGTGTCCCAGAATATACAGTGCACAAAAAAATTACTTTGAAAATAAAATTATGGTGTCCAAACAAATACTGTGTCCCAACATATACGGTAAATACGGTACATTGACCTCTGGATACATTTATGTACATTACTGTCCATTGTTTGTTAAGTTTTGCATTTCTCTCAATACTCCATAGGTGTTTTACTCCCGTGTATTTAATGCTGTATCTGAAATCCTGCTACTTTGTGAGAGAAAGCATTTTGTTAGGAACCATATCCCTGTCATAAAATTAAGCAGCTTTGACATATCTTTGCTTCAGTTTCTTCTTTAATATTTTAGGTTCAATTACCTAATCAGATTTATGTTAATATTTCAGATAGGCTTTTAGGTAGGAATGCATTCTAGAGGTCAGTAATGGAAAATTCAGTAGGGTAAACTTACGTTTGGTGTTTTTATGTTTTTATTTACCTAAGCAGATTAGAATATACATGGAATCATTGAGTGAAGCAACTCCTACTGTTCAGTTTAATCACAGGAGTCTGACGTTTTTATCAATAAATTACGGCGAAATCTTTGAAAACATGAATTCCCTTTATCGGTAATATAAATTATATAAATATATATATATAATATTATTTAATATAAATTACCGATAAGGAGAATTTATGTTTTCAGAGATTTCGTCGTAATTTATTGATAAAACGTTAGACTCTTGTGGTTTAATTGAGTTAACTATCACATCCCCAATTACCAGTGGAGATTATGATAACAAAAAAAGAAATGGCGACCATTGTTGTTGGTGAATCAGAATTGGAAGTTCAATTTTTGTATTTGTATATAATAATACATAAAATGAACAAATCTGGGATTGTAAACTTTCCTTGTCACAAAATCATATGAAATGTGCTCTGATGGTATTTATTTTTGGTAACGAAATGTCAGAGCCCTGTGTTCTTGGAGCTGTTGTTGTTGGTGAATCAGAATCGGAAGTTCAATTTTTGTATTTGTATATACCGGTAATAATACATAAAACGAACAAATCTGGGATTGTAAACTTTCCTTGTCACAAAATCGTATGAAATGTTCTCTGATGGTATTTATTTTTGGTAACGAAATGTCAGAGCCCTGTGTTCTTGGAGCTATGTTATCTTTTTGTGTATGTGTGCCACACAGCTGGCTTCACTTATTTTCACAGTTGAGATTTGATTGTATATTTTCATCAATGAAACTCCCATGTGACCGATATGTCCAATGGAAATTTTATGCTAGAATGTATACGATAGTTGACCTTTTCCAGGAATTGGATTGATCCAAAAAGGCTTAAGATAAGAAGAACTACATTACATAGAATTTTGATTGAACAGCTGACATAAAAAATATGAGGGCATTTATTTTTTGGTAACTAAACTTCAGAGTCCTTTGTTCATGGAGCTATGTTCTCTGGTTGTGTATGTATTTTGGTTTTTTATTATTAGGAATGAAATTATTTCTTTACTTATGCAATCAAATACTTATTTCTTTTTTCCACATTTTTGTTGGCCTAGTGGTTAGAGCGTCCTCCATGGAAGCGGGAGGTCGTGGGTTTAATCCCCAGCTGAGTCATACTAAAGACTTTAAAAAGTAATACTAACAGCTGCTTTGCTTGGCACACAGCATTAAGAGGTTAGTGTTGGGACTTATCGGTCTGGTGTCAGGTTAATGTGACTACATGTCTGTGGCATGATGCCCCAGTATTAGACATAACTTTAAACTGCCTTACTGCATACATCGTAGCAATATGACTGAATTTTTTTAAAAGCTAGCTAAAAATCCTGATCACATCAACATTTTCCTTTTTTCTATTGTGTTAATTTGAAAAAGGTCAATGTAGCTCAGTTTTTTTTTTCATTTAGGAAAAGAAAGTGACATTTCCAAAGGTTTGTATAATAGCTGAGTAAAAGGAGAGTATATTCTTATGACAAGATTCTAACATTTTATGAGGGGACATATCCTGATTGGTAGGTACTATGCCCTTATTGCAAAGGTAGGTCACTTATGATCTACATGTATATGTATCATTCACTGGCTTGGCTACATTTTGTGTTTCTTTGGCACTGCAGATAGTAAAAGCATGAGTTGTGCTTATAGTGATTATATCTAAAGAAACTGACTGAAGTACACAAATTAAAACAATGGTTAAACAGTTTGGATGATCAACAAAACATAATAAAATGACTCAATTCAAAATGAAAACAGATGACTGAAAAACAGAAGAAAGTGGCTCCTAATCCCTCAATCAATTATTACCCTTTTAAATGTCTCTTATGTCATTGTGTGATTTGGATTTTTAATCTTGCTTTCTATGTTCTTCATCACTATGATGCCTGCAGTGTATGGTGTTGTGGCATTATGTCCCATCCAGTCCTAGCACTATTCTCTTAAAGTTAAGTGCAATGTGAGGTCTGTGCATTTGAAGAACTGATTTGGTTTTGCATTATTTTGTTTTAACCAACAATAGAAGAAACTTTTATGGCAGCAAACCATTACTAATTAGGTAGTCTTTAGTCACCAATACCTACATATACAATTTGCTTCATCACCTCTTCAAAGGTGAGTATGTAAAGTGATCCTGTTTTGAAATCATATTAAAGGTGGTCTCCCATAACTTTGGGAAGAAATGGATGTTGCAACAAGACTTGAAGATTCACTTTAAAAAGAAGATAGCTGAAATGCATGAAACTCATTGACTTCAATGGTTCTTTTTTCTTGGCAGACATGTAACGTTATTATCAGTGAGGACTTTTAACTAGCTCAGATATTCGGTTTATGATTCATTTAGATATCAGTTTCATGCATTGGTTTGTATTTCAGATTTAAATTGTATTTTAGTGGAACTTCTGTAAAGCGGATGGTCAGATTCAACTTCATTAGTTGTTCTCCCGCCTTTGGTATCTTGTACTTCTATTGAGCTTCTTCAGTAAAATCCTAGACATCAGGACATGAAAATTCAGAAACTCGTTCCAAAAATTGTACTTGTACCAGTGAGTTTGTTTTTTGTCATTTCTCGTAATGTGTGGTTTTGACACCTAAATGAATATGGTATAGCAGACTCTTTCGTTATCTTGTAATGTGTTCCTATAATCTTTTGATCTTAAACGTGTAACTCCTTTATTGGTCTACCAATTCAATTTTGAATAACCATACGTTTCTTGTTCCCTTCAGAAATCTTATAGATGTTTCCATTATGGTAGCCAATTGCATCATAATAGTATATGTTCTTTTATAATGTTTTCATATAGAATGTATTTGTCTCAGCATTAATATACTAGGAATATATACTGGTAAGAAGTAATTTTGTTCCATCAGTTTTGCATTTCAAATTGTTTAGGTAGAAACCATACATTAACCACTTATTTTGTACCACTGTAAATACCCCTTATATTGTGTTGGTTAATTTGATTGTCATGGTTTTTACAGTCTCATACGGATCAATTTCTAATGATACATGTGTATCAGCAAAAGATAGAGCTATCTGCATTTGGTATCCTTTGCTACTGTCGCTTCTCACGGAGAGGTTATTGAACATACCTACCGACATGCTGGGGGTGAAATTGAATTCAGGTCATTCGGCTGCCATATATTAGACTATCCCCGATATCAGCCTTCGCTGTTCTGATTGGGAGAAACATGTTTGTTTAAATACTGTTGTTACAGGTAGGGTTACTCAAAACTCTTGCCGCCGTTTGTATGATGTCGTGTGCTTTATATGTTGTCATTTTATGGCCTATTACGTTGACCTGAAACTTTCTCGAAATTGTCTATTCATTCATCTGGGGGTTATTTCCATGTGGAATCCCGCAATGTGAATACTGGCAGGTTTTTGTTAATTTCTTGCAAGGTGACTACATCTACCCATACTCTCTTTTCCTCTATTATCCAATCATCTAGTTTGTTATCATCTCTCTTAGCTCACATCATATGCCTACACTTTTCCATAGTTATGCAGGGCTTCTTGTCTTCAGTTTTGACCCTGCTGACCAAAAGAGCTGCCAGCGTGCAGGTCGGGGCCTTTCGTTGTAATCAGTCTACATCATGTTTAGAATTAGAAAACCTGGCGCCCTGTGTGTATTTAGTACTTTCTCGTTACACACACACACACACGGTCTTGGCAAGTATCTGCCATGAAGCAATGATGTACATACGTTCATGTCATTTTCCAATTATTTTATATACAAAACAAATACAGCTACAGTGACCGAGTGGTTAGAGTGCCCGCTTTGAATGCGGAAGGTCGTGGGTTCGATCTCTGACCGAGCCATACCAATGACTTGCAAGAATGGTACTAACAGCAGCCTCGCTTGGCGCTCATGATTAAGAGGACAGGGTTAGGACTGTTGGTATCGCTGACTAAGGGCTCTGAACTTTGCATCTCTCTACCACTACTGAAATTTCTAACAAAAACGAGCCAGAGTGGGTCTTCTGTAATAATTAAAATAATACTCAGAGCACCTCACTCCAACCTGGTTAACGGGAGCCTTTACACATACATATTCATACATGTAGGAACAATAATGCAAATTATAACTATTTGCCAATACTGAATCAAAAGTTGGAAAGAAACAACTGTCTGCACGTAAGACAAACATGCATATAAAATTGGAAAACTTATCAAAATGAAAGTTCTTTATTGAACTAATAAAGAATGACCTTTGTTGACACGTAGTCAATACTTTTGTGTAGGTTCAACAGCATTTTTGACACATGGTAGGTTATCCATGGCAGACTGTCGACATTATGTTTGGTGGAGGAATAACCACGGAAGACCGTTAGAATCCGCGACCCACGGGATGCTACTGGCAAGCTTTCTCACATGTATACATCGGCTAAGCAGAGATCAGAAACCAAACAAACATAAGCGAATTTTTGGGTCAGTATAGGTGAGCACCATCGTCAACTCGGCCACCCGGGGCCTCGTCAGACAAACATGAACACACAAACGAAGGTAATTAACCTATCACCAGATCAGACATAACCATGGACATTAATGAATTTCGAATAAAGTTACATAAAGAAGGTCATCAGGGACCGAAATTTGATTGCACTCGCTCACTCTTTATGCCATGTATCTAACCCATACGTACATCTGCACTAGTGCCTTACTTTGCATGGAGCGCCACATTTGTGCGATTTTTTGATGCCCTCGTTTGCTTGCTCTGGAGGCATAAGACTGGTCACCATCATCTTGACTGGCAATGTTTATATCCTGCTAACTGATTTAGAATTGGGGATGGGAGAAAACTTAACTATGTGGCATTAACATGATCGGTTGTATTGCCGGTATTACTGCATTTTCCACTTTACAAAATGTCATTAAAAATGACCCCCTCTCCAGTGTTCCTTGACTTTGTCATTGGTTTGCCCCCCGCCCATGTCTGACATCATAGAGTACTCTACCATTTTGCTGAGCTTATATATCCATCAATTCACACAAGGCTCACACTTGTATTATTATTATATTTTATTTTATTTTATTCTGAAATCAACTGCCAACTCTACTGCTTTAACTAGTATATTCTGTGCTGACATGTATCCATTTTCAAGTTGTTTATTCAAACACAAGACAACTACCTGATGAGATCAGAAACCACCAAACTTCGGAGACCGAATTTTAAACAACCCTTCATCCTACATCAGACACATGTTAAGGAATTAAAGAGCAATAGTTGCCCATTTTAGTGACCAAATACAGTAATCATTGAATGGTTTGGGGTTATACTTATGAAGTAGGAGCAAAAAAGGTTCCGTGTTAGGCGCTTTAATATAGTCTAAAATAAAATGTATATCCATTTAACATGGTTCCACTGATGGTTCTTATTCTTTAGTGACTTAGGTCACTGGTTGTAGATAACAAAATGGACCTTTTTATCTTTCACATTTCGTTTTACATATGATGTTCTGCGAAATCCAGTAAGGTGATTTAAACCGGTCCACTGTTTTCTTCTTCATACGAGGTCGCTAGTTTAAAACTCGCGGCGGCATCCCATTGTTGTCCTTTTTTTGTTTCTATTTTTATGTTCAAACTTTTTGAAAAAACATATATCATTACATTTTTTCCCATTTAAAAATAATAATTTTGTTTTAATGTTGAAACTTCTTAATAACGACAAGGAAAGAATAATTTACGAACGTTTTTGAATCTGCTGTAAATAGGTTACGTTCATTTCTATTTTATCTATCGCATTGACCTCGCAGCACGTGATGTGAATTTGCCCTTTGTATCGAAGAGAGGACGATTTTCAATCCTATCTGCATTTACAATCATCATAAACAAGTCGCCTTGAATAAGCCTGTTTACCCTCTTGGCGAGTTTTATGTCACATTATCGCTTTTCTATCATCCCAACGATATCAAGTACAACTCGTAACAAAGTCCACTGTAAATATAAATAGAATTATATGTACACATTTGTCGTTACAAATTAGCATGAATATACAGCTAACTTTGCATAACCAACACCGCCACTGGTTATGCCCAAAACACTCACACACACGCACACATAAAGTAAAGATGGTTTTTAATATTCTACAGAGGGCTGAATGTTATAACAACCTTTTGAATATATATATATATATATATATATATATATATATATATATATATATATATATATATATATATATATATATATATATATATATATATATATATATATATATAAAGGTGGCACTAACATTTAATAGGCGTTTAAACCCAACTGCTGAATTATTAACTTAGTTGTTATGTCAGATACATTGCTTTTGGAAATCATTATTTTTCTTCCTACGTATAGTTCGATGTAAAGACTCGCGAACTTTACGAAATATTGCGCTATTGGGGCTTTAAATGATCCCTGTGATACCTGTATGGCAGACGTCAGTTCATGCACGGATGGTATTAGTAGAACGTAGCTAGACAGGTTTTGATGCGAAACAGCATGCTCCGTATGTGGTTGGAAATGGACAAGGTTCTTATTCCTTCGTAACATAGGTCATTGGTTGTAGTTAACAAAAGTGACCTTTTTATCTTTCCCATTTCATGTTAAATATGATGTCCTGCTAAATCCAGAAAGATCCTTTAAACCGGTCCAATGTTTTTTTCTTCTTCATACGATACATGTCTGATCATTTGACTGGTACGATAAATTTCCAAATATTTCTAACATAAGCAGGAGGTTAAATAGTTCGACAGACTGTATTTTGAATAACGTTCTTAACAAATAACATCATCGATATTTATATATCGCTTCTAGCCATGATAAATCATAATAACTCGAACATTTTTTGATTCTTGAATATATGCAGCACATAAATAAATTCAATTCATCTTTTCAGATAAAAGATGGATTACTAATAACATGGCATTATAGGTCATAGGTCTGACTACATGAACAATTTAGACTAAATACCGGAACAGCCAATACACAAAAAAGTTATATCACACAAGACAGGTAGCAAACAAAAAATGGGTACAATTTTATAGTTAACATGTCTTGTTGGATACAGCTTTATATTTGAACCTGGTTATTATAATTATAACAATCTCGTACTGTTTTTGTTGTTGGATGATATGCTTTAATATGAAAAGAAGCAAATTCACATGTACGCATGCGCAACATAAATCACTACATTACTCATTACATTGTCTCGTATGCTACACTACTCTAGTCATTACACTAGTTGCTGATTTTTGTTGTTGTCGAAGAACTGTTTTTTGGGGGTTTTTTTTGTTTCTGTAACCATTATGCTGCTGTCGATGGAGACGTTAGCTTGGCGGACATTATTAGTTTTCTCGCAGTGAGGGACCAAAATTTAAGAAGCAATGGGTCTGAAGCACAGAAATTGCCCCTTGAGGGATTCTTCGCCAGACTGGCTGATGGTTCAATGCCAATTGAATGAGGGCCGTGAAACTGAAAATATTTAGTGATCGTCAACTGCACAGCACGAGTAACAGGTGTATTCAATATCACTATGAGTAAAGCCAAAATCAAACCGGTTGGTGTGAGAATCATACCATTATTCATAGTTGTGTAAATCCCATACTTGGATACCCTTGCTGATAGATAAAACATTGTGTATTACTGTGTTTAAGCACTAGAGATTGATCAACCATAGTGGTCGATCCATATATCAGTCATATTAGTCAGGAGTGATATCATTTCCTTATAACAATTATCAATACTGCAACATTATTATGTTAAATCCACTGTTGGATTGTATGTACACTAGTTTTGTGTACGATTTATTCATCTGCCAATTACATTATAATATATATGGGTCAATTATATCACTATGGTCAAGTAAATCTAATTCATCCTTCATGTCCTGGAATGCCGTCTCTACCAAATAACTTCTATAATTTAATATTCTGTAAGGATAAAGTAAAGTTAAAACTTCCTAAACATCACTCTAGTTACTATATATGAAACAAGTCAAATTATAGTAGAGAAGTAATTTCTTTTAAATTGTTCAAAAATATCAGTGATCATCATGTATCCATACAAGGTCACAATTATATTTCGACAATCCAATAATAATGCAATGTATCTACCCTGACAATCACATATCTATAAATGGACAATTTAACATTATTTTTAATAAGGAGTATCAATACGAAAATTAAATACATATACACATTTATAACCCTATTCTGCCTCCCAGTATTGTTTAATCTCAGGGGTACTAAATTTCGTGTAAAGATGGGATGGAAACATTTTTTTTAACCCAGTGGAAAGTATCTCTTCCTGTCAAAATGGGGCTGTGAAGACAAATGACATTGATTGGTACGAATTTTACTTGATTACTCATAATTTATTTATAACTTAAAAAGTAAGCACCAAATCACTATACTGTAAATAATGATCCATGCAACATAAGTGCACATTGGAAATACAAGGGGTCACACACTCCCACCCCCACCCCACAGCATAAACATTATACCAGTGTGTCATACTGCCAGTCTGTTTGATGAAATATTAACCATCATGGAGGTACACGACCTTGTCCTTCACTGGAGTTTCGGTACATTAAAGTAGTAAAATTAAATAGATCAGTAATGGTAAGCGTAAACCTTGCTATTATGCTTCGTATATATATAAACGTTTTACACGACAACTCGTCAATTAATGAACTTATCTGTTAGTAACTTAGCTATTTAACATTGCATTCGTTAATATATACAGCTTCTCTCATGGTTTGGCTTGCGTGGGGTTTAAATTGTTTTAGCTAAAAGCTATGATAACAAATCATAATTTACTGAAAAGAAAAAGACATTGAAGATTAAAATCTATCTACATATCTCAGTCTACATAGCAAATTTAGTATGAATGCAATCAGGCCAAAACTATTCAAAGAAATATACAACATTGCCCCATCAATATTTTCAACAAGGTACATGTATATACATTTTTCAGCTCGTGGTGTTGCATAGAAATTAATATAGCAGGGTGAATCTAAGTTCAAAGACAGTTTGTTTACGAGTCCCATATTTCGTTTTGTAAATACATTCTTGTTTAACAGTTTGGTATTCCACAGCTGGATGAATCAACAGAACAGCCTCATTCTTTGATATTCACCTTTTGAAGATTTTCACATTCAAGTTTGTCCAAATAATTATACAAGAAATCATCTGCAAATCCAAGTATTTGCTGCAGCGCAAGCAAAGCAAGGGCACTGATTTGGTCATCTAGACGTACTTCGTTCTCGTAATTCTTCACTGGTAGGACATTGCCTCGTGGAACACCAAACATCTGAGAGACCTTCTCCACTGCTTCCTTGACCTCTTCACTTTTAAAGACATCTGAAATGTCAGCTGTAACTACTTTTGAAAGTTTGTCCACCTTGGTTAAAATGATGGTCTGTGGGATTCCTATTAAAAAAAACGAAAACAAAACAATAATATCGATCTATTGCATAAATACTTGTACTCTTTTCTCTTCTCATGGCATCTAAATGCAGAGACGAAACGTGTACCGATATAATGATTATGCTGGTCTATTTGCCAAATCCTTGTACATCGGATATGTGATCTGTTGACTAGGCATATTGTAGTAGGAGTACAACCAATCTACATGTTTATCATAATCCTTGACATTTGATGAATGGAATAACTACATGATTCAAAACAAACATTCCATACAGAGCCGATTGTTAACTGTTATACTCAATTAAAATTGGGTTAAAAAAAGATTGGAAGATCAATATTTAGATGTGAATGGCACCAATGCAAAATCATGTTTTATTGATCATTATAATCAAAAACCAATTTAAGCTTTCGTATTGCTGTATAAGAGAAACGACATTTGGAGCATATTATTCCTAATATAAAACTCTCCCTAACAAACAATGCAAGGCTTCTTATCTTATAAGCTGCTAAAATAAATGAACAGAATATTCTAAAGATCACCTGGATATGAACCTACATCGGTGTCTGTCAAATCCATGTTACGATTTTAATCAGAATGTTCTTGAATGTTTACTTACAAAATAAAAAGATTCCGCGTTTTGATAATCTAGTAAGATAGATTTGGATGTTCTTCTACTGAGTTCGAGGAATTGTGTCTTTATTGATGGGTATGTAAAGTACATGATTAATAATTACCTGATGTTAGTAATTACATGATGCTAAATAGCTAAATCAGTATATATATATATATATATATATATATATATATATATATATATATATATATATATATATATATATATATATATATATATATATATATAATTAATAAATAGTGATAAACAGTTTTACTAATATTTTCATATGTATATATGTTTCATTATGATAATGCACTCTATAAAGCATGCAACTCTAATGACTAGATGTGGTCAATCAAATGGAGGTGACATTATGCTGGAGTTGCAGGAAATTCCAGCAAGAGGAATTATTAGCCAAATCTTCAACCAGCGAATCTTTACATCATATGCTCTGCATGGAAATAAAACATACGTGTATTTTGTCCCTGATCAGCAATCAAAGGCAATTTTGATAAACACGGTGCTCTGAATGCTACGTTGTATGATGAAATAAATGCAAGCATGATTCTATGTCGCTTTCAGTATGAACAAATGATAAAATATGTGCAAGAATGTACACTCGAGTCAAGAAAAAAATGGGACAGTTAAAGGGTAGGTTGACTTGTACCCATCATGTATACGAGGTAACATTTAAATATGTCGGGGTCATTTCAGCAAAGCGTGTTTACTGTATCAATACGTAGTCAACAGAAGTCTAAAGCGGTTCTTTACTTTATCTAGTTATCAACACCGAGGCCTCCAAAGTACTGATGTAAATTGGAAGATCATGGTGGATTTTGCTGGTAAGACAATGGTATTATATGGTTATGAAGAAGAAAATGCTCGTCACATTAGTTTCAAGTAGTGCATCTTTAAGAACATTGTTTTCTTTTTACCTTTTTGGTTCATTCGTGTCTGCATGCTCTTGAATTTTTCCAAAATCGGTTTAGCGATGAAATCAATCGTACTGCCATCTATTACAAAGGCCACACAGTGGATCTTGTCCTTCAAAGCTGGACTGTTATTGAATCCTAGAACTTCTGGTGTAATTGATGATGATGGATTGAACTGTAAAATTTATTTTGCAAACAAAAAAAAACAACTAAATAAAGAACACAAGGATCTATTTAGGTTTAACATAATATAACGTTACCATGCATATTTCTGAAGGAATTAAAGTTCAGAAGGAACATTTCAATCGGATGGATATTTCAAAGAAAAAAGTGCATACATCCATCCATCCATCCATCCATCCATCCATACATACATACCTACATACATAATACCTAAAGTCATTATCTAACTACATATATGCATACGCATATAGAATTATTGTTCATTTTCAACTGAGAATCAAACCCAGGTCATTCAGTTACGGCACCCATTTAAGTGGCTGTATGCACCAACTACTATACTGTCCAGGATGAGAAGAGAAACATCTCCAAAACATAATGTAACTTAGATGTGAATATATATATATATATATATATATATATATATATATATATATATATATATATATATATATATATATATATATATATATATATTAGCCCAAAGTATACAGTCATTACCTCTACAATACAGTTACTCCCACTGTTCTTATATAAATCTATGCATATAGAAGCTATTATAGCAAGTACAAATTTACACCAAAACTTAACGAAAAGTTTTATCCTTGGTTCTGACAGGAGAATGTGTAAGAATATCAAGTGAAACTGCATGGCGAAAGAATAGGGGGAGGGAATAACTTTTATCTTAGAGTGCTATTTAAAAAGATGTTTCTTCAATTAATAAATTTGATAGTAATTTGTTATTAAAATAAAATGGAAAAATGGACCTTCCAAAGACCAAATTCCACTTTTCATTGGAAAAACTGCTCCATTTAAAAATTTTGTTGAAATGAATTACATAAATACATTTTTAAGAAAACAACAACTTTGCTCATGATTACAAATCGTTGAATACTTCAAATAGTTTTTATTTCTCTTTAAAATGGAAGAAAAATCTACAAAATAGATTAAATACTGTTGACAAATTGGCTCATTTGTAATTATATCTGTTTTGTTCTTTTATGTTAAGCCTCATACAATTTCTTTTCCCCATCCATTAAGTCCTTCAAATTTTAATCAGTACAAAATGGGTACATAAACCCTTCAAATTGTAATCAGTTGAAAATGGGTACACAAGTCCTTCAGTAGAAAATGGGTACATAAGTCCATCAAATTGTAATCAGTAGAAAATGGGTACATAAGCAGGGACAGATATAGATAATAATGCATACATCAGCCCCAGAATGTAGTGGGGTATAAAAATGGAAAGAACCTGATAAAAATCTGGAACATGTCCTTCCAGTAAATAGTTAACTTCCAAGACATCCAGTCCCTGTCCTTCTTCAAAACCACGTGTGTCGCACAACCGAAAGCTAAGAGGTTCACCAGTTTTACCTGACCTTACCTGATATTGCCGGTACTGAAAAGAAATATTAGGAAAGTATTTAATGCCAAACAGATGGTAATGTAAGAAATTTGTTTAAAAGCTTTACTCCGTTATCACAAATAAGTGCTGGAAAATCACAATTGTACCAGGGAAGTATATCTGGAAACTGTGTTATTTATTAATGCATGAAATGCCTATCCAGTCTATTTATAAACTTTAATTTACATTCTTTTACTTTGACAATTTAATTAAAAAATAATATTAATTATGATGATAAGAAGAACATATTCAACATTAAAGATCATTGACAAAAGAAACCAAATATCCCTACCACATTCGTGAGGCTGTGATCAGAGCTTCCGCTACATCCCTGATGACTGATACGTCCCTTGAAGATAGAGTTGATTGTGTTGAAGAAGCTTGACTTCCCTGCTCCCACAGGGCCCAGCAAGAGGACCCTAACCTGCGACAGGCTAAGGGAGGGGACAGGTTTGTAATTGTCAATTTGTTCCTTCAGTTCTTCAAACAGCTTAAAGAAAATGTGTTGACATTTAAAAAATGAGGATTGTCATTGACATCATTATCGCTTACAGCCATAACAACACAAAAAAACATATGCAGTAACAGACAAATGAGGTGCTGGTGATTGTCTGGTTTTTCTATTCTGGTTTTTGTCTGTTGCTGTTGTTGTTGCTGGTATGTATGTATGTATGTATGTATGTATGTATGTATGTATGTATGTATGTATGAATGTATGTACTTTTTTCTTTGCTGGCTGTTATTGTTGCTGGTATGTATGTATGTATGTATGTATGTATGTATGCATGTATGCATGCATGCATGCATGCATGCATGCATGTATGTATGTATGTATGTATGTATGTATGTATGCATGCATGCGTTCGAAGTTTTCTATGCTAAAGACACTTAGGAGAACACCGTATTTTGACGGAAAATTTGAATTGTCTCTAGTTTCTTTAGTTTCAAAGCATTTCGGCCTTATATTCTAAAACCATCAATCATATATTTTTACACAACTGATATTAATTTTGTTACTTTAAAATGCTAAAAGTGAATCAGATTGTTATGAGAAATTTTTTAATAGATTTATTACATGATTGCTGTTAAGTATAAAGGATTTATAATTATTATACAATTCTTTATAAAACCAATGCTATCTTCCAGCACACGGCACAAGTATACCAGTACTAAAGTTATGTTTTCATTGAGATCACGCTACTATGTCAGAATGTGTTAGTCAATCTAATACATTTAGATGTTAATAAACGCATGAATTTAATAATGTAATTAATTTCACAATAATATGGTGTATTACAACGTCGTCTGTTGGCATTTAGACACAAAAGGCTGTTCTATATTATCAGAAGTTGATAATTTTGTGACAAACACTGTGTGATGTAAAGTCACTATGCAATATTGAAAAGCATGTTCTGTCTCACATTTATTATTTAAATAAAGGCATTTGTAAGTCTTGAACTCTGGTCTATTCGACATATAACACATGAGGTGTTATAATATAATCACTTTTAACTGATTAAATGTATGACTGTCATTTCCATAACGTACTCAGCAATTAAAATGTAGATTTTAATTTTACGTGACATAATTAGAGATAAAACAAATACCAGCAGTTTAAAAGAAAATAACAACCTATTTACATCTTCTACAACTATAATGACTGCATTGAAGATTCAAAACCGTTGCTGTATGTTATCCAGTCATCTTCTATCTATGTTATCTAGTCATCTTTTTAAATCATCAAACCACATATGATTACCATTGTTTACCATCTAATTATCCTCATAAAACAGAACGCCAAATATAATATAATTCAATTGGTGTAGATGGACTTAAGATTACAAAACGTGGAGTCCAAAATTACCTTTGAAAACGCATTGTTTGATACAACTACCCATTTTTCCACAGAGGATGCATCAAGGTCCCGTAACATTGTCATGGACTCATTCTCACATTAAACAGCATACCACTTATTATCCCTTCCCCATCCTGCTGTATATACTTAGGCACATGAATAACCTAACATCAAATGAAGCATGGAGGAACCTGACTTGTCACAATATATCAGCAAAAGTCTGGAGATACTTATATTATTAATATTATTATTAGTCTTATTTAAAAGAAAACGACACATTAACTTTCACTGCACACATCATATTCATGGTTTTCACTATTTCATTTACTTGTTTACTAAAAATATGAAATAAGTACACCACCAAGTAACTTAAATATCTCTCTCTCTCTCTCTCTCTCTCTCTCTCTCTCTCGATCTCGATCTCGATCGAATCTTTTTCTTCTGTATAACAAACCACATTGTTCAATGCTGGAGACTTTCTCCATGGTTCGTCCAAATATGAATCTTTTTCGTCCAAATATGAATCTTTTCCATCTGTAATTACAAAAGTCGATGTTGGCACGTAAAACTCAAAATATGCTGTCTCATATGATTTATTTCTACTCCTGTCCCTCTGTTCAATACATATTTGGGGAGGATATTGATTTAAAATTAGATCTTTCAAACTTGAATCAATATAGATCCTCCTTGCCATTAGATAATCTATGATAATCGCAAGCAGTTGTTTGTGTGAAAAAATAGGACATTAAAACGGTCAACCAAAAGAAGAAAACGAAGAAAATATATTGAGACATAGCAATGCTTTTGTTGTAGGTATCAGCATTTTCAATGTCGTGTGTGGTTTCAAATGTTTAAGTTGTTATACACGCATGAGAACAAAAACTCTAACCCTTGGAATTCAACGAAACTTGCTAGTTGTAGTGTGTAATATGTGACCGTATTAATGAGAATATATTTCCCCCCATACACCCATCACCCAGTCACAATAAGTAAAATGGCGTGAATAGTATGTCATATTCTGATACAATTTCTACATAACTATATTATATAAATATACCCACATTATTTGTCTTTCTGTGTCATGGTGGCCAAATAAGAGGTTGCTATTTCAAAACTCGCAGCGGCATCCCATTTGTTTCTTTTTGTTTTTGTATTTTTATGTTCAAACTTTCTTTTAAACTCAATCATCCCATTCTTTTTCTCGATTTTTTACAAATTAAAACAATTGTTTTAATGTTGAAACATTCTGTTTTATTATTTATTTCATTACCCCACCATTAACAAACGATGGCACATAGATTGGGTTTTGATAGCGAACAAAATTTATCAATTGTGATGTAAAGTTTTATTTCGTTTGCGAATTAGCCAATTTCTGTAACATAAACAGCAGTTAAACTTCTTAATAATGACAAGGAAAGAATAAAACAATTTACGTACGTTTTTAAATCTGCTGCAAATAGGTTAAGTTCATTTCTTTATTTTTTATCGCATTGACCTCTCGCCAAGTAATGTCAATTCGCCCTTCGTATTGAAGAGAGGACGCATATACAATCATGATTTTAAAAACGTCGCATTGAATAAGCCTGTTTGCCCTCATTTTGAGTATTAAGTCGCATTATCGCTATCCTAAAATCACAACTATATCAAAAATAATTCTTAACAATGTCAACTGTGAGAAAATTATGTATGGTTCACCTCTAATGTTGTATGCAAAGAAATTTTTTAAAACAATAAACATGAAATTAAGTTGTTTGTTTTAAAAAAGAGCTCACATGTTTTTAAACGTATTATGATTCCCGCCCAAGGCTAGTTTTATAATTATAATTATATGCATACATATGTCTTTACAATTTAGCATGAATATACAGCTAACTTTTCATAACCAACACCGCCACTGGTTATGTCCTAACGCCAGGAGGCCAATGCCTGGACAATACATAGAAAATTAGATGGCTTACTATTTTTTTTAAAAATAGTTTTTAATATTGTACAGAAGGATGGGATTTTCTGTATCGTTATTTCAATATTCATTATTTCTTTCAGAACGTTTTTTTTACTTGTCCATGTAATTGGCGTTCTATATAGTTAACAATTTATTTATAATGACTAATGTCAGAACTCGATACAAAAAATTTTCAACATAAGTTTGTGCCATTGCATGTTATCACGCGAAATAAAGATAAATAAGTCAGTTTTGCCATTTTCTTTATCCTTTAATTGCATAGAACAAGCAACCCCTGATTCTAAAGTACTGATTATGGATGAGGGATGAATATCATATGTTTGTTACCTGTTCCTTATTTGTTGTTAGGCATTTGTTTCTTAAAGGATCCTATTGTCTATTTGTCTTTGGTACGTCAAGTGATAACAAATTTAAGGTTTTCTTAATAACCGAGCTAATTTTCTCGGCGCACCACATCAAGAAAATGCTATTAGCAATTTAAATATTTTAAAAATGAACGTTATAACACATCCTTTGAAATGAATAGTAATTCTGTATTTGATCCGGGGAATGTTCTAAATAAGAAAATGCTGCAACCAATATATATGGAGAAAAAAAAGGATATGTCAGTGTGTCTGATAATCCATGGAATAATTAGTTAATGAAACAGAATATCAGAAAAATATTCATCCTTTGTACCAAACAATATGGGTCTATGGATCATTTTGTACTCCCTAAGACACAACTTTGGGTTATAAATCAGAGTCCATGTGTACATTAATCCAATACCCTTAAAGACATTGTCATTTTTTGTTAAGACCAATTCATTAATATAGCAAGCATTTGCACCAGCTTTTCTTATTACCCATATGGTTAGGTTCCTGGGTCATAAATTTGACTACATGTACTCTCATTTGATAGCAATCAACAAAACAATTTTAGGCTGAATTCACAACAAACACCTTATTTCTATATTTGAAGTTTACATTATCACTTCTAAAATTAATTATTACCTGGCAAGAATCAATTGTAAACATTTGAAAGAATATTATTTTTTGAAAATATCCTAAATCTCATTTGGTGGTAAATATTTCAGTGAATCATTTTTATTGCATTCGATGAAAATTTAGGAAATACTGAACATTAATTTCACTTAACATATCCCCTTTTCCTTGTAGCAAATACATACTAATTAATTCAAAATCCAATGAAGTGATATAGAATACCTGTAACTTTATAAACCTGGAGATCGAAGACGTTCAGGTTGCTATTCATGAACTGATCATTGGTCAATCCAAGATTGCTAAACGAGTTGCCAAACTTGCAATAACCATTCAGTATAAAAGCGTTTGTTGAACTGTTCTTTTGAATGCTGCTAGTGAATGTATGTAAATCATATCCATTGCCAAAGGTTGGGCCACATCCTCCAACATCACAAATAGCATGTGTCGCGTTTGTAACAGGAAGTTTTCGACATTGCCTATTTCCATTGTATGTCAACTGGAACAAAAAGGCTTTATCATCGACGGCATAATTATCAGATGATCTCCAGGATATGCTTGTGTAACCTCCAAACACGGACATGCTGGTATTATATAGGACAGTGACTGTTGGACCTTGATTATCGCAAAACAGGTGGAATTCGGTGGCGGAGCAGCCATTCATTTGAATACTATACAGCAACGTAAAGGTTTTTGTACCTCCACCTATCCATATCTCTAATTGCTGCCTATCTTGTCTATCGAGTTTTGAATCCATGATCTATAAGGCAAGCATACAACTTTAGGAATTATTATTCAAAATGATTTTATTGAATGGCAGTCCTTATTTCTTTTTCTCCTGCGAAGTTTAAAAGAGAAGGTCTTCCGTTTCATGAGAAAATGTATGAACCAAATACTCGGGGGTGTTTCAGTTCTGAACAGTTTGGGTATTTTACTTTAGAATAAAATGTCATTCCATTGATTAGACCAAACATCAAAAGAATAACTTCGTTATCTTCAAGCAAAAACGGAGAAACAAAGAACATGACGGCACACACCAAAAGTAAAAAAGAAGAAATATACAAAATATAACGAGAAGAGCGAACATTTTTCGTAGTAGATCACCGTAGTGGTAGATCACTGTATTTTCATAGTTGATTAGGATAGATTGTAGTGGATTAAGGAGGATTATATTAGATTTTAGTAAATTGTGACGCTCGATCACCGTTCAATTTATTGTTTCTTTTTGAACAATTTCTCCTGAAAATACAAAATATTCTTTTATGTGTCAGTCGGATTATTATAACTTACACGATATAATATGTGGATGTTAAATAGGAACAATTGGAAGATGGTTTTCAAATTCGTGTCTTTTACCTGAAAAAGAACAAGAAGAATGTACACAATGCAAATGTAAATAAAATCACTAACTTACATTACGATTAAATAAAGAATCCAACCCTTGGTTTATGCTCTGTGGCTAATAATATTTTATTTATTACCTAAAGATACTGTTGCTAATTGCTTCTAATCTATATAAATAATGACAATAACGACACACCAAATATCTCCTTTTCAAGGCTGTTATAACTTGAGAATCGCCGTATTCTCTGATTACTTTATAAACTATAATTTTGAAAAACGAAAATAACTTTATTTACGAGTACAAATTAGTGAAAAGTGAATTTAACGGTGCAAATCAATTTAATGCTTATTAAAAACAAGAATAACGAGATGAATAGCAAGATATTTGATATAAAATGTTTATTTACTTATACATGCTAAATTATTGTGGAAGTCATTTGTTAAATTAAACTATTGAAATGTTGCATTTGTTAATAAATTTCAACTGTAAGTGTGGTTTCAATAAGCCAAACAAATTTACCTTGCTTCACAGAAACCATTCTGACTTCATTTTAACTTAAACTTGAATTTTGATTTTTCCATAAAAATATATAAAAAGGATTGTATAAATAAGATAGTTATATTTACAAATTAACAGACACACACACACACTAAATACGATATTTATATTTACAAATTAACAGACACACACACACACACACAGACACACACAAACACATTGTCTGAATAGTATCTATTTTATTCATGAAATCTGATGGAAGTATACTTTACCAGGATTGTTGTTTTCACCATGGAATCAAGAGTGAAGCTTGTACAGATTAAAACTTGTAAATTAAAATGATGTGCAGCTGAGAATGTTGTTTTATCACTTTAGATTACATTACAAATAGTTGTCAAGCATACGTCACTCGCTGCTTTCCCCAACGAAATTTTAAGTCGGTTTGATAAAAACGTAAACACAATCAAAATAAAGTTTAGTGGAATTCTCGTCATGTTTAACATGTACAGTATATTACTATGTACAGTATATTATTAGATGCTTGTTTTCTCCATTAATGTTACATTGAAAGAATCGTGCAGTCTTTTTCCACACGGCATCATATTGCACGACAATAGTATAGTAGGAACTACTTTGTAAACAATTAATGTACGCTCATGTAGCAGATGATTAGTTTTTGGTGTATTAGATTTGTTTCTGGATGAACTAAACAAGCTGTTTCGTCCATCTAAAGTAGAGATGATAAAGTTAACGATGTGGACAAGTTCAATGAGCCAGAAATGGAACTTTCAAACAACCAAATGAATGAACGTGTCGCAATGTCCATAACGAAAGTGAGTCATAGTAGTTAAATGAACCATTCTGATCATTTAAACAGTTAATTAGAAGAAATATTCGTAACTTTTCGCAAATATAAATCATAAAATGGTTCAGACTCTGACTAATGCATTATAGTGTCTGTACAATAGATAGAAAAAAGTGAGGCCAAGGGCTATCGCATATATATCAGATAAGTATCATTTTGCCAGCAAGTCAAAACAATAAGTTTGTGACAAAAATGTTCCTAAAGGTTTTGGAAAGAAGCTAAGGTCATCAGAGACTCTAAGCCAAAGCCATGAAACAATCAATATTTCCTCTGACTGACGTAAAAGATGCGTTGCTATTTTCTCCACCTAACTGTTTTAATACAATTTTAGGCTAGCGATAGAAGCCATATATATCCACTCCTTTTTGCATCCTGAAGTTGTACTTTCTTAGTTCTACGGATCAGAATTACATGACCCATATCAAGGGTTGCGAACCTTGATGCACACCGCAAAATGTACTTTTATTTCGACTACATTTCCAACTGTAATCAGTCTCCATAACGCACTCAAAACGAAATGAATGTGATCTACCAGTGTTTTCTTGATAATTTCGATTAAAAGAATTCATATATTCCCGACATTATGATTCCAGACAATCAATGACAGAGCATAAACACATATGCGGTTGATTAAACTGTTCAAATCACAAGTACGTCGTCTGGAATTGACGTAATAAATTCAGTCCATCACAAACAGAAAGAAGAATATGAGCTGGATAGACGGAAAATTAAAATCCATCCATTCCAGACCAACTGGAAAGGTTTGTATCAATGTGCATTCATTCCCAATATTACTATAAATTTTAAATTTCAACTTGAATTAGACCAAAACAAAAATTATTTTTGAAACCAATGTGGAGCGCGATTGTCACTTTCAAAGGTTGCCGGACGGTGCTGTGTGCGCTTTAACAATGCTGCAGTGTATTGATGAATCTACGGTTGTGTAATTTTTTGGGAATACTGCATATATTCAATTTCTATGTTTCCTGTAATGCGTTCTTTTTCTTTTCAAGCCCTAAGCAGAAAAAAAAATGAATATATAATAAAATGTTTACTGCATTTGTATGGGAAACTATTAACTCGTGTTTTGGGATTCTGCACTATCATGGTCGTGACTTATTGATCAGCAGTATGTACATCCACTGATAGAAAAGAAGCAGCAAAGAGTGTGAATCGGACATCTCTAATTGAGTTAGATTTTAAGCAAATAATTTTAGATCTCCTTTTGCCAAATGGAGCTTTAACGATTTTAGAGCTATTTCAAACAAAGACTGCTACGGAGACAGAGTCTCCAGAGAGAGTAAATAGACATCTACGGAGACAAACTGTTTCGGTGTTATGGTTTCAACCAAATATTTTATCAAGTCCGATACGATATCTTGATCTCGGGTCATGCAAATTTATCGTTACAAATCCATATGGGATTGACTGAGCGTTACTAAAGACATTTCTAAAAAGATTATAATCCATATCACCACTGCACCAGGTCTGGTAAATATTTCGTAGCGTATGTGTGTCAACTCCATTAAATACAGCAAGAATATTACAATTATCCCTGATCACTTTTGGTATTTGTGTATATCTCTGAGTGACATATATCACATTAGTGTGTTTATGCCTACCTCTAGAAAATATCCTGGCAGGGTTTGCTTGTCTATCTAACATCAAATTATCATATACGACTAAATTGTCAATACTTCTATCAAGAGAATTAACACTCGGTGCGTCTTCGATATCGGTTATAAATTCAATAATATCCTCATCGATTTCCGATTTTGCTTTCTCGTTAAAATCTTATAACACCTCGTAACATTGCTGATCGTCTACACTCGGGGCTACCAAATATAGTTTATCCCATTTCATCCATCTTGTTATCAAATTAAGTAACAACTGTGTCTTGCCACTTCCAGATGGTTCAATTATAATTATGCGAATAGAATTTGGTAGAGTTGCATGATGGTTAACGGGTTCTCGTGTTTTTGTTGCCAAAAAATCAATTACATTGATGTTATTATAAATAAATTATGGATCTATATTGTGTGAAAAGTACGAAGCGTGCCAGCACAAACAACGTGACAACAATTACAACAAGCAATAACAGATCAGCACTTGCTGGTAAGTGTGTACAATGTGGTACAAAAAAATTTAGAATTGTTTCTAAGGAGTTAAAAAAAAGCAAGGAGGTGATATTGCAGCCAAACTAGCAAAACTTCCGGGCACTCCATGGGCAAAATACCCAGGAGAAAAACACCTTCCAGGGTATAGTTATTTTGGACCTGGAACCAGACTCGATATCCGACTCGATGATCAAGACCAATCCTGAGCCGGTGAATATCCTATAAACGCTATTGATAAGGCATGTCATGCTCATGATGTTGCTTATAAAAGCAGCAATCCGGAACATAGACATATCGCAGATGTGAAATTAATTCATACGTTAAATTCTATCACTGATAAATCCTTCAAAGACAAATTAGCTTCGTGGTTGATAAAATCGGCGATGAAAAGTACATTAATGCTGGGTGATGGTAGTTAATAACAACATGGAATCTATTTATTATTCCCCAAGAGGATACTGGAGAGGTAAATTTTAAATCAGCAATCGATTAACTCGCTAACGCCGCAAAAGTGAAAAATACCACCGCGGCGGATTGGTAATCCAAACAGGCGAAATGGCAGATTTATTTACCACCGCTTAAACAAATTAACTTCTCACATTTTGATGTCAGCGTCCCTAATGAAGTTCATCAAGCTGATATATTATTTCTGCCGCAGGATACTGTTAATAAAAAAAAAAAAACAAGTATGCGCTAACCACAATTGATGTTGCAAGTAGACACAAACAAGCTGAACCATTAAAGACAAAGTCATCAACTGAAGTAGCTTCTGCGTTTGAAAGGATTTATCGACGAGGTCTTGAACCACAAGGTGGTCCACAGTGGCCAAATCTATTGCAAGTTGATTCTGGCAAGAAATTTCAGAGTGCAGTTTTATCAAGAATGAATCATCATAATGTCACCTTCAGACGAGGACATACTGCACTACATCGCGATCAGGCAATTGTTGAACTATTTAATCGGACACTTGCTGAGCGGTTATTTGGATATCAATACGCCAAGGAATTTATTCAGGATAAACGATCTCGTGAATGGGTCAAGAGATTACCGGGTGTAATAACCGCGCTAAATAATAAAATTACTCGAACAATTAATATGAAACCCATTAACGCCATAAAAAAAAAGTCAATTCGTGAACAAAACCACAAAATGATTTTTCAAAACTACGAATACTCGGCAATGTCACTGTGAGATATTTATATGAACCGGGAGAGCTTGAAGGCGGTACAAAAAGAGCTACTGATCCTATTTGGAGTCTCACTACACATACAATATCTATTATATCAAGATCCACGGGTATACCAGCAATCTATATATTAGATTCAACTGCTCCTCAGCGCGGATTTACACGAAAACAATTACAACTGATACCCGAGGATACTCAATTACCACCGCGTGGTCTTAACTAGCACCTCTGCGTCTGTTACACTCTAGACAAGTAAACATCACATTATCTCTGGTATGATCAACACTGCTCTCTTTTCTGTCTTCGGTAGATTGGAGAGGATCTTTATCCAACCAACACCAACGCATTATACAATTACAACTCGCGCAGTGATTCTTCTGCTGTTTCAGCGTAATTATAAATTCTGCATCAATATTAAATTCTCGGTGTTTTTTTTTATCCTGTTGTTTATAACCAGCGAGTTTTTTTTCTGATTATCGCTGACAATATCAATGACTGGTGTCATTAGCATCTAAAACAACTCTTCGAAGTTGATTTATTCTTCGTACTCTGGATACTGCTAAGTAAACTAGATTTGACCACTCCATGCGGTCATCTACGATCCAAAGAATTGTATCGGATATAGTCACTCCCTACGAAGAATGTATCGTCGCTGCATATCCTAGCTTCCATGGGGATTTATCAGCACGCAATGCATCTTTGACAAAACCGATATCAACCAACACAATATCATTAAACACTATAATCTGTTTCTCAGTCTGTCCTGGAATATCAACTTCGATATTCTGTCTTCGTGAATCCGTAGGCCTATTACACAATGGCACTGGAAGTGTTGCGAATTTTTCTTTATGCGTGCTAAAAAACTTCATGTCAAGTGTATATCTGACTATCTTTCCACTTACCACTATCAAATCGTTTGGTCTCCACGCTTCCCAAAAATCATTTAATGGGGTTTCTGAAATTATTTCACGCGCTATTTCACATTGAATTTTATTCGGTTGTAATCTGATTAATTTCTTAAATTCATATAATTGTTTATCAAGTGATCTATGATCGGTATTAATTTCTTCATACTAATCTACAAAATTATTCAGCCGATCATGTGGAGATAAACCGAAAAATGGTGGTGGTTGGTTATGATTGCCACACATTATCACAGTTGTATTCGCTAGCAATAGCCAATTAAGAAACATTTTTAATATATCTAACGACACTGTGCATATCTCATCCCAAATAACAATTTCAGGAATATATTTCTCGCCCATTCGATCAGGAGTCCATGCGTCACCTTTCCATCTAAAGAAACTGTGATAAGTCCAAGCATTAACTCCTCGCTGTTTCATCTCTCTTGCAAGTCTGTGTGTTTGTGTTAGCACATTTAAATTTGATTTCCCTCGAAATAATTCGATCACAGGAGTCGTCTTCCCTGACCCACCACAACCTTTTAAATACTGGGTTTTTATCTACATATTGGATCGGAACACGAAGGTGCACTAGATAGTTCTGATATCTGATTATTTTTTAAAGTAATTGTTTTCAATTGTAACATCTGCTGATTTAGAATAATCACGCAATATTTCCTCTTTAATTCTCCATGATCCCCAACTCTCGTCGGAGTTTGTAAATTTAGTCACTGCTTCGCTGTGTTTTACATCTATGTAAAATGAATCAGTGGCGACTCTAACCGCGGCGTCAGGAAAGCTATTTATCATCGAAAGTAAATGATAGAAGTATAAGCCAGCATAGACGCACTTAAGTATGTGTATTGGGGATTATCATAATCGTTGTAAGTAACAACTTTTTCCGAATTTTGTTCCATCGGACAGGAAAGCGTCTTTATGATCGACATATATACCTCTAGATGTTGCATCTGCGATTATAAAATCGTATTCAGCATCATCTATAATTAATCGCGAAGAATATCGCGTGTGGTCATATTTTCCACCTTGTGTGAATTTATCAATTATTCTTCTACCGAGATCTTTTGCGTGTTTATTTCTAACTTCAAAGATCTCATTGGACCATTTAACGAAATATTCTTCGTCGAGATCAGGAAAGTTTTCTTTGTTATCGCTGATTATACTATCTAGACCATCGGGCTGTGGTAACCAAACCTCAATTTGTTTCCGATATGATATAATTGCTTCACTGACAATCAGCGATATCAGTATTTAGCAATGAATCATATATCGTAATAACACTATTGGCACCCAGTGTTTTTCAGATATATGTCTACAAACCAAACATAACAACACGGATGAAGTCCTTTAGCGAATTCAAATGATACAACATGATACAAATCTTGTTACATCAAATCGGGTAGCGGCCCATTAATCGCAACACGGGTCATTTCGTGTGTGGGATGCCCAAATCGTTTAAAATACTCAGAGCATTCTCCATACCCGAGAAAACTCCCTGGATAACACGCAACCATATCAACCGAAATAACACTTTCGTGGTCATATTTGGTATTCCATAATCCACCGTGGCCATAAGTAACACAAATTGATTGCACATCTGATAGAAATTCAGCGCATGCTGGTTTCGATAGATTTCTCTTTCTCGCCAAATGTGCAGCAACTGACGAGATTGTAAAACAGTTTGTTAGTAATTGTTCGTCGTTATCCGTTGAAAAATCACGAGCTAGTTTTCTCATCTCGTTGTGGAAGGATTCAGTACGGTATATTTCACCAATGGGTCTTACAAATTGATCGAATTTACTCTCTTCGTTTTCTAACCTCTGAAATAACCACACTGACACAGGATCGTTTTTACTTCACTCGTAAATAAAATCAAATAATTTCTCCTCCGGGAGACTTCCTCCTAAGGACTCCACGGGTAGATATTTTATGGTTCTATCCCGTGGAAATATTGTTAACGCGGTGGTCCACGCGTGTGCATTATGGTTAATCATTTTGATTGGAGCTTCCTTTGATTTATATTTCGATTCGTGTAATACCTCTCCTGTTATCGTCGTTACGGTTATTGAGAATCTTAATGATGTTTCGAACTCAGCTACATTTCGAATAGTTTCACCGCTCTCTCTTGTTTCTACTTCCCATTCATTTTTTTTGCGTCTTAGATCCGTCAATTGGTTTCCACGCATTGCATTTGTAAAATGCTCTATTATTCGTTGGGCTACACAATCTATCCTCTCTGACAATTTCAGGGTTTTTAATTTATCAATACTCTGCTTGACATTTAACGGATAGATCCCATAAACAACCGCGGTTAGAGGATAGGATCTCTCGTAGTACGGTTTGTCAATCCCAGTCAGCGTTCCTGGTTTGGAATCCTGACTCATAGTGACAGTTCTTTTATCTTTCAGGATGGGTTCAAATTTGTCGCATATAATCCAATTTCCCGTTTGTAAACGGATAATGAATTTCACTCGATAAAAATATTTTTCTGGTCAAGATGCGAGATTATCACTACTGCTATTTTGTCGTTCATGTACCATAAAAGCCACCATCAATTCGAAATGTTGACCAACAGTGAGATGCACCATCGCGTTTGAATTCATTAAATCCATCATTGACTTTACTGATTATACTTCTATCACTTATTAGACCCTTATCAGGCACATCAATGGATACTCTATCGAGATTGAATTTAGCATTTTCCAGGGTTTTATTTTCGATAATCTCTCGAACTCCTCCATATTATAATTAAAACAAGTATTTAAAAAAAGAATTTATATATAATGAATAACTGTAAGTGGCTTATGATATGATCATTAACCGTTTGTAACAAATCATGCAGAAATCAATTCTGCGGATATCATTCACATAGTGTATGGAGCTTAGGTCCACTTCCCTGCATACGATGTGGGGTGGGTGTTCGAGGAAAATCACAGCTGTGTCTGAATTGTGGTGGTAAGCGATACAGGGAACTAAAGTGTTATTATGATAAGAGAGTTGAAAACCCTGACTCTGTCCCTGACAAAATCATAAGAACTCCTCAAGACTACATTGATAGATTCCCAAGTAATAATTAAACTAAATAATTAATTAGACGAATAAATACTATGTATATAAATGAATCAAGAATTTCAACCACATCCCGGGATCACCAATTATGAAGCATCTGGTGATGGTGTTGTCAGACACCACAGACTGAAGAAACCATTAGTTGTTGACAACAATCGAGGATATCTTATATTTATTGGAGGAGGGAAAAATCATTATTGTCGCAGATTCGTCCATGAAGTGTTTATTGGAGAAATCCAGGGTGGTCTTGTGATTGACCACATAAATGGTATAAAAACTGATAATTTGTTATCGAATTTACAAGCTATTACTCAGAGTAAAAATGTATTTTAAAAAAACTGGTACTTCTAAAACAGTTTCAAAAAGACCTGTCAAGTCACTCAGTATAGAAACTAACAAAAAAAAAATATTTCAATCAATGAATGTGCCTGAAAAAAATTTTGATATTTGCCAGCCTTCGGTTCGACGCGTTGCAGGACGAATAAAAAATCGGCATTTTCCAGGCGTTTTAAAAACAGAATTCGGTTTGAATATTACAATGAAACATCTTCACACCAAGTTGAATAACTAATGTATGGTTGTGTATAGTTTCTGAAACAGATATGACTGCTTTGTTGTTGGTACAGAAAAACTTCGTATTTGTGTATATCTCTCATGGGAATAATCGCGTATTCGTTTTGTCAGAAAACGAATGAAATAAATAGGTATTTACAACAACAGTATTCCTTTCTTGATACTTTTTCAGGTATCGAGACTTGTTTAGATGCTGTCAATAATCACAATTAGGTTATGAGAGAATAAGACTCAAACACACCACAATATTGATTTCCGTGTATTAGTTACCTTATATACAAAGCTGCCTGTTATAATATTGGGGCCCCAAACCCTAAATCAGAATTCAACTCAAAACCACTTTACGTCACACCGTCACGCAGTGTGTAATGTCTTTTACATTCCACTCCAACGAATTTTGTACGGAGAGTGGTTTAGTTGAATGTAGATTATAGCCCCGGTGTGTACATGTCCTTTGTAAATACTTGTATATACATATATATATATATATATATATATATATATATATATATATATATATATATATATATATATATATATATATATATATATATATATATATATATATATATATATATTTATTTATTTATTTATATATATTATAATCCTTTGTTGTCTTTTGTAAATATTGTTTTATCATCAAGCCACGCCTTATTGGAATTTTCTAAACTGTTGTTGTGTCAGGTTAGGTAATCTGATATGCTGTCGTCATTCATTGGAATTCGCTAAACTGTTGCTATGACAGGTCAGGTATTCTGATATATCATCATGTATGTGCCTTACGTGTACCTTAAACCTGCTAGAACACTCGACTAGAGGTTAAATGTTGTATTGTCCTATATAATCACTTGCAGGTGCCGTCTCTATATACGAAAACGGGTCAAAATTGACCCAATTTTGTGTATATATATATATATATATATATATATATATATATATATATATATATATATATATATATATATATATATATATATATATATATATATATATATATATATATATATATATTGAATATCGAAAATATAAAGGACATAATAAATAAGATTTCAAAGTTAATCAAAAACTACAATTATCAGATAAATTAGATTGTAATCTTTGAATTTTAAGATCTCGATGATAGCGCTCAGAATAATAAATATGTCCTTCCAAGCCAATATGCGTTAATAAAATGAATTCAGCATGCCGTAAATAAATCACTTGCATATTGTAATGATTTAAACAAATTAATTCCGTTATTTACAGCAGTTGAAAAGGTCAGAGCTGAACTAGGCCAACAATACCAGGTAAGACACACAATAAATTCAAGGATTAAGATGATCAAAGATATCATTAGTCAAAAGAATACATTTGAAACACTGTGAATGATGAACATCACTTTCCTCTCTCGACTGTTCCAACGTCGTAACATAACACATCCAAACACAAAGCTAACACTACTCTGTTGTACTACATCTACACTGCCTACATATTTTAAAACAGGTATGGGATTACACGCTACGTGTTTTGAAGTCCTTTTGAAAATTTGTATGGGTTTGAAATTCTATATCCAGTGACAAAATCACCGAGACAAAGTCTCCATTGATAAAATCAATAGTAACGCGAACAGGTATGATCACATTTTTTTGTGTGCACCGGTGATCACATCAATGAACAGTGAAGTAATTTGAAAACACTGTTGGGGGGTTAACTGTTTACATTGCTAGCATTTAGAAAATCTTTGATTTGAAAATCTACAATTGAAAATTACTAACAATTTTACAATAATGATCGGAGATTCTTTAACATCCAGACTCGCACGCGAGCGACTACAAGCAATACAAAAATGTATTCCTGTAAAAGACTCTGTCAGACAGAAATTACAAGCGCGTCAGAAATTTCAAACTGGTTTGCAACAGGCACTGAACAATTATTTAAACCAGTAACCACAGGTACTGAGAAAGTTGTTACTGCTACTGAGAAAGGTGTTACTACTACTGAAAAAGCAATATTACCAGTACCTGAAAAAATAGCAAGAGAAACTGAACAAACACAGAAATATTTAAAAACACTTTCTGGTGATATAATAGCTGCTACACAACCTGAACAAGTACAGGATGGTGATACTGAACAACAACAAGAAGGTGATATTATTGAACAAGAACAAGAAGGTGATACTACTGAACGAGTTCCCTTTAACGATAAATTTCTTCCGGGTAAATTTGATGAAATAAAAAACATGACATTTGATAAAATACCGAGATGGCTAGATTTTAAGTCACGAGTTTTCCTCGCAGAAGAAAATACATCAACCCTGATTATAATATCCCAGATAGAAAATCGTGGTATAGTGGATTATGTCGTGTGATGACCAATATACCTAGGATACCATCTAAAAATCAAATGTTTAATGATCTTACAAAGGAAATAAAAAAAACTTGAATCATCTACAGAGGGGCAATCAGATCCTGGATTTCTCAGATTACCAGAGCGATCAAAACTTCTGGATATAGGAAAATCCACTTTGCAGTGTGCAACTGGTACAATCGGTAAGGAATATCATGGTAGTGGTCTTGTTCGTTGTCCTAAAAATATTCTCGGAGACATATCACGATTAGAAATTCTCTTGGGAAGGGAAACGAATTGGAAATAACTCACCGGAAATAATTAATGAAGCAGCTGATATCTGCAGACGACTATTTGAGGGTGGTATCATGGATATTGGTGTATATTAAAAGTTTATTGATGAGTTAGTTGATGGTTAAAATAGTGATTGAATCATTGATGACAATTTTATCATGTGATTAGATAAATTGCATTTAAATACGTTGATCATGCATTACAACCATAATGCACCAACCATGATATACGTAGTAAATTCACGATTGCCTGTTTATAACGTGTACTATGGAAATGGTCTCGGTAATGTCATTGAAGTTTTTTTTTACAAGGATGGCTTCAATAGCACCAATCACAAAACCGTTATCGATGAAAGCTATTGATGTTATTTGTGATTAGGGTATTAGCGCTGCTGGTGACGTTGCCGGTAAAGCATTTTCCGCTGCCAAAGAAAAAGTATAAGCGTTAATTCGAAGACGAAAGAAACCAAAATCAATAGGAAACCTACCATCTACGGAGATTATGCCTGCGAGTACTAGTAAAATAATAAACAACGCAGTGGATCAAAAAATTATCATCGTTGAGCAGTGATCATACACCATATCCAGATGACCCAAATCTCCGAATTGGCTTCGTCAATAATGGTATCATGACATTATTTGAGAGCGCTAGATATATGATTGATAACAGAGATATTGAATCTATAGAACATGATGTTGATGTTGCCACAACAATAGTGGGTTTAGCAAGATATTCTGATGATTATGCAAGATTAGCAGGCCCATTTATGATGTTCTCTAAGGATATTACTGATAACGCTGACCACATTCAGTATATTAAATTACAGACACCACAAGCTACTGCAGTTAATCCACAAGCAGATGATGTTGAACATGAAGATAGACCAGGTGCTGCCTTTGATGTTATAAAAGGTACTAATCCTAATTACAACCTAGGGTTTGCAACACGAGTATCAATGTTGCAAAGACCACGTAGATTATTTTCATGCGCGATTCCACTATCTCATATATTTGGATTTCGCAGAAATGTTAGAAAAGTTATCTATGGAGCGAAACATACAGCAGTACTCGTGCGAAAGAGTACTGATATGATGCAATCTGGCGTGGTGATGGTGCTGCTTCTGGTAAAATTAAATATAACAAAACCCTCACTGTGCATGACAGTAATAACTCAATCAATCACCGCAGAGGAAAAATGACTATCATTTATGAATCATGGAGGAAAATCATGGCTATCATGGCTATAAAACGACCACGGATACTATTGAGACTAATGTTAATGGTGTATTTACGTGGCACATGGCATCAAAACAAGGTGTTGCTGCGCCGCGGCATATATTTGATGCGTTACAGGGTAGGACACGATTAAATTCTCAAGAACACAGCCATATGATATTTGATCGATTGGGTGTTAATGAAGTCTCGTTGAAGATAAACGGCCAACAAGAACCATCCGAGGATATTTTACTTAATTACGATCAAAACCAAATAGCACGCGCGTATCATCGTTTGTTGACATTTATGGGACGTGATAATAATGTAGATACTGGTCTGCAAATATCACAGTTGGATTTTAGAAAACTATATTAGATCAATCTGTTATTAAATGAAATGTCATATAGTCGTGTTAATGTCACTCTGATTCCTGGTCAGATTAAAACGTTGCAATCGGATTCAACTAAAAAAATGTGGAACTACGATATCGTTAAAATACAATCAGATGTCTGGTGGTCAGAATAAACTATCATTGACAGCTCGTCAGATTAAACATTTCAATGATGCTTTCAAGGATAAAAAGTGTGTTCAGGTCACTCTCTCTGCGTCCGCGATCAAAGACATGATAAAATCAGGTGGTATATTTCCATTTCTCGCTACGTTACCAGCCCTAATTGCAGCCGCCGCCCCCGCGGTTGCTAAAGCTGTTAGGAGCTGTTGGTACAGCGGCAGGGATGGCACTAAAGAAAGCAGCTGGGCGAGCATACAAAAAAGGGAAATGGTCTAAGACTACCAGGAACTCCGCATTCATTGTACAGCGGAAAAAACCTGAGACTAGGGACAGTTTACTAGCAATATCGCCGATGTCAAATTTTAATTTAATCGATGCCACTAAAAAACTAGTGATAAAAAACTTAGAGGTGCTTTCATGCGAGATCAATTACCACAACAACCAAACAGCGCTGAAACAGGTATCATTAATCTCGATAACAGCACCGGACCTGGAACTCAATGGGTTGCATGCGCGATTGATCCCCGTGCAATTGTTTATTTCGATTCATATGGGTTAGCGCCGCCTAAAGAATTTATGCGCTATACACATCAATTAAAAATTCCGATCTGGTGCTCCACACTACCAACACAGAAAATGACCGACCCACCAATATGCGGCATAGAAGTATTAAATGTACTCGACACTATTTCATCATCAACTAAACCACCCCATAAAACCGTACATGAATATACTAGTAATCGATTTTTAGAGAGATCTTAGAATATAATGATTGATATTTGGGGAAAATCTCTCTCTGGTCTGAAAAAACCCACCGCGTAAATATCTGCAAACAAGGATGTAAAAAAAAATAATCGAAGATGAAATATCCGAGATATTAAACCTCGCAAGTGTGGATCCAAATGAAATAGTCGTATTTTAAGATCGTCAGGGTAAACTGAAAACGAGTAATGTTTCCCTTGATGATATTTTGACAAGACGACGCGACGCAACAGAAAATACTATCGCGGTATTTTCCGATCAGGGTAAACTCAAACCGGGTGTACTCGTTTCAACTATTGTGGACTCCCAACAAAAACTAGATGACCATATAACACAATTTGAGCAATTACAAACTCCGATAAATAATTTCTTTGGGGTTCCACGCATTCACACCACATTAAAAATCCCAGACGTTAAAACCGCCATCGATAAGTTGACAACGATGCAATCAGACTATAGCGACTAAACAACTAAATTTGATCATTTTACCGAATTGCAAAAAATATAATTGATAAAATTGACGCACCGAAATTAAACTTCTTTGGAAATCCACCGGTGACCACACCGAAGCTAACAGAGATAAAAACCGCTATCATAGAATTAGCAGCACTACAATCTAGGTATAAAGATCATGTTGTGAAATTTTCAACTTTTCGTAAAAATGTCATCGAGAAATTGTTTTGGGGGGGGGGTCTCATTAGGTAAACTCGACATAAAATTTTCAGATATTAGAAAATCCATCGATGATATCAAAAGGACTCATGAGGCCATCAAAGACGATTTTCCTGTGATGATAACCCGATTATATAAAATCAAAATTCCTCATGAGAAAAATGTAAACTCGGTATATACGATTCAACACGGATCATTTGCGTGGACACCACAGACTAACATATTAGATATCGCCGCGACAGTCAAAGGTATTTATCCATTAACACAAGTGTCACCAACTCAATTTAATATTTCATCGACGAGTTCAACCGCGGTCAACAATATGATATCAACGATTATCGACATGGGAACAACTGAGCGATTCACAATAACAGCCACCGATGATAGACTATCTAGAATATCAATAACATGGTATGTGGAATTTGTAGCGGATTCGAGTAAACAATTTAATTGAAATCTGTTATTGTAAATAAACAACAATGACATCGATGGCAACATCGCAGCAGCATCGCTATGATCAAGAATTTCAAACTAAACTCAAAACACTCACCGAAGAATACCAAATAAAAAATATAATAATATCGGCGAAGAATTACTGCCGTTCATGTTACCGTGTACTCGGTATCAGGTGTAATTACCGGAGCTGGTATAATACTATCTTCGGTAACAATGGTTGCCCCGATAGCTGTTCCAATTTGTATATCAACGGCGACAACAATCGCGGGAATACTTTCAATAATAACAGAAAATATCATAATGTAGCCAGCGTAAACTGCAAGACTACATAATCAAATTTCATACGGTATCAAACGCGTATTCGCAATTATCCTCGATGATATCGTCCTTCCTCGACGACAGATTAATATCCGATAGTGAGGTTTCCGCGATGGTACGTGTTTACGATTCCGCGATGTCAAAATTAGAAAAACAACATGAATATAATGGCAACATCGCAAGACCTACTTCAACGCATAGTGAAAAATACCACCCCGGTGAAAACCACCATGATTTCAATAACCTCACCCACCGCTGAATTCAGTATCAATTTCCCTACTGCGATTCCCGTTAAAGAGATAGCGCTGAAAAAAATTACAAGTATACCACAGTTGGCCAAATATTAGATCAAACCCATTTGGTGGTCAGCAACCAAATAATTCCCTGATGTTTGCGAGTAAAAATAAACCAGATGGAACTCCAGACTGGAACGTTGTTTTCTTACCATCTGGGTCTTACCAAATCGAACAGATCAATAACGAATTACAGCGTAGAATAAAATCTATTACGGGAAAATAATCAAAAATCGCTATAACTGTTCATGAACCAACACTATCATCCGCGATTGAGATAAACTCATCCGGGTATGCCGTAGACATCTATCAGAGTTCGATAAGAACTATACTGGGATGGCCTGAAATCCCACCTCGGACATCTTATCAAATACCGGAACCTAAAAAGTCTGATTATGTCACAGATGTACAATCATACCACGAAATTGCTCCATCATATCGAAAGGATTTGTCTGATATAAAAAATGCAAAATTAACCGATAGATTTACATTTCTCGATAGGAATAACATGCAATGGGATTTTGTTGTTGAGAAAAAAATTGATTCATTTATTACCATTGCATTTACTATAAATAATACAATTGATTATTTTAGCGAGATTAATCAATTACATAACACACAACTAGAGAGTCTACGACAGAGTTTCCAAGGGTATCTTTTTGATATAGCGAGTTCACGCAGCGAGATCATAAAGCATATTAGGATATTAAATCAGCTTGTATCCGACATGGAATATATCAACAAACGAACAGTTCAAGTAATAATTAATGACAAGAATGGAGAAAAACAAAAATTCCTAACTGCATACAATATAACAGAAGATGATTTATCTAATTTCAAGTTTCCTGGGTATAACGCAAATGAACTAAAAAAATCTGTTAATGATCTTATCTCGGAAAAATTTTCTCTGATACTCACTGCATGGAAACAAATAACAAACCACAAACAACCATCCTCAAACATAATAATGACACAGACGGAGGTGGGCGACATATAGCTCCTCAAAATTTCAATATATCCTCGGTGATGGCAGTAAATCTAGTATGTGATGCTATTGGTGGAAGTTACCAAATAAATCTCGAAGGATCAAATCAAGCCCAGCAGGGATACATTTTATATTTATTTGCACCAACAGCTCCACCCGGATTTCTAATAATTCAAGATCCAACTAATAACTCACTTACCAGTCCAATACTTTGATTGATTTACGAGGAGAGATTTTACAAATTAGTCTGTATGTGAAATCCTAAAAACTATTACCATAACACTTTTGATTTGTCTGCGTAGAGGTCTATTTACTCTCTCTGGAGACTCTGTCTTCGTAGCAGCCTTTTTTGTGTGAAATAGCTCTAAAATCGTTAAAGCTCCATTTGGCAAAACGAGACTTAAAATTATTTGGTTAAAACTAACTCAATTAGAGATGTCCGATTCACACTCTTTGCTGCTAAAGTGATTCATCAATATTTCGTTCGCTTTGGATTGCATAAAATTGTAGTCGAGTCGAAATAGCCACACAGTTTTACAAAATAATTGTTATTTTCTCAATTATGAATCATATTCTTGTAAATACTTTTATGTTAACGAACGTTGTCCAATAGAGCACAGTGATACTCTTATAAATGGATGGTCAAGTCCAATACAAAACACAGGTATAATCTCATATCAAAATTTTGTCCCTGAATCAACGCTTCACAAAGGTAACATACATAAGGTGTTAAGGTTATAATGTAATTGCCTATTGATAAAGAATGTTTTATCTAGATGCATAATGACCTTGATTTTCGCCAATCGTTTTTCTTTACCTTGTCATAACTTAGTATATGCTTAAGAAATCCTCATGTATTATCAAGCCCATTCCACGTCAATTTCGAGAATCAGTCACTAAGAACACGTCATTGTTATTCAACATGTTAAAATATTAGTGGTGACTAAAATATTATATTTACAGGAGAGCAGTTCATTATTTTCGTCAAAACTATTCGCGTATTCATACGGATATTTAAACAGAATGGCACTAATTTCTTTTTGTTATTGTAAAACTTTTCAGCACTTAAATTGTTGCCTCCTGTTGTATAGATTGTTCAATGGCTCAAGCTATTAATACATATAACTGGCCTTTTATCTATTTTTCTTTTCTTTCTTTCATTAGCATACGAGCGAGGAGATTTATGCTGTATGATATACATGTCTCGCATTTGTCCAGTATGATTGTTATCTCTTGATCTTTGGTTTTACACGTGTTGTGATGTTAAGATGGCTGCCATAATCTGTGACGTTATATACGAACAATGATGTGTTATTTACGTATCCGTATTAAAACTTCATGTTGGCCATTTAAATATACTCACGTGATCGTGGTCGTTAACCTTACTTTCAGTTGTAGTGCAATGAGTACACTTTGCCTTGATACAATATCTTCTTCACCAATATAACATGTTTGCTGAATTAAATTGTTTCATCGTCATCTACGAACACTACATGTTTCGTATTTTCCGGTCGTAATTTTTCATACACTTATTTTGCAATCTTATCTCATTAATATTCTCATATATGCTCTGCAGATTGGCCAAATAACGTTTTTAATATTATTAATATTCTCAAATACGCTCTGCAGATTGGCCAAATAACGTTTTTAATATTTCTTATTAATTGAACTGAGGTACAATTAATGCCATGATGGAATGTGTATGGTTGTTTGGGTATCCAGGATCGTACCTTATATACCGTCAGTCCTTCACACATGTGGAACGGTTATACTTTTGAAAAATCATAATAGAGAATATACGGCATTTTAAAGTGGTCCACCTAATTTTGTTTTACAAACAAGCCTTCTCCAGATATTATATTTTAAAGTTGTAAACATTGTAATATGCGTTTGTGTTGAAATATTTCCAGTGTATTGAAAGCAGTTAATCGTATTTTTACAAAACTATGTCCCCTATCGTGTCTGGTTATCTGTGATGACATAAATGTTAAAAAAATGTTTTTAATACAAACGTGTGTAAAATTCCGTTGGTATAGTCGTCAGGACAACATTACTTAAATATTATTAAAGATATTTTAGCATGTTCTTTTCTTGTTTGTTCAGGCATTCTAACAACAATGTTCTAGTTTTTTTCCCACCGCGGCACTATCGCTGTGCTTTGCATATGCGTTGTTGATACTGCTGCGCGTAAAGTCTTCGCCATTGTCGATCAACACGACAAAGCCGTCCTCTTGAGGACACATTTCCACAGCATATACATATATACCGTTTTCTTCTCATTCAGATATTCCATAACATTTACAGATATATAACATTTCGCTCAGCTTTGTTTGATTCTTGATTTATAATGTACATCATTTGAACTAATGCCTATCTGTCTCAATTGTATTTTGATGGTCTTACTAAATGATTACTCGATATGTTTAACATAAATTGCAGGTACAGAAAACCACTACCTTTTTACGTTTAAACAAACTTCTGTATTTCAACTTCTTTCAGGAAATCTGTGTATGACCTGCCACTTAGCATTTAATGCCTGTTTATAATATTACATGATAAATCCTATCAAACAATCCAATTTGATCTCAGACTTATATCTGGTCCAAAACTGGTATGTAAGTTGCTAAATAGACGTGCAATGACGTTATCAATTTCGCCCGTTTAATATATATTTAGAGGTTTTGTTCTGTTGTAAAAGTAAAAAAAAAACATTTACATGCTCAACTTGCATTCCACTAGCTTCAATTATGTTTCATTATCACTGAAATACAATCTTGATTGTTACCACCATCAATAAGGTCTCTTACTGGTTTATTCTTTTTACGTTTGAAAGACGTATTAAAGGCAATTTTAATATTTTTGTCATTCATGATATACTTTATTTAGCATAAGAACATCTGCTGTGCCTGTTCCATCAATCACTCGCGGCAACCATATCTGGAGTTGTTGTGCACCTGAGACTGGCATCTTCACTAGCCAAGGTTAATAAATCTTAACGCTATCTATAACCTTGTTGTATCGAGCAGATATAATACGCTTCGAGTCTGTGAATTTCATTGGATGCGGTGGTTTCAATCAAAATTAAGTTGTTCAAATTTGAACACAATGCCTACATGATCGAAACAAGGTGGATACATAAATTGAATGGTCTCACAGATAGGCAATTTTTCATGCCAGACCGTGTTTGTACACTACCTTTCACTCAAATATACATTTAATGGTTTCTCTCTGATACGTAGTACTGCTTTAGATGTTAAACTTACAAAGTATCCTTTTGAAGTATCGCACTGCTCTTGCACGACATTCGTTAGTTTGTATTGCATACAAAGGGAGGCACGTCATGAAGTCTAGTAGATGTCTCTATGACAAAGCGCTGCATTATCTGTTCGATCCGCCAAGTTGTAGATAGGGTTAACATACCGGAACCTTGGCAAGCGAAGAAGCTGAGACGGGAATACTTGCTTTCTCTTACAGTGAAATTGTAGGATTGTTCGCTACTGGTTTCCTACTTCGCTGAATCGCTTTAATCACACTGCATGTGAAACTGTTTCTACAGTTCAGATTTGCACGTTGGTATCGTATAACATCTAGTCTTAAACAATATCAATGCAAGCCCTTGTCAATTTGTTACTAAAGTATCTTTTACTCAAAACCATTCAACCCAATCCTTTTTCATACTTGAACGAACGAATGACTAGAAGAATCAGATGTGCTTTTTCTTTCACATCTTTAAGCCTTTTAACATTTCCACATTCGTCTCATAATTGTTTTTTTTAGAAACAACTAAGAAACGCATAATCCAGTGTAAGCTGTGCCAGAATAGGCTACATGGATACTACTAAAGCTCATGTACAAATTCTCTTAAAACTAGAGCCAGACGTTTAGATTTGAAACTAGTTATAATATTATGGTGTCTTTAATTTGAATGAGAAGTAGTAACGTGTATTTTAGTTATTTTGTACTAATAATTATATAGCATATAGTCTTGCTTCACACACTTGCTAATAAGCAACAATTCTGATATTCATAAGTCCCATTTTAAAAGTTGCCCAACATGTCTTGACTGGTAGCCCAAATCTAAAATCCGTATTTTATCAGTTTGTAAAAATCTATAAAGATGGCATTTTGGGGAGGATAATGTAATGATTGTTGATGTACTGTTATCCGAATGGAAGTTATTTCTTTTATAGGAATAATGTATAACTTACGGGATTTTAAATATGAGAACAAATAATATTGAATCCGAACGTCGATATCAAATACATCAACAACATATACATACTAGAGCCAAGTTAACTTTGTATATTTTTGTTTTATAAATAAACACGAGTGATGGAATAGTTTATGGTCCATTGGCCCTGGAGTTTTTGGTTGCTTAAAATGAGGGGGTCTGCATGTTAACATCAAAGACAGCACCATTGCCGTACGGGGGGGGGGGAGGAGGGGTCCTCTTTGAAAGTTAGATTGGCTCTGTAAACATCGCCGAAAAATTACTTCAATCACCATTTTCTACAACATTTAAATATATTTATTTATCACCTTTTCAATGTGAAGGCAGAATACAGATGATTCCACCTTACTTCAAGCAATTGTATGGCCTCTCTTTACGTTTGGTAGAGACGATAAATCAACAAGTGTCACAAACAAAAACGAAATAACAGCATAAAGGTGAAACCATTCTCATGTAACATAACCAAAACATACTCCTAAAGTCAATATCGGTTACGTTCGAGTCTTTCGTTTTCAAAACAAACACCAGTCAAGTGTTAATATGTCGGCAACAAAAGTTGTATGCTATTTGTTTAAACAAATAATAAACAAACAATCAAACACAATACATAATTTGATGATCTTGGTGGGTTTCGGTGGAAAGACAATTATTTTAATACGAACCACAACAGGGGTGGTTTCCGATGTTATCTGGGAAACCGATTATGAGAAGTGGGTCGTTTGTTTTCCTTAAAATAGACAACTGTTTCCATCTTTTTCTTAGACATTATACTACCGTAACTGGAAAAGATGCGTAGACTCAGACTAAATCCTACAAACCTGGCTGAATAACCTACCCTACATCAATTCACACTTTGTTTTGTGATGGAACACAGATTTTGGCCATCTCTCTCTCTCTCTCTCTCTCTCTCTCTCTCTCTCTCTCTCTCTCTCTCTCAATATAAATAACTTCAACAGCACAGTTACATTTTCGTTTTCATCTATTCTGTGCAAATCAAAAAAATAAAGTAACCACATTTGTCCAAGAAATGTTATAACGAACCCTCAAGAAATATTTAAAAAAGAAATATTTGCAAGCTTTACACAAGTGTACGAGAAGAAGAAACAAGAACACTTTACAGTATATTTGTCTCTTACACGCTGAACTTACCGTGTATTTTTGTTTGTCACTTCCTCCCTCTGTATGAACAGTATATCTGGTATAACGGTACCAATTGAGCAAGTCCAAGTGGGTGGAGCTTATAGTGTAGGGAATATTGCAATCAGAAATAAACAACAACACTAGCTATGATTGGTGGATTATGTAAAAGTTGTACTATCTGTTAGGCTTTAAAAAAAATTTAGCCTCTTGGCAACATTTTATTTTATGCTAATTCCTATATAGATCATATTTTGTATTTTTAATGATTTTTTGAAAATGTGATGCACATGACTGAAAATATGTATGTTGTGACTAGATAATACATACTACATACCCCTGTCTAGTTCCAGCAGAGTTATCTCTCTTAAATGCAAGGGAGTACCTGGTTTTGTCATCGTTAAATTGACAATCTAACATTGTTCTCTATAACAGTGTGTGAGATGCATGCTAAATTAGGATAGAAAATATATTTATCTCTCCATATATTAGCATTGAGGTCTATGAAAAACAATTGGTACCGTGATACCATCTCACCGGAAAAGTACTCCTAATTATTGACCCAGGAAATGTAAACTCAGACTCCGAAGCGAACAACTTTCCTCAAATACGAGATGAATTTTACTTCCTTATAATAATAATAATAATAATAATAATAATAATAATAAAAATAATAACATTGAAAAATTGTAATGACCTTTTAGCAGCATGAAGGGTGGACAGACCGAAACTATTTCTGTTAGACGAGACTAGAGAGAGAGAGAGAGAATGGTGAATAGACAAGTTTTAAAATAAAAATAAGGCCTCTACGGAGACTGAAACTAATTTAGACTACTAAAAGGGGTGAACATACCAAGTTTTTAAACCTCTACGGAGACCGAAACTATTTCAGACAAATTAAAACGGTTATGGTTTTAACCGAAGTTTCCTTGAGGTAAACGTCTTTATGATTTTAATTACAGACTAATTTGTAAAGTCTCATTCCTTAAGTCAATCAAATTATTGGACTTGTCATTGAGTTTAAAATTAATTCTCGTTAATGAATCATTATGACATGGTATATACACCGGATTTGTTGGCTCTTCAATTATTAAAAATTCGGGTGGAGCCATTGGTGCAAACGAATATAAAATATATCCCTGCTGGGCCTGATTTGATTTTTCGAGATTTATTTGGTAACTTCCATCAACAGCGTCACATACTAAATATATTGCAACCACCGAAGATATATTCACATTTTGAGGAGCAATATGCCTACCACCATTTTCTGGGTCATTATTATGTTTGAGAATGGTTGTTTGTGGTTGTGTAATTTTTTTCCATGCGGAAAGTACTCATCGAGGAGATCACTGAGTGTTTTCTTTACTTGGTCTGCATTATACCCGGGGAGTTTAAATGCTGGAATATCTTCTACGTGTATATTATTTACCCTCAATTGATTCCTTATCTGAAGTATAATCAGACTTTTTAGGTTCTGGTTGATTTTGATAAGATGGTGTCTGAGGTGGGATTTCAGGTCATCCTAGCACGGTTCTTATAGAACTCTGATAGATATCTACAGCATATCCGGGTGAGTTTATCTCTGGAATTCATTATTGATCTGTTTGATTTGGTAGGATCCAGATGGTAAGGAAATTATTTTCCAGTCTGGAGTTCCGTCTGATTTGTTTTTACTCGCAAACACCAAGGAATTATTTGGTTGCTGACCACCAAATGATTTTGATCAAATATTCGGCCAACTGTGGCATACTCGTAATTTTGCCAGCGCTATCTCTTTAACCGGAATCGCAGTGGGGAAATTGACACTGAATTCGGTTGGTGGAGGTTTTTTAGATCATGGTTGTCTTTTGCTGCGTTGTGTTTGTCGCTATCTGCTGAAGTAATTCCGTTGTCGACATTGACATTATTATTATTGTGTTGATTTTTAAATTTTGATGTTGCTGTGTGATAGATGTTAATCCTCGCGGAGAATTCGTTTCGGATATTGTTGTGTCCTCGTACTAAATGATATCAGCGACGATAATTGGGAATATGCATTATCGGCGATATGTAATTTAACTATATATATTCGTGTAGTTTATTCTGACTGCATGTGGATATTTTTTTCTGATTATGCTAAGAATTCCTGTAACTGTTGTCGCCGATGACACACAAATTGTAACAACTACAGGTGCCAGTGCTGTTATCGCTGATAACAATATACACGTTCCAGCAATTACACTTGAAACCGAATACACGATAATGTCCACGCTGGTAATTCGCCTGCGGTATTTTTTTTTTATCTTCGCGGTATACTCGTCAATAAGAGTTTTTAGTTTAGTTTGAAACTCACGAACTTGATCATTTCGATACAGTTGGACATTCATTATACTATTTACTTAAATCAATCACAAATGCAACATAAACCGTAAATGACGCTGATGCTAAATTACCACTGAGGGGGGTTATTGTAAATGTTTCACTGGATCCCTTATCTATTATTGCACTTGCAGTATTCACACCAGTAGAAGTACTAGTTGATACGTTAAATTGCAACGGTGAAATCAGAGTAAATCTATAGATACCCTTAACATCAGCAGACACTCCAATGATGTTATTTTGAGGTGTCCAGGTGAAAGAGCTATGATGTATTGATATTTTGTTTATGCGGTATTTTGATTTTATCAAGCCGGGTCGCGATAGCAGGAAAATCAGCAATGATATCGTCTTGTTTTTGTTTAATAGTATCAATAGTTGTTTTAATATCAGAAAGTTTCATTGGGACAGTCATCGGATCACCAAAGAAATTATTCATGATTTCATCCGATTTTCTAAAATTCCTACGGAGGCTTGCAAACGCACTTGCATGAACATCATACTCAGCTCGCAGCTTTGATAGTTTACTATCTGTGGTTTTATACTCGTCGTGCAGCGTCGTTAGTGTATTATCTACATATTTTTTTGTCACAGCATCAGTATCCAGTGTTGGATCGCCAAGTGCGGTTATTTTTATTAGAATTCATGTCAAAGAAGCCTGTCATTGTGTCGCCGGATTTTTTTACTCGATTGTTAATTCTATCTATCACAGTTGGTAAAAAAAACTCCTGGTTTAATCTTACCGGTGGAATCAAACACAGCTAGGGAATTTTCAGTTACTCCGTTTATTTTAACAAGAATAACATTCAGGGAAAAATTACTCGTTTTCAATTTCCCTTGTCAGTCTTGAAATACGACTATTTCATTTGGATCCACACTTGCGAGGTTGAATAACTCGGATATTTAATCTTCGATTATTTTTTTTTACTTCTTTGGTTGCAGATATTTCCGCGGTGGTTTTTTTTCAGGCTTGAGAGAGATCTTCCCCAAATATCAACCATTATATTTTAAGATCTCTCTAAAAGGCGATTACTCGTATATTCGTCTACGGTTTTATGGGGTGGTTTAGTTGATGATGATATAACGCTAAGCACATTTAATACTTCTAGGCCACATATTGGTGGGTCGGTCATTTTCTGTGTTGGTAGCGTGGAGTGCCAGATCGGAATTTTTAATTGATGTATATAACGCATAAATTCTTTAGGTGGTGCTAACCCATATGAACAACAAAAAAAAAAATTACACGCGGATCAATCGCGTATGCAACCCAGGGAGTTCCAGGTCGAAATTAATGATACCGGTTTCAACCCTGTTTGGTTGTTGTGGTAATTGATTTCGCATAAAAACACCTCTAAAGTTTTTTATCGCTAATTTTTAGCAGCATCGAGTAAATCAAAATTTGACATGAGAACCTTCGGTTCTGGAGTAAGTATACCGTTCCTGGCAATCTCAGGCCGTTTCCGCTCTACCATGAATGTGGAGTTCCTGGTAGTCTTAGACCCTTTCCTTTTTTTATATCCTTTCCCTTCCCAGGATAGACTTGGAAGCTCCAGTTTCATTAATCGCCCTTTATGCAATGCTTCCAAATGAGCTCGATAAACTCTACAAGCGATATCGGCCATTTTTTTCGATAGTCGATGTTGCTGATACTGGTGCAGTAGGTAATAGATTTCCTCCTCGCTTTTTTATATCCTTTTCCGAGAATTTTATTCATACCGGCAGCTCCAACCGCACCAGCAGCACCCAACGGGGCAACTTTAGCAGCAGGGATAGCCGCGGAGGCAATTAACCCTGGAATCGCAGCGAAAAATGGAAATATACCACCTGATTTTATAAAGTCTTTGATCGCGGACGCAGAGAGAGTAACCTGAATACCTTTTCTATCTTTGATAGCATCATTGAAATGCTTAATTTGACGAGCTGTCAATGATAGTTTATTCTGACCACCAGACATCTAATTGTGTTTTAGCGATATCGTAGTTCCACATTTTCTACCTGAATTCGATTGCAACTTTTTAATCTAACTAGGAGTCAGAGTAATATTAACATGACTATATGACATTTTATTTAATACGAGATTGATCTAATTGTCTACATGTTTTTGAAAACACTACATATTTTCCACTGGTGCATCAACTACCCTCATTCGTCCACCAACACCTTCAAGTAGCATTGATTTGTCACTGAGAATGACAGCAATTGCTCTGTAACCACTAGCAGTAGGATCGGTTACACTAGCTCGGAAATGTATGTCAACGACTGGCTGTCTGTTTAAATCAAGATGTTCCAATGAAAAGTAATAAATCGGATACCGATTTTTAAAATCTTATTGTGATATTTGCAGACCAGTATCTATATTAGTATCACGTCCCATAAATGTCAGCAAACGATGAAACGCGCGTGCTATTTGGTTTTGTACGTAATCAAGTAATATATCCTTGGATGGTTCTTGTTGGCCGTTTATCCTCAGCGAGACTTCAGTAAGTCCGAGTTGATCAAATATGATGTGGCTGTGATTTTGTGAGTTTAATCGCATCTTATCCTGTAACGCAACAAATATATGCCGCGGCGCTGAAACCCCCTGTTTTGACGCCATGTGCCATGGAAATATACCATTAACAGAAGTCTCCATAATATCTGTTGTTGTTTTTAGCCATGATAGCAATGATGTATCACCTGTATCCATAAACGATAGTAATTTTTCCTCTGCGGTGATTGATGGAGTCAGTACTGGCATTAACAGGGACAGTTTTGTTATATTTACTTTACCATCAGTAGCAACACCAGCACCACGCCAGATTGCATCATTATCTTTGCCTTTTCGCACGAGGACTACTGTATGTTTCGCTCCAAAGATAACCTTTCTAATATTTCTGCAAAATCCGAAAATATGAGATAGTGGAATCGCGCATGAAAATAATCTACGCTGTCCTTGTAGCATTAATACGCGTGTTGCAATCCCTTGGATGTAATTAGGATTAACATCTATGACATCAAAAGCGGCAGCTGCTCTTGTATATCCGGCTGGTGCTGGATCAAATGCAGTATCTCGTGTTGCCTTTACTCTAGTATACTGAATGTGTTCAGCATGATCAGTAATATCCTTAGCGAACATCATAGATGGTCCAGCCGATCTTGTATAATCATCAGAATATCTTGCTAAACCCACTATTGTTGTGGCAACATCATCATCATGCTCTATAGATTCAATCTCTCTTCCATCAATCATATATCTAGCGCTACTAAATAATGCCATGATACCATTATTGACAAAGCCAACTTTGGCACCATCTGCATATGGCGTATAAGCTGCAACATTTGTTACAAGTTCTCTTTGTACTTCAATAAATGCTTCGGCGGGTAGAAAGTATTTGCTTGTATCTTGAACCTGAAGTTCGTTTCTTGATCGACTATTTGGTTGTATTTCGTTATAGGAATACAATTGATAATCGCGTACAGAATCATCTTTGAGAACTGGGGCATATAAATCAAATGCCGTATCAGGTGACGATTTGAACATTTTATTATATATTTCTCGATCTAATTTGCGATCTCAGGCCACTTCCCGCTATCATATTTGCAGTAATATTTACCTGACCATCAAATCCTTCATTTATCCGCGATGCTATTTTTTGATCCACCGCGTTGTTTATTAGTTTGCTAATACTCGCAGGCATAATCTCCGTAGATGGTAGATTTCCTGGTGATTTTATCACTGGTGGTTTCTTTCGTCGTCGAATTAGTGTTAGTAGTTTTTCTTTAGCCGCGGCAAATGCTTTACTGGCAACATTACCAACAGCGCTAATACCCTTATCACGAATAACATCAATAGCTTTCATCGAAAATTTGTTTTTGTTGTACTTCTACCAGTGAGTTTGTTTTTGTCGTTTCTCGTAATGTGTGGTTTTCACACCTAAATGAATATGGTATAACAGACTCTTTCGTTATCTTGTAATGTGTTCCTATGATCTTTTGATCCTAACGTGTAACTCCTTTATTAGTCTACCAATTCAATTTTGAATTACCATTAAGTTTCTTGTTCCCTTCAGAAATCTTATAGATGTTTCCATTATTATAATGCTTTCATATAGATTGTATTTGTCTCAGCATTAATATACAAGGAATCAATAATGGTAAGAAGTAATTTTGTTCCATCAGTTTTGCATTTCAAATTGTTGAGGTAGAAACCATACATTAACCACTTATTTTGTACTACTGTAAATACCCCTTATATTGTGTTGGTTAATTTGATTGTCATAGTTTTTACAGTCTCATACGGATCAATTTCTAATGATACATGTTTATCAGCAAAAGATAGAACTATCTGCATTTGGTATCTTTTGCTACTGTCGCTTCTCACAGAAAGGTTATTGAACATACCTACCGACATGCTGGGGATGAGATTGAATTCAGGTCATTCGGCTGCCATATATTAGACTATCCCCGATAACAGCCTTCGCTGTTCTGATTGGGAGAAACATATTTGTTTAAATACTGTTGATACAGGTAGGGTTACTCAAAACTCTTGCCACCGTTTGTATGATGTCGTGTGCTTTATATGTTGCCATTTTATGGCCTATTACGTTGACATGAAACTTTATCTCGAAATTGTCTATTCATTCATCTGGGGATTATTTCCATGGGGAATCCCGCAATGTGAATACTGGTAGGTTTTTGTTAATTTTCTTGCAAGGTGACTACATCTACCCGTGCTCTCTTTTCCTCGATTATCAAATCATCTAGTTTGGGATCATCTCCCTTAGCATACATCAAATGCCTACACTGTCCATAGTTATGCAGGGCTTCTTATATCTTCAGTTTTGACCCTCCTGACGAAAAGAGCTGCCAGCGTGCAGTTCGGGGCCTTTCGTTGTAATCAGTCTACATCATGTTTAGAATTAGAAAACCTGGCCCCCTGTGTGTATTTAGTACTTTCTCGCTACACACACACACACACACACACACATACACACACACACACATACACACACACACACACACACACACACACACACACACGGTCTTGGCAAGTGTCTGCCATGAAGCAATGATGCACGTACGTTCTTGTTATTTTCCAATTATTTTATATACAAACAAATACCGCTCCAGTGACCGAGTGGCCTAGAGTGCACGCATAGGATGCGGAAGGTCGTGGGTTCGATCTCTGATCGAGTCATACCAATGACTTACAAAAATGGTACTAACAGCTGCCTCGCTTTGCGCTCAGGATTAAGAGGACAGGGTTAGAACTGTTCGACCTGGTGTCGGGATAATGTGACTGTGGGACATCATGCTACATGTCTGCGGCATGATGCCCCAGTGCTAGACATCACTATAAACTGTCACACTGCAAAAATCGTAGCGATATCATTGCAAATTGTTTAAAGCGACGTTAAAAATCCAAATCGAGCACACACATCTACATACTGTCACGTTGTAAGGAACAATGACCAGATCGCAACACGTATATGCTAGACCCTGATGCTAATAATTCCGCGTCTTAAAGGTTACGATATTAGCCTTGCGAACAATGTGTCAATCCAGTGTTTATAACATGGCCATATGAGCTCATTACTGGCGCCTTATTTTGACATGAATTTTCTGTGTTGGCTTCAAAGGAACATCAAATGGGGGTCATAAATCCACATTTGACAGACTGCGGGGGAGGGGGAAATGTCAGCTGATTATATAACCCATGGGTGAATCGATATCCACTCTCAATTGAGCAAGGCGTTGCAAGCTTAAATCTAGTATCTTGAGAACTAAACGTTAGTTGTCGCTAAACCATCATGCAGAAAGGTATCAACTACTCCGCGTCATTCGAAATTGGCGAGAAACTTTCTTATTCTTGGATTTAAAAAGTTGCTTTTAACATGAAGCTTTTAGGGACCAGATGAGCTGTAGGAGCCAGAGGGAAATATCCTAGTGCAGTTGTTCCCTAGTCTATGGGAGACAAGAAAAGGAAAGAACGGAGACCGAAGTTAGACGGACTGATTGGAGAGAAACTGAGGTACCAGTCCAGAGAAAGCATAATAAAGATGAAAAGGAACACTGGACAAGAGGAACATCTATCAAACTACGTCAGATGATTAAATAGGCCGTCACTTGATCGAGTGAGAGACGAGTGATATGGTTTTCAATACTGAATTTCATTTGAGAAATGATCATCTTTTATTGAATGATATTAAATTGTTGTTTATTTGAATTTCACCTTTTGAGTATTCAGTAATATAATTGTTGGCATCGCTGTCGAGGGGCTCGGAACTTTGCATCTCTCTACCACTACTGAAATTTCTAACAAAACGAGCCAGGGTGGGTCTTCTGTAATAATTAAAATAATACTCAGAGCACCCCACTCCAACCTGGTTAACGGGAGCCTTTATACATACATATTCATACATTTAGGAACAATAATGCAAATTATAACTATTTGCCAATACTGAATCAAAAGTTGAAAAGAAACAACTGTCTGCACGTAAGACAAACATGCATATACAATTGGAAAACCTATCAAAATGAAAGTTCTTTATTGAACTAATAAAGAACGACCTTTGTTGACACGTAGTCAATTCTTTTGTGTAGGTTTAACAGCATTTGTAACACATGGTAGGTTATCCATGGCAGACTGTCTATATTATGTTTGGTGGAGGAATAACCACGGAAGACCGTTAGAATCCGCGACCCACGGGATGCTACTGGCAAGCTTTCTCACATGTGTACATCGGCTAAGCCGAGACCAGAATCCAAGCAAACATAAGCGTTTTTTTGGGTCAGTATAGGCGAGCGCCATCGTCAACTCGGCCACCCGTGGCCTCGTCAGACAAAACTGAACACACAAACGATCAGACATAAAAATGCACATTAATGATTGTCGAATAAATTTACATAAAGAAGGACATCAGTGACCGAAATCTGATTGCACTCGCTCACTCTTCATGCCATGTATCTAACCCATACATACATCTGCACTAGTGCCTTACTTTGCATGGAGCGCCACATTTGTGTGATTTTTTTTATGTCCTCGTTTGCTTGCTCAGGAGGCATGAGACTGGTCACCATCATCTTGACTGGCAATGTTTATATCCTGCTAACTGATTTAGAATTGGGGGTGGGGAAATCTTAATTATGTGACATTAACATGATCGGTTGTATTGCCGGTATTACTGCATTTTCCACGTTACAAAAATGTCATTAAAAATGAACCCCTCTCCAGTGTTCCTTGACTTTGTCATTGGTTTGTCCCCCCCCCCCCCGTCCATGTCTGACATCATAGAGTAGTCTACCATTTTGCTGAGCTTATATCCATCATTTCACACAAGGTTCACACTTATATTATTATTATTTTATTTTATTTTATTTTATTCTGAAATCAACTGCCAACTCTACTGCTTTAACTAGTAGATTCTGTGCTGACATGTATCCATTTTCAAGTTGTTTATTCAAACACAAGACAATTACCTGATGAGATCAGAAACCACCAAACTTCGGAGACCGAATTTCAAACAACCTTCATCCTACATCAGATACATGTTAAGGAATTAAAGAGCAATAGTTGCCCATTTTAGTGACCAAATACAGTAATCATTGAATGGTTTGGAGTTATACTTATGAAGTAGGAGCTAAAATGGTTCCGTGTTAGGCGCTTTAAAATAGTCTAAAATAAAATGGATATCCATTTAACATGGTTCCACTGAAGGATCTTATTCGTTAGTGACATAGGTCACTGGTTGTAGATAACAAAACTGACCTTTTTATCTTTCACATTTCGTTTTACATATGATGTCCTGCAAAATCCAGTAAGGTGATTTAAACCGGTCCACTGTGTTCTTCATACGAGGTCGCCAGTTTAAAACTCGCGGCGGCATCCCATTGTTGTCCTCCTTTTTTTGTTTGTATTTTTATGTTCAAACTTTTTTTAAAAAAAATATCACATTTTTTTCCCATTTAAAAAAAAATAATTTTGTTTTAATGTTGCAACTTCTTAATAACGACAAGGAAAGAATAATTACGTACGTTTTTGAATCTGCTGTAAATAGGTTACATTCATTTCTATTTTTTCTATCGCACTGACCTCGCAGCACGTGATGTGAATTTGTCCTTTATATTGAAGAGAGGACGATTTTCAATCCAATCTGCATTTACAGTCATGATAAAGAAGTCGTGAATAAGCCTGTTTACCCTCGTGGCGAGTTTTATGTCACATTATCGCATTTCTATAATCCCAACGATATCAAGTAAAACTCGTAACAAAGTCCACTGTAAATATAAATAGAATTATATATACACATTTGTCGTTACAAATTAGCATGAATATACAGCTAACATTGCATAACCAACACCGCCACTGGTTATGCCCAAAACACACGCACGCACACACACACACACACACACACATAAAGTAAAGATGTTTTCTTTAAATATTTTACAGAGAGCTGAATGTTATAACTATATAAATATATATATATATATATATATGTATATATATATATATATATATATATATATACATATATGTATATATATATATATATATATATATATATATATATATATATATATATATATATATATATATATATATATATATATATATATATATAGTGGTACTAACATTTAATAGGCGTTTAAACCCAAATGCTGAATTATTTAACTTAGTTGTTATGTCAGATACATTGCTTTTGGAAATCATTATACTTTACGAAGTATTGCGCTATTGGGGCTTTAAATGTTCCCTGTGATACCTGTATGGCAGACGTCAGTTTATGCGCGGATGGTATTAGTAGAACGTAGCTAGACAGGTTTTGATGCGAAACAGCATGCTCAGTATGTGGTTTATAATGGGCAAGGTTCTTATTTCTTAGTAACATAGGTCATTGGTTGTAATTAACAAAAGTGACCTATTTATCTTTCCAATTTCATGTTAAATATGATGTCCTGCTAAATCCAAAAAGGTCCTTTAAACCGGTCCAATGTTTTTTTCTTCTTCATACGATACATGTCTGGACTTTTGACTGGTACAACAAATTTTTAAAATATTTCTAACATTAGCATAAGGTTAAATAGTTAGACAGACTGTATTTTGAATAACGTTCTTAACAAATAACATCATCGATATTTATATATCGCTGCTAGCCATGAGTTTTATATACATGCATCCGCAAGGAAATTATTCATGTAATACGCAACTTTCTACTCTAAATCATTTTTGAGTAGAATTATCCAGAGATCAAGCTGGAATTATATTCAAAGCTAAAGTAATGAGCTTAAATGTAAATCAAGTATTATATCACACAACACAGGGGGCAACAACAAAAATGCGTACAATTGTATAGTTAACATACCTCTACGTCTGAAGATCTCTTCAGGTTTATTTTTTGTATTTGTATTTTTCAACAAACGATCAATACTTAGTTTGGTTGGACAGAGCCCGCCGATAGATATTTTGCCTTACAGCCTTTTTTTTTTCTTCAGGAAGCCATCCATAAAGTTTATTGGTGTGTGTCTTTTTCAATACACAATAAATAGCTTCAAATATAGTTTCAAGAAGGGCAAAATCGTTTGTTTCACCAAAAATGACGTCTGCACATAGTAGAGTCCATGATGATAAATTCAACTGTCTGTTTGTCATCGACAAACTTCAAATTTAATTTTTGCTCACTACTTTAGCATCTCCGACAAGAAGAACCTATACTAAACCATAATAACTCGAACATTTTTTTCATTCTTTAATATATTCAGCACATAAATAAATTCAATTCATCTTTTCAGTTATAAGATGGATAACTAATAACACGACATTATAGGTCATAGGTCTGACTACATGAACAATTTAGACTAATTACCGGAACAGCCAATACACAAAACAGTTATATCACACAAGACAGGTAGCAAACAAAAAATGGGTACAATTGTATAGTTAACATATCTTGTTGGATACAGCTTTATATACGAACCTGGTTATTATAATTATAACAAGCTCGTACAATTTTTGTTGTTGGATGAAATGCTTTAATATGAAAAGAAGTAAATTCACATGTACGCATGCGCAACATAAATCACTGCATTACTCATTGCCTTGTCTCGTATACTACACTACTCTAGTCATTACACTAGTTGCTGATTTTTGTTGTTGTCGTAGAACTGTTTGTTTTTTTTGCGTAACCATTATGCTGTGTCGATGATGACGTTAGCTTGGCGGACATTATTTGTTTTGTCGCAGTGAGGGACCAAAATTTAAGAAGTAATGGGTCTGAAGCACAAAAGTTGCCCCTTGAGGGATCCTTCGCCAGACTAGCTGATGGTTCAATGCCAATTGAATGAGAGCCGTGGAACTGGAAATATTTAGTGATCATAAACTGCACAGCATGAGTAACAGGTGTAATCAATATCACTATGAGTAAAACCAAAATCAAACCGGTTGGTGTGAGAATCATAATATTATTCATAGTTGTGTAAAGCCCATACTTGGATACCCTTACTGATAGATAAAACATTGTGTATTACTGTGTTTAAGCACTAGAGATTGATCATCCGTAGTGATCGATCCATATATCAGTCATATTAGTCAGGAGTAATATCATTTCCTTATAACAATTATCAATACTGCAACATAATTATGTTAAATCCACTGTTGGATTGTATGTACACTAGTTTTGTGTAAGACTTATTCATCTGCCAATTACATTATATATATATATATATATATATATATATATATATATATATATATATATATATATATATATATATATATATATGGGTCAATTATATCACTATGGTCAAGTAAATCTAATTCATCCCTCATGTTCTGGAATGCCGTCTCTACCAAATAATTTCTATAATTTAATATACTGTAAGGATAAATTAAAGTTAAAACTTCCTAAACATCACTCTAGTTACTATATATGAAACAAGTCAAATTATAGTAGAGAAGTTAATTTCTTTTAAATTGTTCAAAAATATCAGTGATCATCATGTAACCGTACAAGGTCACAATTATATTTGACAATCCAATAATAATGCAATGTATCTACCCTAACAATCACATATCTATAAATGGACATTAATACGAAAATTAAATACATGTACACATTTATAACCCTATTCTGCCTCCCAGTATTTTTTAATCTCAGGGGTACTAAATTTCGTGTAAAGATGGGAAGGAAACAATTTTTTTAACCCAGTGGAAAGTATCTCTTCCTGTCAAAATGGGGCTGTGAAGACAAATTATATTCATTGGTACGAATTTTATTTGAATACTCATAATTTATTTATAACTTAAAAAGTAAGCACCAAATCACTATACTGTAAATAATGATCCATGCAACCTATGTGCACATTGGAATACAAGGAGTCACACACTCCCACCCCCACCCCACAGCATAAACATTATACCAGTGTGTCATACTGCCAGTCTGTTTGATGAAATATTAACCATCATGGAGGTACACGACCTTGTCCTTCACTGGAGTTTCGGTACATTAAAGTAGTAAAATGAAATAGATCAGTAATGATACGGGTAAACCTTGATATTATGCTTCGTAAATATAAAAACGTTTTACACGACAACTTGTCAATTAATGAACTTATCTGTTTGTAACTTAAGCTATTTAACATTGCATTCGTTAATATATGCAACTTCTCTCATGGTTTGGCTTGCATGGGGTTTAAATTTTTTAGCTAAAAGCTATGATAAAAGATCATAATTTACTGAAAAGAAAAAGACATAGAAGATTAAAATCTATCTAAATATCTCAGTCTACATAGCAAATTTAGTTTGAATCCAATCAGGTCAAAACTATTCAAAGAAATATCCAACATTGCTCCATCAACATTTTCAACAAGGTACATGTGTATACATTTTTCAGCTCGTGGTGTTGCATAGAAATTAATATAGCAGGGTGAATCTAAGTTCAAATACAGTTTGTTTACGAGTCCCATATTTCGTTTTGTAAATACATTCTTGTTTAACAGTTTGGTATTCCACAGCTGGATGAATCAACAGAACAGCCTCATTCTTTGATATTCAACTTTTGAAGATTTTCACATTCAACTTTGTCCAAATAATTATACAAAAAATCATCTGCAAATCCAAGTATTTGCTGCAGCGCAAGCAAAGCAAGGGCACTGATTTGGTCATCCAGACGTACTTCGTTCTCGTAATTCTTCACTGGTAGGACATTGCCTTGTGGAACACCAAACATCTGAGAGACCTTCTCCACTGCTTTCTTGACTTCTTCACATTTAAAGACATCTGAAATGTCAGCTGTAACTATTTTTGAAAGTTTGTCCACCTTGGTTAAAATGATGGTCTGTGGGATTCCTATTAAAAAAACGAAAACAAAACAATAATATCGATCTATTTCATAAATGGTTGTACTCTTTTCTCTTCTCACGGCATCTAAATGCAGAGACGAAACGTGTACCGATATAATGATTATGCTGGTCTATGTGCCAAATTCTTGTACATCGGATATGTGATCTGTTGACTAGGCATATTATAGTAGGAGTACGACCAATCCACATGTTTATCATAATCCTTGACATTTGATGAATGGAATAACTACATGATTCAAAACAAACATTCCATACAGAGCTGATTCTTAACAGTTATACTCAATTAAAATTTGGTTAAAAAAGATTGGAAGATCAATATTTAGATCTGAATGACACCAATGAAAAATCATGTTTTGTTGATAATTATAATCACAAACCAATGTAAGCTTTCGTATTGCTGTATAAGAGAAACGACATTCGGAGCATATTATTTCTAATATAAAACTCTCCCTAACAAACAATGCAAGGCTTCTGATCTTATAAGCTGCTAAAATAAATGAACAGAATATTCTAAAAATCACCTGGATATGAACCTATATCGGTGTCTGTCAAATCCATGTTACCATTTTAATCAGAATGTTCTTGAATGTTTACTTACAAATTAAAAAGATTCCGCGTTTTGATAATCTAGTAAGATAGATTTGGATGTTCTTCTACTGAGTTCGAGGAATTGTTGTCTTTATTGATGGGTATGTAAAGTACATGATTAATAATTACCTGATGTTGGTAATTACATGATGCTAAATAGCTAAATCAGTATATATATATATATATATATATATATATATATATATATATATATATATATATATATATATATATATATATATATATATATATATTTCATGAATAAATAGTGATAAACAATTTTACTAATATTTTCATTATGTATAATGTACATACATATACATATACATACACGTCATTATGACCTGTTTGTTTCATTATGATAATGCACTCTATAAAGCATGCAACTCTAATGACTAGATGATGTCAGTCAAATGGAGGTGACATTATGCTGGAGTTGCAGGAAATTCCAGCAAGAGGAATTATTAGCCAAATCCTCAACCAGCGAATTTTTACATCATATGCTCTGCATGGAAATAAGACATACGTGTATTTTGTCCCTGATCAGCAATCAGATGCAATTTTGATAAACACGATGCTCTTAATTCTACGTTGTATGCTGAAATAAATGCAAGCATGATTCTATGTCGCTTCCAGTATGAACAAATGATAAAAAATGTGCATGAATGTACACTCGAGTCAAGAAAAAATGGGACAGTTAATGGGTAGGTTCACTCGTACCCGTCATGTAGACGTGGTGACGTTTAAATATGCCGGGGTCATTTCAGCAAAGCGTGTTTACTGTATCAATACGTAGTCAACATAAGTCTAAAGCGGTTCTTTACTTTATCTAGTTAGCAACACCGAGACCTCCAAAGTACTGATGTAAACTGGAAGATCATGGTGGATGTTGCTGGTAAGACAATGGTATTATATGGTTATGAAGAAGAAAATGCTCGTCACATTAGTTTCAAGTAGTGCATCTTTAAGAACATTGTTTTCTTTTTACCTCTTTGGTTCATTCGTGTCTGCATGGTCTTGAATTTTTCCAAAATCGGTTTAGCGATTAAATCAATCGTACTGCCATCTATTACAAAGGCCACACAGTGGATCTTGTCCTTCAAAGCTGGACTGTTATTGAATCCTAGAACTTCTGGTGTAATTGATGATGATGGATTGAACTGTAAAATTTATTTTGCAAACAAAAAAAACTAAATAAAGAACACATGGATCCATTTAGGTTTAACATAATATATCGTTACCATGCCTATTTCTGAAGGAATAAAAATTCAAAAGGAACATTTCAATCGGATGGATATTTCAGAGAAAAAAGTACATACATACATACATACATACATACATACATAAAGTCATTATCTAACTACATATATGCATACACATATAGAATTATTGTTCATTTTCAACTGAGAATCAAACCCAGGTCATTCAGTTACGGTACCCATTTAAGTGCCTGTATGCACCATTTACTATACTGTCTGGGATGAGAAGAGAAACATCTCCAAAACATAATGCAACTTAGTTGTGAATATATATATATATATATATATATATATATATATATATATATATATATATATATATATATATATATATATATATATTAGCCGAAAGTATACAGTCATTACCTCTACAATACAGTTACTTCCACTGTTCTTACATAAATCTATGCATATAGAAGCTATTATAGCAAGTAAAAATTTTCACCAAACTTAACGAAAAGTTTTATCCTTGGTTCCGACAGGAGGATGTGTAAGAATATCAAGTGAAACTGCATGGCGAAATAATAGGGGGAGGGAATAACTTGTACCTTATAGTGCTATTTATAAAGATGTTTCTTCAGTTAATAAATTTTATAGTAATTTGTTATTAAAATAAAAAAGGAAAAATGGACCTTCCAAAGACCAAATTCCACTTTTCATTGGAAAAACTGCTCCATTTAAAAATTTCATTGAAATGAATTACATAAATACATTTTTAAAAAAACAACAACTTTGTTCATGAATACAAATCGTTGAATACTTGAAATATTTTTTTTTTATTTCTCTTTAAAATGGATGAAAAATCTGTAAAATAGATTAAATATTGTTAACAAATTGGCTCATCTGCAATTATATCTGTTTTGTTATTTTATGTTCATGTTTAAGCTTCATACAATTTCTTTTCCCCATCCATTAAGTCCTTCAAATTTTAATCAGTAGAAAATGGTTACATTTAATCAGTTGCAAATGGGTACATAAGCCCTTTAAATTTTAATCAGTTGAAAATGGGTACATAAGTCCTTCAAATTTTAATCAGTAGAAAATGGTTTCATAAGCCCTTCAAATTTTAATCGCTTGAAAATGGGTACATAAGCCCTTTAAATTTTAATCAGTAGAAAATGGGTACATAAGCCCTTCAAATTTTAATCAGTAGAAAATGGGTACATAAGCCCTTCAAATTTTAATCAGTAGAAAATGGTTAAATTTAATCAGTTGAAAATGCGTACATAAGCCCTTCAAATTTTAATCAATAGAAAATGGGTACATAAGTCCTTCAAATTTTAATCAGTAGAAAATGGTTACATTTAATCAGTTGAAAATGGGTACATAAGCTTTTTAAATTTTAATCAATAGAAAATGGGTACACAAGTCCTTCAAATTTTAATCAGTAGAAAATGGGTACATAAGCCCTTCAAATTTTACTCAGTAGAAAATGGGTACACAAGTCCTTCAAATTTTAATCAGTAGAAAATGGGTACATAAGTGCTTCAAATTTTAATCAGTAGAAAATGGTTACATAAGTCCTTCAAATTTTAATCAGAAGAAAATGGGTACATAAGCCCTTCAAATTTTAATCAATAAAAAATGGGTACACAAGTCCTTCAAATTTTAATCAGTAGAAAATGGGTACATAAGCCCTTCAAATTTTAATCAGTAGAAAATGGGTACATAAGTCCTTCAAATTTTAATCAGTAAAAAATGGGTACACAAGTCCTTCAAATTTTAATCAATAGAAAATGGTTACCTAAGCCCTTCAAATTTTAATCAGTAGAAAATGGTTACATAAGTCCTTCAAATTTTAATCAATAGAAAATGGATACATAAGCCCTTCAAATTTTTATCAATAGAAAATGGGTACACAAGTTCTTCAAATTTTAGTCAGTAGAAAATGGTTATATTTAATCAGTTGAAAATGTGTACATAAGCCCTTCAAATTTTAATCAATTGAAAATGGGTACATAAGCCCTTTAAATTTTAATCAGTTGAAAATGGGTACATAAGTCCTTCAAATTTTAATCAGTAGAAAATGGTTTCATAAGCCCTTCAAATTTTAATCACTTGAAAATGGGTACATAAGCCCTTCAAATTTTAATCAGTAGAAAATGGGTACATAAGCCCTTCAAATTTTAATCAGTAGAAAATGGGTACATAAGCCCTTCAAATTTTAATCAGTAGAAAATGGTTAAATTTAATCAGTTGAAAATGCGTACATAAGCCCTTCAAATTTTAATCAATAGAAAATGGGTACATAAGTCCTTCAAATTTTAATCAGTAGAAAATGGTTACATTTAATCAGTTGAAAATGGGTACATAAGCCCTTGAAATTTTAATCAATAGAAAATGGGTACACAAGTCCTTCAAATTTTAATCAGTAGAAAATGGGTACACAAGTCCTTCAAATTTTAATCAGTAGAAAATGGGTACATAAGTGCTTCAAATTTTAATCAGTAGAAAATGGTTACATAAGTCCTTCAAATTTTAATCAGAAGAAAATGAGTACATAAGCCCTTCAAATTTTAATCAATAAAAAATGGGTACACAAGTCCTTCAAATTTTAATCAGTAGAAAATGGGTACATAAGCCCTTCAAATTTTAATCAGTAGAAAATGGGTACATAAGTCCTTCAAATTTTTATCAATAGAAAATGGTTACACAAGTTCTTCAAATTTTAATCAGTAGAAAATGGTTACATTTAATCAGTTGAAAATGTGTACATAAGCCCTTCAAATTTTAATCAATTGAAAATGGGTACATAAGCCCTTCAAATTTTAATCAATAGAAAATGGGTACACAAGTCGATCAAATTTTAATCAGTAGAAAATGGGTACATAAGGAGGGACAGATATGGATAATAATGCATACATCAGCCCCAGAATGTGGTGGGGTATAAAAAATGGAAATAACCTGATAAAAGTCTGGAACATGTCCTTCCAGTAAATAGTTTACTTCCAAGACATCCAGTCCCTGTCCTTCTTCGAAACCACGTGTGTCGCACAACCGAAAGCTAAGAGGTTCACCAGTTTTACCTGACCTTACCTGATATTGCCGGTACTGAAAAGAAATATTAGGAAAGTATTTAATGCCAAACAGATGGTAATGTAAGAAATTTGTTTAAAAGCTTTACTCCGTTATCAGAAATAAGTGCTGGAAAATCACAATTGTACCAAGGAAAAAAAACTGGAAACTGTGTTATTTATCAATGCAGGAAATGCCTATCCAGTCTATTTATAAACTTTAATTTACATTCTTTTTACTCTGACAATTTAATTAAAAAATAATATTAAAAACTAATAATGGTAATTATGATGGTAAGAAGAACATATTCAACATTAAAGATCACTGACAGAAAACCCCAAATATCCCTACCACATTCGTGAGGCTGTGATCAGAGCTTCCGCTACATCCCTGATGACTGATACGTCCCCTGAAGATAGAGTTGATTGTGTTGAAGAAGCTTGACTTCCCTGCCCCCACAGGGCCCAGCAAGAGGACCCTAACCTGCGACAAGCTAAGGGAGGGGACAGGTTTGTAATTTTCAATTTGTTCCTTCAGTTCTTCAAGCAGCTTAAAGAAAATATGTGTTGACATTTAAAAAGGAGAAGTTTCATTGACATAATGATCGCTAACAGCTATAACAACACAAGAAAAACATATGCAGTGACAGACATTGTGTGTGTGGGGCCCCGAGTGGCCGAGTGATCTAAAGTGCTTGCCGTTATGGATCACTTCCATCTCACCTCTGTCTGCGTGGGTTCCAGTCTAAGATTCGGCTAATGTAGTTATGTGAGAAAGCTTGCCAGTAGCTTCTCGTGGGTCGGTGGTTCTTTCAGGGGTTTTTCCCGGGTTCTTCCTCCATCAATAATATTGGCCGCCATGTATAGCCTATCGTGTGCTCAAAAATGGCGTTAAACCCTAAAACAACGCCAATAACAGACGTTGTGGTTACTGATGTGCCGGTGATTGTCTGGTTGTTTCTATTCTGGTTCTTGTGTATTGCTGCTGTTGTTGCTGATATGTATGTATGTATGTATGTATGTATGTATGTATGTATGTATGTATGTATGTATGTATGTATGTATGTATGTATGTACATACGTACGTACGTACGTACGTACGCACGCATGCATGCATGGACGTACACGATTGTCACAGCATTATTTGAAATGTATGTATGTGTATTCGTCATTCTCTTGAGCCGTGTATTGGAAATATAATTTGTTATATTTTAAGTTTCTGATTACTTCATGTTTTGTATTAAGCAGAAAGATTTCATTAGTGATTTTAATTTAATTTTAGTATGTACCAATTCTAACTAAACTTACTTGACATAAATAGGATGAGTGATTCTGTGAAATACGAAGTGATTTTGATCAAATAAGAAGCTTGTCAATAAGCAAATTTGATAAACTCAAGGGTGTTGCGTCCGTTCGATGTTTGCTATGATAAAGACACTTAGGAGAATACTGTATTTTGACGGAAAATTTGAATTGTCTCTAGTTTTTCTAGTTTCAAAAGTCAGGCAAATATGTATAAAAAGCATTTCGGCTTTATATTCTAAAACCATCAATTATATATTTGTACATAACTGATACTAATTTGGTCACTCTAAAATGCCAAAAGTGATTCAGATTGTTATGAGAAATTTTTAATAGATTTATTACATGATTGCTTTTAAATATAAAAGGATTTATAATTATTATATAATTCTTTATAAAGCCGCTGCTATCTGCCAGCACACGGCACAAGTACACCAGTACTAAAGTTATGTTTTCATTGAGATGACGCTACTATGTCAGAATGTGTTAGTCAATCTAATACATTTAGCTGTTAGTAAACACATGAATTTAATAATATAATTAATTTCACAATAATATGCTGTATTACAACGTCGTCTGTTGGCATTTAGACACACAAGGCTGTTCTATATTATCAGAAGGTGATAATGTTGTGACAAACACTGTGTGATGTAAAGTCACTATGCAATATTGAAAATCATGTTCTATCTTACCTTATTAATTAAATAAAAGCATTTGTAAGTCTTGAACTCAGTTCTATTTGATATATAACACATGGGGTGTTACAATATAACCACTTTTAACTGATTAAATGTATGACTGTCATTTCCATAATGTATTCAGCAATTAAAATGTAGATTTTAATTTTACGTGACATAATTAGAGATAAAACAAATACCAGCAGTTTAAAAAAACCAAACCTATTTACATCCTATACAACTACAATGACTGCATTGAAGATTCAAAACCGTTGCTGTTATCTAGTTATCTTCTTAATCATCAAACCACATATGATTACCATTGTTTACCATATAATCATCATCATAAAACAGAACGCCAAATATAATATAATTCAATTGGTGTAGATGGACTTCAGATTACAAAGCGTGGAGTCCAAAAATTACCTTTGAAAATGTATTGTTTGATACAACTACCCACCTTTCCACAGAGAATGCATCAAGGTCCCATAACATTGTCATGGACTCATTCTCACATCATCCTTAAGCATCATGCCACTTATGAGCCCTTCCCAATCCTGCTGTATATACTTAGGCACATGAATAACCTAACAGCAAATGAAGCATGGAGGAACCTGACTTATCACAATACATCAGCAAAAGTCTGGAGATACTTATATTGTTAATATTATTATTAGTCTAATTTAAAAGAAAACGAAACATTAACATTCACTGCACACATCATATTAATGTTTTTCATTATTTCATTTATTTATTTACGTAAATATGAAATAAGTACACCACCAAGTAATTTAAATCTCTCTCTCTCTCTCTCTCTCTCTCTCTCTCTCTCTCTCTCTCTCTCTTGAATCTTTTTCTTCTGTATAACATACCACATTGTTCAAAGCTGGAGACTTTCTCCATGGCTCGTCCAAATATAAATCGTTTCTATCTGTAATTACAAAAGTTGATGTTGGCACGTAAAACTCAAAATATGCTATCTCATCTGATTTATTTCTACTCCTGTCCCTCTGTTCAATACATATTTGGGGAGTATATTAATTTAAAAATTGGATCTTTCAAACTTGAATCAATATAGATCCTCCTTGCCATTAGATAATCTATGATAATCGCAAGCAGTTTTTTTTTGGGAAAAGATAGGACATTAAAACAGTCAATCAAAGAGAAACGAAGAAAATATATTAAGACATGGCGATGCTTTTTTTGTAGGTATCAACATTTCCAATGTCTTGTGTGTTTTCAAATGTTTAAGTTGTTATACACGCATGAGAACAAAAACTAACCCTTGGAATTCAATGAAACTTGCTAGTTGTAGTGTGTAATATGTGACCGTATTAATGAGAATATATTTCCCCCCATACACCCATCACCCAGTCACAATAAGTAAAATGGTGTGAATAGTATGTCATATTCTGATACAATTTCTACATAACTATATTATATAAATATACCCACATTATTTGTCTTTCTTTCTGTGTCACCGTTGCCAAATAAGAGGTCGCTATTTCAAAACTTGCAGAGGCATCCCAGTTTTTCCTTTTTTGTATTTTTATGTTCAAACTTTTCTCAAAACTCAATCATCCCATTCTTGTTCTAGTTTTTTTTTAAAAAAAACATTTTGTTTTAATGTTGAAACCTTCTGTTTTATTTTTGATTTTATTAACCCACCATTAACAAACTAAGGCACATAGATTAGGTTCTGATAGCCGAACACAATTTATAAATTGTGACGTAAGGATTTAATTCGTTTGCGAATTAGCCAATTTCTTTAGAATTAATAACAGTTAATCTTCTTAATAATGACAAGGAAAGAATAAAACAATTTACTTATGTTTTTGAATCTGCTGTAAATAGGTTACGTTCATTTCTGATTTATTTATCGAATTGACCTCGCACCACCAGATGTGAATTCCTCCTTCGTATTGAAGAGAGGACGATTTACAATCATATCCACATATACAATCATGATAAACAAGCCGCCTTGAATAAGCATGTTTGCCTTCATGGAGAGTTTTAAGTCGCATTATCGCTATCCTAAAATCCCAGCAATATCAAATAAAATTCTTGACAAAGTCCACTGTGAGAAAATTATGAATGGTTCACCTCTAATGTTGTATTCAAAGAATTTTTTTCAACAGCAATAAACATTAAATTAAGTTGTTTGTTTTTAAAAAAAGAACTCACATTGCATTATAGTAAAATGATGTTTTAGACGTATTACGACTCCCACCCAATGCTAGTTTTATAAATATAATTATATGTACGCATTTGTCGTTACAAATTAGCATGAATATACAGCTAACTTTGCATAACCAACACCGCCACTGGTTATGCCATAACACCAGGAGACCAATGCCTGGACAATACATAGGAAACCATTAAGATCTCCATCCTACTATTATTAAAATAGTTTTTAATATTGTACAGAGGGCTGAGATTTTCTGTATCGTTATTTCCAGATTCATAATTTCTTTCAGAATGTTTATTTACTTGTCCATGTTATTGGCGTTATATACATAGTTAACAATTAATGACTAATGTCAGAACTCGATAGATAAATTTTTCAACAACATATGTTTGTGCTATTGCATGTTATCACGAGAAATAAAGATAAACAAGTCAGTTTTGCCATTTTTTTCATCCTTTAGTTGCATAGAACAAGCAACCCGTGATTCTAAAGTACTATTATGAATGGGGGATGAATATCATATGTTTGTTACCTGTCCCATTTTATTAGGCATTTGTTTCTTAAAGGATCAATATTATCTATTTGTCTTTGGTACGTCAAGTGATAACAAATTTAAGTTTTTTTTTTATATAACTGAGCTAATTTTCTCAGGCGCACCACATACAGATAATGTTAATAGCAACTAAATATCTTTAAAAATGAACGTTATAACACAACCTTTGGAATGTATAGTAATTCTGAATTTGATCCCGGGAATGTTCTAAATAAAAAATGCTGCAACCAGTATATATGGGGAAAAAAAGGATATGTCAGTGCGTCTGATAATACATGGAAAAATTAGTTAATGAAACAGATTATCAGAACAATATTCATCCTTTGTTCCAAACAATATTGGTCTCTGGATCATTTTGTACTCCTTGTGACACAACTTTGGGTTATAACTCGTAACCCATTTGTATATTCATCCAAAAGCCTTAAAGACATCGTCATTGCTTGTTAAGACCAATTCATTTATATAGCCAGCATTTTTCACCAGAGTTTCTTATTACCACTATGGTCAGGTTCCTGGGGCATAATTTTGCCTACATGTACACTCATTTGACAGCAATCAACAAAACAATTATAGGCTGAATTCACAACAAACCCCTTATTTCTATATTTGAATGTTACATCATCACTTCTAAAATTAAGTATTACCTGGCAAGAATCGATTGTAAACATTTGAAAGAATATTAATTTTTAAAAATATCCTAAATCTCATTTGGTGGTGAATATTTAAGTGAATGTTTTATTGCATTCGATGAAAGTTTAGGAAATACTGAACTTTAATTTCGCTTAACATATCTCCTTTTCCTTGTAACAAATACATACTAATTAATTCAAAATCCAATGAAGAAGTGATATAGAATACCTGTGACTTTATAAACCTCGAGATCGGAGACGTTCAGGTTGCTATTCATGAACTGATCACTGGTCAATCCAAGATTGCTAAACGAGTGGCCAAACTTGCAATAACCATTCAGTAGAAAAGAGCTTCCTGAACTGGTACTTTGTATGCTGTTAGTGAATGTACATAAATCATGTCCACCGCCAAACGTTGGGCCATTATTTGCAACATCATAAATAGCATATGATGAATTTGTGACAGGAAAGTTCTGACATTGCCTATCTCCATTGTATTTCAACTGGAACAAAAAGGCTTTATCATCGCTGACATAAGATCCAGATGATCTCCATGATATACTCGTGTAGCCTCCAAAAACGGAGTTGTTGGCATTAAATAGGATAGTGACTGTTGGACCTTGATTATCGCAAAACCGGTGGAAATCGGTGGCGGAGCAGCCATTCTTTTGAATACTATACAGCAACGTAAAGGTCTTTGGTCCTCCACCTATCCATTGCTCTAATTGCTGCCTATCTTGACTACTGAGTTTTGAACCCATGATCTATAAGGCAAGCATACAAATATAGGAATTAATATTTTAAATGATTTTAGAGAATGGCTGTCCTTATTTCTTTTTCTCCAGCGAAGTTTAAAAGAAAAGGTCTTCCGTTTCATGAGAAAATGTATGAACCAAATACTCGGGGGTGTTTCAGTTCTGAACAGTTTGGGTATATTACTTTAGAATAAAATGTCATTCCATTGATTAGACCAAACATCAAATGAATAACTTCGTTATCTTCAAGCAAAAACGGAGAAACAAAGAACATGACGGTACACACCAAAAGTAAAAAAGAAGAAATATACCAAATATAACGAGAAGAGCGAACAGTTTTAGTAGTAGATCACCATAGTGGTAGATCGCTGTATTTTCATAGTTGATTAGGATAGATTTTAGTGGATTAAGGAGGATTATATTAGATTTTAGTAAATCGTGACGCTCGATCACCGTTCAATTTATAGTTTCTTTTTGAACAATTTTTCCTGAAAATACAAAATATTCTTTTATGTGTCAGTCGGATTATTATAATTTACACGATATGATATGTGGATGTTAAATAGGAACAATTGGAAGATGGTTTTCAAATTCGTGTCTTTTACCTGAAAAAGAACAAGAAGAATGTACACAATGCAAATGTAAATAAAATCACTAACTTACATTACGATTAAATAAAGAATCCAACCCTTGGTTTATGCTCTGTGGCTAATAGTATTTTATTTATTACCTAAAGATATTGTTGCTAATTCCTTCTAATCTATATAAATAATGACAATA